>JADRCH010000336.1:12066-42530 GCA_019843965.1 Rhynchomys soricoides
AGAGAGAGAGAGAGAGAGAGAGAGAGAGAGAGAGAGAAAGAGAGAGAGAGGAAGAGCGAGAGAGAGCGCTAATAAAATACATTATGGAATTGTAGGACATATTCAGTGTCTATATGAGGTTGGTAATTAAGAAACACTAGGGGTTTATTTTTCATTGCTTACTTTAAGGTGGTGAAATAATTTATTTCATAGTATTTATGAATTAAATATACTTCTTGTTGTGTTAGCAATATGGACAGTAACTTATAACAGAGATCTTTTTATAATTGTTATTTTGGAGGTTATATTTCTGAAGATAATTGTTGTTTACCTGTATAATTTGAAAATGATTTTTTGAAATGTTAGATTCCTTTCTATCATGTTGGAAAGAAATGAAGCTGTATGTTTGATGTGATTATTGTCTGTAGAAATTTTTAAAATACTTTACATACAGGCACACATATTTATATATACTGAAAAATTATGTGAAATCTTTAAAATCATATAAAATTAATGTGCAGTACATGTATCTACTAGGAATATAATGTATATTATGGAATATGATTTATATCATACAGTATAAAAATATGGCACTTACATCTAGATTATATTTTAATTTGTAAACCACTATACAACTTGTCATAACCTTAATATAAAAAATATCTCATAAAAATTTTGAAGCATTTTCCCTGTATGCTTGAAAAAAATCACTAATACAGTGTTATAATTTTCTTTATATTATAGATGAATTGTGTTTGCAATCAGAATAAGTTAAAGAATCGCATTCCACAGTTGTTATTGCTTTCCTAAGGGAAATAATTATTCCTATATTAACATTGAAGTAAAAGTAATGGTCCACTGAACCTTTAATAAATTATATTTTATGGAAAGAAAGATCACTAAAATATTTATACTGATTATCATTATATTTTATTTCTTTTGTTAAAGTTAGCTTCCTTTGTAGGTAAGATATAAAAATCACAATATATTTGTATCAAATGCAAAATTAAAAATTTTTAAATAAATTTTAAAGATATAACCGCTACCTAGAAATAAAAAGTGTAAAGAAAAAATTTTTGAGAGCTGTAATTGTGGTCTGTCATGGAAAAAAAACTGAACATTTATCTTATTTTACAAATGATACTTGAAATTATTTTTTTATTGGATATTTTCTTTATTTACATATCAAATGTTATCCTCTTTCATGGATACCCAAGAAACCTCCATTCCATTCTCCCTTCCCCTGCTTTTAAAAAGGTGTTTCTCCACCCACTCACAAACTCCTGCCTCTCCGCCCTGGCATTCCCCTACATAAGACCAAAAGACTCTCCTCTTACTGTTGCCAGACAAGGCCATCCTCTGCTAAATATGCAGTTGGAGCCATGGGTTCCTCCATGTGTACTCTTCAGTTGGTGGTTTAGTATCTGGAAGCTTGGGAAGGGGATATGTTTGGTTGATATTGTTGCTCTTCACATTGGGTGGCAAAACCCTTCATCTCCTTCAGTCCTTTCTCTTTTTTTTGTTTTCATACTTTATTTACATTTCAAATGTTTCCTCCTTTCCAGATCTCCCCTTTGGAATCTCCCAATTCCGTTCCCCCTCCCCCTGCCACTATGGGGGTATTCCCCCACCCACCCACCTATCCACTCTCCTCTTCCCTCCTTGGCATTCTCCTATACTGGGGGAACTAACACCCTCAGGCCGAAGGGCCACTGCTCCCCCTGATGTCTAACAAGACCCTCCTCTGCTGCATATGTGGCCAGCACCATGGGTCAATCCATGTATATTCTTTGGTTGGTGATTCAGTCTCCAGGAGTATCCAAGGGGTCAGGCCAGTTGCCACTGTTGCTCCCTCCCTGGGGCTGCAAACTCCCTCAGCTTCTTCAGTCCCTTCTACAAGTCCTCCATCTGGGACCTGACATTCATCCCTACTATTGCTGCTAAGTGACTCTTGGGTATTTCGAAATTTTTGGCTGATAACCACTTAAGAGTGAGTACATACCATGTTCATTCTTTTGTGACTGTGTTACCTCACTCAGGATGATATTTTCAAGTTCCATCCATTTGCCTAAAAATTTCATGAAGTCACTGTTTTTAATAGCTGAGTAGTATTCCATTGTGTAAATGTACCACATTTTCTGTATCCATTCCTCTCCAGTTTCTGGCTAGTATAAATATGGCTGCTATGAACATACTAGAACATGTGTCTTTATTACATGTTGGAGCATCTTCTGGGTATATGCCCATAAGTGGAATAGCTGGGTCCTCAGGTTGTATTATGTTCATTTTTCTGAGGGTCCACCAAACTGATCTCCAGAGAGGCTGTATCAGCTCACATTCCCACCAGCAATGGAGGAGTTTTCCTCTTTCTCCACATCCTCACCAACATCTGCTGTCACCTGAGTTTTTGATCTTAGCTATTCTGACTGGTGTGAGGTGGAATCTCAGGGTTGTTTTGATTTGCATTTCCCTGATGACTAAGTATGTTGAACATTTCTTTAGGTGCTTCTCAGCTTTTCTAGTTTTCTCAGTTGATAATTCTCTGTTTAGATCGCTTCCACATTTTTTGATATGGTTATTTGGATCTCTGGAGTCTAGCTACTTAAGTTCTTTGTATACCTTGGATATTAACCCTCTGTCAGACTTGGATTGGTAAAGATTATTACCCAATCTGTAGGTTGCCATTTTGTCCTATTTACAGTGTCCTTTGCCTTACAGAAGCTTTCATTTGTCAATTCTTGATCTTATAGCACAAGCCATTGGTGTTCTGTTCAGGAACTTTTTCCCTGTGCCCATGTGTTCGAGACTTTTCTCCCACTGTCTCTTCTATTAGATTCAGTATATCTGGTTTTATGTGGAGGTCTTTGATCCACTTGAACTTGAGCTTTGTACAGGGAGATAAGAATGTATCAATTCTCATTCTTCTACATGTAGACCTCCAGTTGAACCAGCACCATTTGTTGAATATGCTGTCTTTTTTCCACTGGATGGTTTTAGCTCCTTTGTCAAAGATCAAGTGACCATAAGTGTGTGGGTTCATTTCTGGGTCTTCAATTATATTCCATTGAACTACCTGCCTGTCACTGTACCAATACCATGCAGTTTTTATCACTACTGCTCTGTAGTACAGCTTGAGGTCAAGGATGCTGATTCCCCCAGAAGTCCTTTTATTGTTGAGAATAGTTTTTGCTATCCTGCATTTTTTGTTATTCCATATGAATTTGAGAATTTCTCTTTCTAAGGCTATGAAGAATTGAGTTGGAATTTTGATGGGGATTTCATTGAATCTGTAGATTTCTTTTGGCAGGATGGCCATTTTAACTATATTGATCCTGCCAATCCATGAGCAAGGGAGATCTTTTCATCTTCTGAGGTCTTCTTTGATTTCTTTCTTCAGAGACTTGAAGTTCTTGTCATACAGATCTTTCACTTGTTTGGTTAGAGTCACACCAAGATATTTTATATTGTTTGTGACAATTGTGAAGGGTGTTATTTCCCTAATTTCTTTCTCAGCCTGTTTATCCTTCGAGTATAGGAAGGCTACTGATTTGCTTGAGTTAATTTTGTATCCAGCCACATTGCTGAAGTTGTTTATCAGCTGTATCAGATCTCTGGTGGAGTTTTTCCGGTCACTTAAGTATAGCATCATATCATCTGTGAATAGTGATATTTTTATTTCTTCCCTTCAATTTGTATCCCTTTGTCCTCCTCTTGTTGTCTAATTGCTCTAGCTAGAACTTCAAGTACTATATTGAATAGGTAGGGAGAGAAAGGGTAGCCTCGTCTAGTCCCTGATTTTAGCGGGATTGCTTCACGTTTCTCTCCATTTAGTTTGATGTAGGCCACTGACTTACTGTATTTTGCTTTTACTATGTTTAGGTATGCTCCTTGAATTCCTGATCTTTCCAAGACTTTTATCATGAAGGGATGTTGAATTTTGTCAAATGCTTTTTTTCAGCATCTAATGAGATGACCATGTGATTTCTTTTCTTTGAGTTTGTTTATGTAGAGGATTACATTGTTGGATTTCTGGATATTGAACAATCCGTGTATACCTGGGATGAAGCCTATTTGGTCATGGTGAATGATCATTGTGATGTGTTCTTGGATTCGGTTTGCAAGAATTTTATAGAGTATTTTTGCATCGATATTCATAAGGAAAATTGGTCTGAAGTTTTCTTTTATTGTTGGGTCTTTGTGGGTTTTGGGTATCAGTGTTACTGTGGCCTCATAGAATGAATTGAATAGTGGTCTTTCCATTTCTATTTTGTGGAATAGATTTAAGAATATTGGTATTAGGTCTTCTTTGAAGGTCTGATAGATTCTGCACTGAACCCATCTGGTCCTGGAATTTTTTTGGTTGGGAGACTTTTAATGACTGCTTCTATTTTTTTAGAGGTTATGGAACTGTTTAGATGGTTTATCTGATCCTGATTTAACTTTGGTACTTGATATCTGTCTAGAAACTTGTCCATTTCCTCCAGATTTTCCAATTATGTTGAGTATAGGCTTTTGTAGTAGGATCTGATGATTATTTTAATTTCCTCAGAGCCTGTTGTTTTATATCCCTTTTCATTTCTAATTTTGTTAATTTGCACACTGTCTCTGTGCCCTCTGGTTAGTCTGGCTAATGGTTTATCTATCTTGTTGATTTTCTCAAAGAACCATCTCCTGGTTTTGTTGATTCTTTGTATAGTTCCTTTAGTTTCTACTAGGTTGATTTCGGCCCTTAATTTGATTATTTCCTGCCTTCTACTCCTCTTGGTTATATTAGCTTCTTTTTGTTCTAGAACTTTCAGGTGTGCTGTTAAGTTGCTAGTATAAGCTCTCTCCAATTTCTTTTTGGAGGCATTCAGAGCTATGAGTTTTCCTCTTAATACTGCTTTCATTGTGTCCCATAGGTTTGAGTATATTGTACTTTAGTTTTCAATAAATTCTAGGAAGCTGTTAATTTCTTTCTTTATTTCTTCCTTGACCAAGTAATCATTGAGTAGAGCATTGTTCAGCTTCCATGTGTATGTGGGCTTTCTGTTGTTGTTGTTGCTATTGAAGACCAGCCTTATTCCGTAGTGATCTGACAGGAGGCATGGGATTATTTCAATCTTTTTATATGTGTTGAGATTTGTTTTGTGACCAATTATATGATGAATTTTGGAGAAGGTACCATGAGGTGCTGAGAAGAAGGTATATTCTTTTGATTTAGGATGAAATGTTCTATAGATATCTGTTAAATCCATTTGGTTCATAACATCTGTTAGTTTCACCATGTCTCTTTTTGTGTTTCCAAGATCTGTTGATTGTTGATAGTGGGGTGTTGAAGTCTCCAACTATTATTGTGTGAGGTGCAGTGTGTGTTTTGAGCTTTAGTAACGTTTCTTTTATGAATGTGGGAGCCCTTGCGTTCAGGGCATAGATATTCAGAATTGAGAGTTTTTCTTGGTAGATTTTACCTTTGATGATATGAAGTGACCTTCCTTATCTCTCTTTACTTTTGGTTGAAAGTTGATTTTATCTGATATTAGAATGGCTATTCTATCCTGTTTCTTGGGGCCATTTGCCTGGAAAATTGTTTTCCAGCCCTTTACTCTGAGGTAGTGTTTGTCTTTAACACAGAGGTGCATTTCCTAGATGCAGCAAAATGCTGTGTCCTGTTTATGGATGCAGTCTGGCAGTCTATGTCCTTTTATTGGGGAATTGAGACCATTGATGTTAAGAGATATTAAAGAATAGTAATTGTTGCTTCCTGTTATTTTCGATGTTGTTTATATGTTTGTGTGGCTGTCTTCTTTTGAGTTTGAAAGATTACTTTCTTGCTTTTTCTTGGGTGTAGTTTCCCTCCTTTAGTTGGTGTTTTCCATCTATCATTCTTTGTAGGGCTTGGTTTGTGGAAACATACTGTGCAAATTTGGATTTGTTGTAGAATATTTTGGTTTCACCATCTATGATTATTGAGAGGTTTGCTGGGTATAGCAACCCGGGCTGGAATTTGTGTTCTCTTAGGTCTGTATGAGATTTGCCCAGCATCCTCTAGCTTTCATAGCCTCTGGTGAGAAGTCTGGTGTAATTCTGATAGGTTTGCCTTTATATGTTACTTGCCCTTTTTCCTTTACTGCTTTTAATATTCTTTCCTTATTTTGTGTATTTGGTATTTTGACTATAATGTGAGGGGAGGAATTACTTTTGTCGTCTCATCTATTTGGAGTTCAGTAGGCTTCTTCTATATTTATGTTCATCTCTCTCTTTAGGTTAGAGAAGTTTTCTTCTATAATTTCGTTGAAGATATTTACTGGTCAATTAAGTTGGGAATCTTCACTCTCTTCTATACCTATTATCCTCAGATCCTGTCTTCTCATTTTATCCTGGATATCCTGGATGTTTTGGGTTAGGAGCTTTTTGGATTTTGTGTTTTCTTTGACTGTTGTGTCCATGTTTTCTATGGTATCTTCTGCACCTGAGATTCTTCTATCTCTTGTATTCTGTTGGTGATGCTTGCATCTATGACTCCTGATTTCTTTCCTAGGTTCTCTAACTCCAAGGTTGTCTCCCTTTGTGGTTTCTTTATTGTTTCTATTTCTGTTTTTAAATCCTGAATAGATTTGTTAGATTGTGTTTTCCTATAATTCTGTCCATTTGGTTGTGTTTTCCTGTAATTCTTTAAGGGATTTTTATGTTTCCTCTTTAAGGGCTTTCAGTTGTTTTCCTGTTTTCTCTTGTATTTCTTTAAGGAAGTTATTTATTTCCTGCTTAAAATCTTCTATCATCATCTTGAGATGTGATTTTAAGTCTGAGTCTTCCTTTTCTGATGTGTTGGGGTATCCAGGATTTGCTGTGGTGGGAGAAGTGGGTTTTGATGATGCCAAGTAGCCTTGGTTTCTGTTCTTGCCCTTGCCTTTTGCCTTTTGATTATCTCTGGTGTTAGCTGGTCTTACTCTCTCTGATTCTAGCTTGTCTTTCCTGCAAGCCTAGGTGTCAATACTCCTTGAAGATCAGTTCTCTCTGAGAGAAATTTGGGTTTGGAGAGTTGTGGTGCAGGGTCAGCTCTGGGGTGCAGACAGAAACAACAGGGATCTAATCCCCAGCTGACCCTTGTTTCCTGTGTCCTGATGGCTCTGTTAGGGTCCCTCTTGGTCCAGTGAATTTGAAAAGAAGTGGTGGTCTTGCCTGTGCTTAAAGGTGTGTCAACACTCCTGGTATACCAGCTCTCTCCTGGCACTATTTGAGTATGGAACCCTGTGTCAGAGGATCTGCTCTCCAGCCACTGAAAAAAACCAGATCCCTGTTCCTCAGTCTCTGTGACCTGGGTATTCCAGGTTGGTCCCTCTGAGCAGTCATTTTTGTCCCCACTCCTGGGAGGGTAGCTTTCTCCCAATACTATTTGGCTATGGAGCCCTGGTGGCCCAGGCAGAGGTCTCCCTGCTTGAAATTATTTTTATGCAAAAGTTATTTGTGCATTAAGAGTTAGACAACTATTTCTATAAAATGTTATGTACATTAAGAGTGAGGCAATTATTTCTATAAAATGACATCTAAAATATTGTCATTGAATATTACAGAGGATTTTAAATCCACCAATGTGGCTGTTCTAAATTTAGGAATCACATGCAAAGATATAATCTAATCTATAATATAATCTTGCTGAAATGCAGATATGCCATATATCTTTAATCCTTCTGACTGGATTACAGACATCCTTAGTACACACTTTTAATCCCTAACAGTGGAGATAAAATTAGTTTGTAGAAAGAAGCAGCCATGTTTTAAAATGACATCTAATGAAGGGGCAGAGAAGTGAAGAATCAGAGAAAGATTTGACAGAATGTGTCAGAGATAGTGTATGTCCAACTCTCATAAGAACAAACAGGTGAAAGAGACTAGTTAAGACTGCAAGAGCAGTGCACGCACACACACACACACACACACGCACACACAGGGGTTCACAGGGGAGAAGGGAAAGGAGAGAGGGAGAGAGAGGGGAAGGAGAGAGAAGGAGGCTGTTTTACTCAGACAGTTTTAGAGACAGGTTGAAGAGAGAACAAGCTAGACACATGTGAAGACAGAATGAGCCAGAGAATGAGAATGAGCCAGCATACTAGAACAGATATCCTGAGTTAGTTTGAGACTAAGCAGAACAATTCAGTCAGAGGGTAAGAGAATCCCATTTGAGTCAGTCATCTTAGAAAGGAGATTGAGCCACAGCAGATGAATTGAACCAGCCAGCCAGAATTTAGAAAGAGCTGGAAAGGGTGTGTTTGTTCAGCAGGAATCCTCTGAGAGGACACTTACATCTGGCAAATAAAAGTTACTTTTACAGACTAGGAAACATGCTTCCAATACTTTCCCTAAACTGAAATCACATTTTCAAACAGATGTAATAGTGTCTTTTAAAAGCCTAATACACAAAATCTTACATTATTTTAATTATTAGAAAAAAGATCAAATCAACATCAAGAAAAGGAGATATAGAATGGTGACCTTCATTATTTTGAAATAAGTTATTATATCTTCCAAAGAGTAAAAATATATCCAAATATAAGTAGTTTGATACTTATATCAAAGTGAAGGTTATCTAATTAATTGGTCATAATTAAAGTAAAATATTAAAAGAAAATATTATATGATAAGGAACCAATCTCCACTTCTGTAGCTTTTACATTTTAATTAATCATGGAAAATATTCATAATGGTTTAAAATTTTACCATTAGAATCAGTCATTTTAGGTTAAGCAATTTAAGTTTAATTTTTCTTATATCATTGAACTAATGAGTCAAACTTTGATGTCAACTTTTCCAGAAAAGTATATAGCCTGATGGTGCTTCCTGTAATCTACCAGTATATAAATGTTCTAATTTGACTATATACTTTTCTAAGTCTCATATAAAGTAAATGTGAGTCTACAGTAATATTCTCTCTATTGTTCTAAAATAATAGAACATATATTCAGCATATGTTCTAAATCAGTTTTTATAAAACTATTTACGCTGTTTAATTTTAATGACAGTAAGTTAACTTTAAGTGTGTTAAATAAACTTTCAGTATATAAAACTTTATAATTCTAAAAAGCTCTAATCACCATATTCTAGGGATTTACTGAAATTATTTTTTTTCAGAATCTTCTAAAGTATTCCAGTTGTATTGTTTAAAGAGTGTGAACAGGATGGGAGCCAGAATCACTTAGTAGATAGAATCTAGATATGCCTGATAGGTTAGCCTCTGGCTTTGGCTAGATCTGGGAAATTGACCAATCTTAACCATGATCATTCCATGACCTGACATTGTTGAGTAAAATAAGGAGAAAGAAAGCTGAATACTCACATTCATCACTCTCTATTTTCAAATGGTAAATGGAATGTGATATGCTGCCTCAAGCTCTAGGGCTCGTGATGCCATGACTCTGCAGCACAATAACCTATACTCTTGAGCTCTGAGCAGAATTAAACTCTTTCTTCCTTAGACATTTTTATCACAACAATGAAATAATAACTGATTAAAATGGTACAAGGAGTAGGGTCACTGTTTTGATAAGTCTGTGTGATTTTTAAGGTTTCAGAACTGATTTTCTGGATTATGTTGAAACTTTGGACTATAGAAGCTCTTGAATGTTATAATCAGGACCTAATGAGCCTTTCTGTTAATACATTAGAAGATAAGTAAGCTGAGAATAATGCAAACAATGGAGATAAGGACTTGATGATAGCTAGGCTGGATCCAACTTATGTATTAGTCTACTAAAGCTTCTCACTGATGTTTTTCTATGTCCCAAGAACTTGACTGGGGATGAATTGGAAAGCAATGGGGTAATTCATTTGGATCTGGAAATTTCACAGTGGAATTGAATTTCTGCTATGGCATGACTGCAGTCCATTCTTTTTCCAGCTTTATAGTGGAAAACAGCAACAATGCAGAAGAAAGGTACAAAACAGTGTGAAGCTTATTGAGGATAAGAGCTTTAGACCATTTCATGTTAAAAGCAAGACATATGCTACAAGAGGTTATATGTATTATAGATACTGACCAAGCCAGCACAGTCAGTCAGCAGGTTCTCCAGGGCAGGAGTGAGGATTAAAAAGAAAAAAAGAGAATTAGACAGCACTGTAGCATCACCCCAGAGAGTTCTGAGGATGAAGCGGTTGGTTTGTTTGTTTGTTTGTGTGTTTGTTTTTTCTTTCTGTCTGTTTTTATACCACTTAAAGTGCATGTGAAATGATAAGATCAGTTCTGAATCAAAAACAAGCAAGGCAATAAACAAAATCCTGTAAACCTCTTTGTCGGGGCTAGTCAAGATGACCAAGACAAAAGGATGCCACACATGTCTCCCTGAGCCAGCTCTGAGTTTTACATTAACTCAATTGTAAATGATCTTAATCTGGGGCTATTTCCTGAGTCCTGGACTGAAGTCAGATTCCCGCCTTGAACTTTCTTCTTTTGTCCAGGCCCAATGTCAAATTTCCAACAAGTATCTAGAAGCAAACAGCCCCAAAAGGCTCTCCATAAGATATAACCCCTGCTATATGCTGAAATCATAGCAAGATGATCTGAGGTCAAGAACACATGCATCAAATTCTACAATTTGCAAAACATAAATGTATTAGGAAGGAGAGAGCCTAAACTGAGACTGTCACTGAAACAGTTCCAAGCTCCTGAAAAAGCATTTGCTTATTAAAAGAGTTTTTCTAAGGTCCATATACAAAGGCTGTGGTCCAAGGTCCAAGGGTTCACTCTAATTAGGCAGCTGAACTTGGCAGTGTCATCTACATGGCACTGGTTTGCAGGGATGAGAGGTACAAGATTGAGAGGGTGGTGGAGTCTTGAGTCATGATTCCAGAAAGTTGGTAACGTTAGGCAATTTGTGGCCACACCAGAGTCCTTGTAAGTGATTCTGGTATTGAAGCTGTGATATTGAAACTAAAGTTCCCCCAACCCCCACATAATATTTGAAACATGTGGACCAAAGGACATTTGAAGACCTAAGGAAAGCTCAGACCTGGAAGAGATTCTGTACAAGAAAACTATTGTCTATATTTTGGATGACAGAGTTGAAAAGGTTGGATTCCTCAAGCCCTTGAGAGCCTAGAGGATTCTATCACTGGCCTCATGGAGCTGCTGCATTTGCTGTTGGTTAATCATTCTTTGTTATGTCTCTAATATTCACCCTTGGAATTGAACTGTTATTTCTGAGTCACTGTTTATTGGAAGTATGCAACCTCTCTTTTGTTTTATGGAAGTACACCGTTAAGAAATTGCCTAAGGCTCAAAAAAGACTCAGAATTTACACTTTAAAATGGTCTCATAACTACCAAATACTATGAAATATTTTGAGGTTTGACAGAATGCATTTTCCATTATGAAATGGCCCTAAGCCTATGGAGAGAAGGGAAGAGGATTATGGTTTAAAATTGTATGTTCAGGTGTCATTACTGATAAGGTTTGGTGTGATTGTTTTACTGATTGTCAACTTGACAAGACCTAGGAGACAAGCTTCGGTCAAGCTCATGGAGATCTATTTAGACTCAGTAAACTGAGTTGGAAGATACCCCTTAAGTATAGCTGTCACCATTCCATGAAGTCCTAGACTGAATAAAAAGCAGAAAGTAAGCTGATTACTAATAATTCATTTTTCCTATCATTTATTTTTTTTAACTCACTATGTAGATCTAATTAGCTTAGAACTCATTATAAAGACCATACTGGTCTTGAACTCATAGAGATCCACTTGCTGTTGCTCCCACAGCACGAGGGTTAAACCACTACTACTGGCTTTCTCTATATTTTAACTGCAGAGGCAATGTGACCTTAAGTTCCAACAGCCACAGCTTTCCTGCAATTGAGGGACCCTAAGGTGTTTTCCAGTCCCACACCCTCCTACCCTCCTTACAGCTTCCCCCTCTCTCCTGGGGTCAAGGCTAGGCCTAGTTCCATTCTCTACCCACAGGAACATTCTTGAGTAAAAATTTTTCAGAATGTGCTGATTGATAGTTACCTGACCCTTTGGAAATTCCCAGGTAGAGTTCAAATGTGTGTCCCGCTTGCTAGCCAATAGATTTAAAGGTCAATATGCTTAGCCAATAAGTTTGAACTATAACCTTGCTGATGTAACCTGTGCCCCTAAAAAGTATAAAAACTGCTTGTAACAGCCATTCGGGGTTACCTTCTCTTTACTCACCTAGAGGGACTGATTGAGGGTTCAATAAACCTCTTGCTTTTGCATCAGTCTGCATCTCTGTGTCTCATTGGGGGCATCTCAAAGTAAGTACCACTGACAGAGGGTTGGGGCCTTACACAATAATAGACTATATTGAACCGTGAAACAAAATAAACTCTACCTTACTGAAGTTGCTTTTCTCATTGTTGTCTCATTAGAGCAATGAGACAACTAACACTTTAGTGTTAGAATAGTTACCTTTATTTCCAATGAGAAATCTGAGACATTGTGTAATTTCTAATAGCATGTGTGCAATCATAAATGTTACACATTATTCAAAAACTCAACCTGTAGAATATCTTTTTTTGTGTTATAAAAATATTGAAAAGACATATTTTTAAAATATATCCTTTATTTCTTGATGATAAAGTAAGCAAAAGTAAATATATAAATCTTTGGTGACTTCTGTAAGCTTATGAGCCCATTATATATTGCATCATACATTTTCTTGTCTTGAAAGTAGATTTCTCCTCATACAATGCATTCCAACCTCAGCTTGCTCTCCCTGCACTCCTCCTAGCTTTCTACCACCTACTCTCTCTCCTGGATCCATTCCTCTATTGTTTCTTTTCTAGAAAAAAACAGACCTCCTAAAGACGACAGACAAGCAGGATAAAACAAGGTACAATAAGACAAGGCACAAGTCCTCATATCAAGTCTGGACAAGGCAAACCAAAAGGAAGAAAAGAGTCTTAAGAACAGGCAAAAGAGTCAGCTATACACCTGCTCCCACTGTTACAAGTCCCACACAAACACCAAGCTAACAGCCATAACATATACCCGGAGGACCTGGTGCAGACTCTTACAGGCCTGTGCTTACTGCTTCATTCTCTGTAAGCCCATGTGAGGTCTGTTTAATTGATTTGGTGGCCATAGTCTCCTGGTGTCCTCTATCTTCTGACTCCCTCAATCTTTCTTCCCACTCCTCCACAAACTTCCCCAATCTCTGAGGAGCATAATCCCATGGAGACCTCCAATTTAGAATCTTTCTTCTCATAATGTCTGGGTATGGGTGTCCATACCCACTCCTATCTGCTGCTGGAGGAAGCCTCTCTGGTGATGACTGGACAAAGCACCAATCTACGAGTATACCAGAATATCATTAAGAATAATTTCATTAATTTTAAAGAAAATATTAGTAGTATTTAATCCTATGCTAGGTCTCTGGGCTATTCCATCTTCAGTTTCTGACGTAACAGATGCCATACCTTCTAACAGCACCATCCTCTATGGGACATACATATCCAAACCGCCACACATATTAAACCACTTTGCTGTATACCCAGATACAGTTAAAGTGTAGTAAAATATATTTACGGTCACATTTTAAATTATGAAACCAATGGAGAAAATGGGCAGTCATTTAAAATACTATCTCAAAAAAAAAAAGAAACAAACAAACAAACAAACAACACTCATAAAATGCAGGCTGCTTGTTATTTGGGAATAAAACATGATAAAGAAATATTGAGGGGATAGGAAAATAGTGATACATGAAATATGGAGTAATTTAGGACTTGAGTCTCTGTGGAATGTGAGATGAGAATTAAGTTCTAGGAAGAGGTAAAACTTTGAACAAAGAGCTAGAGAGGATAGAGAGCATAAAAATTATGTAAGTGAGTGCAATAATAAACTGACTAAAGTGATCATAGTTATAGTTTAAAAGAATAAAGAGACAGTGGTTTATAAGACTATCTTTCGGAAAAGCTTGATTAAGAGATAGGGCCATGTAGAGGAAGCCTCAGATTTTAAGTATATAAAAAGCTTTAAGCAGCCAGGTCGTGGTGGTGCACGCCTTGATCCCAGCACTTGGGAGGCAGAGGCAGGCAGATTTCTGAGTTCGAGGCCAGCCTGGTCTACAGAGTGAGTTCCAGGACAGTCAGGGCTACACAAAGAAACCCTGTCTCAAACAAAACAAAACAAAACAGTTTTAAGCAGAGCTAGCTGCCAAGGACAGTATGGTAGGTATACTGGGGGTTGAGGGAAACAGAACTTTTAATCTCACTTGACAGAAGAACTACAATATCAAATCTTGTGCACATGCACATGTGTACTTGAGTGAGTGCATGCATGAGTATGTGCATCTGTGATGAAGACAGGGATGGAAGCAGAAGGGGGAGAGAGAGTGGGGAGAGCCAGTCTAGTTACTAGGAGACAAAGAGGGGTAGAGGGTATTTGTGAGAATTAAGACAGCCTGCCCTGCTGTATGACCCTAAGGTCCCTTCCTTTGAAGATACATGGCAGGTTTGTGGTCTAGATAATGTGGTATGACATTTCCACTGAAAATCTGTGAGTCAGAAAACACCTTTGTTCCTGAGATTGGAAGAGAAGGTGCTACATACACATATGTTGGCAATCTCCCTAAGGACACCCATATTTGAGTCTGAAAGGCTCTTGTCCTGCCTTAGGGCTCTTATAAGAAGGCTCCTCTGAAGGGGAACTTTTGTCAGTGCCTTTCCATAAACTTGCTGAGTTTCCCTTTAGATAATAACAGTTGGATTTGGAACTTGTACTTGTCCCACAGGGCCTCTCTCAATGAAGAGATGATTTATACAAGGGATAAGTTTGATTGTAATTTGTGTTGATATATGAGCAGCACAGTAGTATAGAGATCAGAGCTAGAGCAAAGTGGCATGGCTAATATTGTACAGGACTATATACAAGTTACTAGAGTTCTCTCTCTCTCTCTCTCTCTCTCTCTCTCTCTCTCTCTTTCTCTCTCTCTCTCTCTCTCTCTCTCAATGGTTTTGTTCCAAAGCCCTGCAACTTATGATGTAGACCAGGATGGCTTTGAACTCACAGAGTTTGGCTTGGCATTACCTCTTAAATGCTGAGATTAAAAGTGTATGTCATCACACCCAGCACAAAGGATGCTTTATGATGTTCATTCCAAATGTTGACGCTCAGAGATCAAATCCAGCCTGTCTCCTTAGCAACTTAGATAGAGAAACCCAACTACACTTAAAACAGACTCATCAGAATAAAAGACCAGAGTCCTGATGGAAGGTGACATTGAATACAAATTAGGTCAAAGAACATTTTGATTAAATTGTTTGCTCGTAGGAAATGAGGCAATTACACAAATCTAACTGCCAGGAGAAAGTGGTTTGTATGTGATTGGTGTGGTGATGGTGTCAGACTGGGTGAGCTTCAGGAACAAAGCACAGCCTTCCTTTAGGAGTTCTGTCATGAAAAGCCTAAAGGGCTGAATGCAGGACTGAGGTTATGCAAATGTACTAAAGCCAGCAAAGGACCAAGTTCCATTTGACATGGTCTCCTTCAGGCCTGAGCTTATGCAGCCTAGTTCATGTTCCTTGTGTTTGCTTTGCTTCATGTAAATCCAATATGTTTTCCCTTTAAGTCAAAACCCAAGTAAGCAAATTTCCACAGCATAATATTCAGCCAACAGAGGATTAACACTTCTCTTCATTTTATAATCTGCTTTGTCTTCTCAATCTTCTACCTGTTCTTTGTTTTTAGTTTCGAATGATAAATAGAATATGGAACCAAACTGCATCATAAAATCTTCATGTCAGAGGTAAGGAGAGAAAGACAGGAAGCTCCTGTCACTCCCTGCACGCTAAGAAGCGCCTCTAATTTTTCAGGGACCTAGAATTAGCTCAAGCGGAGATTCATAGCTTTAAATCCGAAAAGAATTCACAGCTAGCCAGTATAATGAAACAGAGTCAGAGGCTTGGACGTAAAGTTTAAGAGTAAGAAACTCGTTTACAGGGAAGCAGACTGTGGATGTGATCTCCTTGAAAGAACAGCAGAAAGTAGGGTGTATAGAAGTCTAATAAGTAGATATTAAAAAGTACAGAATACCCAGGATACAATCCACAGAACTCAAGAAGGTTAACAAGCCAGAGGGCCCAAGTGAGGATGCCTCAATCCCACTTGGGATGGACAAGAAAGCAATCACAGGAGATGGGGAGGGAAGGAGGGGAGGAGGGACCCTGGGAAAGGGTACAGGGATGGGAAGAGGGAAACATGATCAGATATTGGGTGGGGTGAACAGGACTGAGGCCCTGAGGGCCAGCAGAGAGAATGGAAACAGGCAACCTCAGTAGGTAGGAGATGGGGGACCGTCCAGAATGTATCAGATACCTGGGAGGTGAGAGACTCTCAGGACTCAAAGGGAAGGACCTTAGATGAAATTCCCTACAATGGGGAGAGGGAACCTTTAGAGTCCACCTCCAGTAGAAAGACAGGACATCAAGTAAAGGGATGGGTTGCCATCCAACGGTCAAAAACTCTACCCAGAATTGTTCCTTTCTGAAAGAATTGCAGGGACAAAAATGGAGAAGATCCTGAGGAAAAAGAGGTCCAGTGACAGGCCCAAACTGGGATCCTCTCAGGAGGAGGCCCCAAGGCCTGCCATTATTACTGATGCTGTGGTGTGCTTACAAACAGGGGCCTATCATGACTGCCTTTTGAAAGGCCCAACAAGCTGCTGAAAGAGTCAGATGCAGTTATTTACACCCAAACAATGGACAGAAGCTGCTGAGCCCTGTGGTGAAATTAAGGAAAAGCTGGAAGAAGCTGAGGAGGAGGGTGACCCCTAGATAGGAAGACCAGCAGTATTAACTAACCCAGACCCCTGAGATCTCTCAGACACAGACACCAACCAGGTAGCATACACCCAACACATATGGGGCTCCCAACACATATACATCAGAGGACTGCTGGGTCTGGCCTCAGTGAGAGAAGATATACCTAACCTTTGGAAGACTTGAGGCCCGAGGAAGTGGGGAGGTCTGGTGGGTGGTTGTAGGGGGTGGGGACATCCTCTTGGAGATGATGGGGGCTGGAGGGTAAGGAGGCATGGAATGTGGAACAATCAGAGGGAGGCCCAGGAGGGGCATAAAGTCTGGATTGTAAAAAAAGATTAAAGAATAATAATAAAAAGTTACTAAGCACCCATTCCTTTTCTCTGTCTCTTTTAGAGAAAAGATAACTGATGTATCCATAGAGTGTAACAAGGGGTTTAGAATATAGCTTTCCTATAAGTAGGCTTTCTTACTAGATTTCTAGAACATTTCAGGCTTTGAGCTGGAGAAGGAGAAAGGCCCTAAGTATTTGGTAATTTCTCTGGAATTCTTATTCCTCAGTTACCAAGAGGTTTCAACCAGATTCCAACCTGAGGGACTCCTTTTTCTTCTCATGTCCCCTCAATTTTGTCTGCTTTTCCTTCTTGCCTCTTTAGGAGTATTAAAAGCAGAGAAGTCAATAGAGTCAAGCATTCCTTCACTGAACCTCTTGACTAGTGGCTGCTGCTCTTGAATGCTTGTCTAGGTCACTGTGATTCACTAGGAAGAAGATTTTCCCATGAAGCACACAGCACATGGAAACTGAACATAGGCAAAGTGTTCTTTAGACAGGTATCTTTGTCTCCTCAGAGACATATAGATTTACAGCTCAATTTACTGGTGTACTTGGTTAAGACTGATAAGAATACTATAGAATTTTAAATAGGCAAAAAGTATATTAGGGGAAATTTCCTTTTCCTTTTCTTTGAGGAATAAATGTTTGTGAGTGATCTTCAAACATCCAAACTATAAACTCAGAAACTAACCTTACTATAATCAAAGTAATTCTTGTTGGCCAAAGGCTTTATTTCTTTATATACTGATTGATTGATTGAGCTATGGTCTCATGCTTATGCTAGCTTCCAACTCTCTATGTGGCCAAGTCTTGCATTGAACTTCTGATCTTCCTGTTCAGCTTCCAAAGAGCTAAGATGTGAGGAACAAAATTGCAGGCCTGGTTAAGGTCTAATCGATTATAAACCATTTAGACAAAAACTAGGTATTGGATCTAAAACAAAGAGAGAAATTTAATTACAACTAACCAAGTTCTCACACAGTAAACATGACCACAAAAGGAAATATTGAAATTCATATTGGAAAGCCAAAAACTAGGAGTTATTACACAAAAGTAGGCAAATATTATTATAGGCCACCATGGAGTAACCAACCATGTCATTGAGATTTAGGAAGTGGAACGGGACCCTCAAAATCAACATGTCAGTTATCAACTTTCATATCTCAGATAAACTTAACAATAGTTACATTTAAAAATTACATAATTTAAAGTAAAGTGTATTTTAAAAGATTGAAACCTTTTGTAATTCAGCTTCCAGCTCTCCTCTCATTTAGGAAATGGTCTTACTATTTTGATCCCTGATGAAGCTCTAGTTTCTTATATTTAAAAGTGTAATGAATATGGTTTTGTACTTAAGAGTTTTAGCTTTGTGCTTTTCAGTAACAGAATAACTTCAAATTTTCTTTGTTTCTACTGCTATGCATTTTACTATCATCTAGTCACACACACACACACACACACACACACACACACACGCACACACACATGCATGATGGTTCATGTCTATAAGCTTAGCGGAAGATAGGAGGATAAGGCCGGACTGTGATACCTAGGACACAAAGTACACTGGCTGGGTTTGTGTCAACTTGACACAAGCTGGAGTTATCATAGAGAAAAGAGCTTCAGTTGAGAAAATGCCTCCATGAGATCCAGGGGTAAGGCATTTTGTCAGTTAGTGATCAAGGGGGGAGGACCCCTTGTGGGTGGTACAGTCTGTGGGCTGGTAGTCTTTGGCTCTGTAAGAAAGCCAGCTGAGCAAGCCAGGGGAAGCAAGCAAGCCAGTAAGAAACATCCCTCCATGGCCTCTGCATTAGCTCCTGCTTCCTGACCTGCTTGAGTTCCAGTTTTGGCTTCCTTTGGTGATGAACAGTAGTGTGGAAGTATAAGTGGAATTAACCCTTTCCTCTCCAACTTGCTTCTTGGTCATAATGTTTGTGCAGGAATAGCAACTCTAACTAAGACAAATTGGTACCAGAAGTGGGTATTCCTGTGACAACCTGACCATGTTTTGGGGAGGACTGTGGAAGGACTTTGGAACTTTGAGCTAGAAGAGTCATTGGGATGTTAAGAGCTCTATGGAATGTTCTGTAGGAGCTTGGAAGATAATGTTGAGAACAGTGCAGAAGATGGAGGCCTGGCTTGTGAAATTTCAGAGGGAAGATTAAATACTCTTATCAGGGCCATTGCTAGTTTGATTTAAGATTCTGTGGTTTTGTTTAGCTAGGGCTGAAGAAATCAGCTGTGATTAACAAGATACCATAACTACTAAAGCAAAACCATTGCATTACTGGGACTATTGATGCTGGTTAGCTGGTGCTGGGAAATTGGTGGTGATTGGGATGAGACTGGCATCAATGAGGTGAAATCTTACAACGGGCAGAGCTAGAGAAGTGAGTCAAGCCTTTGGAGGAATCCAGAAGCTTGTGAGTGGATCCCAGTCATTGGACTGTTGGAGTTTGATTTTGCTCCCTCCTGAAGGAAGAAGGTATTTAGTGGAGCACACAGTTAAGAGACTTAATTGTAAAAAGACTTTGAATTCTAAGAGATTGGATATTTTTAAAGGGGTTGAAATTTTAATATGTAAGTATTTGCAAAGACTGTGGGACTTTTAAAGTTATTTAGATCTTGGGGATGAATAAGAAATTAAGGGTTGAGGCCTAATAGTGATGTATTTGTGTATCAAGTTGACAAAGGGTCAATTATACTGGCTGGTTTTGTGTCAACTTGACACAAGCTATAGTTATCACAGGGAAATGAGTTTTTCAGTTGAGAAAATGCCTCCATGAGATCCAGGTATAAGGCATTTTCTTAATTAGTGATCAAGGGGAAGGGCTCCTTGTGGGTGGTACCATCTGTGGGCTGGTAATCTTGGGCTCTATAAGAAAGCCAGCTGAGCAAGCCAGGGGAAGCAAGCAAGCCAGTAGGAAACTTCCCTCCATGGCCTCTGCATCAGCTTCTGCTTCCTGCTTGAGTTCCAGTCCTGACTTCCTTTCATGATGAACAGCAGCATGGAAGTGTAAGCTCAACAAACCCTTTCCTCCCCAACTTGCTTCTTGGTTATGATATTTGTGCAGGAATAGAAACCCTGACTAAGATACAAAGTGAGACTTCGTCTCAATACACACACTACCTCTCATTCTTAGTGTTGTTAGAATAGTGGGAAAAACTCATCTCACAGGGCAGTGAGCAGCTAGAGCAAGCATCATTTATCCAGGACTGTAGGCATATTACATATATTTTGTAAACAAGTATCAAGTGAATTATGTAAGCCTTTCCAAGGTTCACTTTTAAATAATTGCATGTGTGCTGGTAATCCCTACAGGTGAGCACACATCTGCTTTGGTTCAGTTTTCATTTTGTTACTTTTATTTTAATAAGTGCATATTATAGAAGAGATAATGGTGTTTTAAACTTGAGGCTATTCACTTGACATTAAGTAAGCTGGTAAAAGATATATTCCCAGAGAATCATATACAGGAAGGTTATTCAACCGTCTAAGGCTATGCAAAAGATATTTTCTTAGTTTCAAAAGAAAAGGAGAAGAAGAGAAAAGGGGAGGGAGAAAGAATTTCCTATGGACAGTAGTTTGAATTGTTATTTTCATATACAAATGTTTTATAATAATTGAGCGTAAGGTGACACTCCCACATCAGCAGCCCAGTGTTTTGTGTTTCCTGAAGCTATTGGAAGCATAATCATAAACAGCCTTTCACCTCTCTCCTGGCTGGCTTCCATTTGGAGACACAGACAGGTATTCATCAGCCTCTGAGAGCTGGAAATGCAAACCAGCAAACCTGCTTGGCAGAAGCTCACATTCCCCTTTTATTGTCTCTTGAAGAACTAGATTGATTTTTAAAGTCATATTTGCGGCTAGAAATATCTAATCTATACTATGCAGAACTATTTATTCTTGACCCAACCAAGTATCATTTTATAGTAAAATTTTATGTTCAAAATGTCAAACATTTCATTTTCATAAGACCTTTATGTTTGAAAGTATGAAAATAATTCCCTTTTTATTTGGCAAAAAACTTTTGAAATTGGAGGTTTTGGAAAGCAAATAAATGTTTCCCAAAGGAAAGAGTTAGGATATTCATTCTAGCCACACATTAAAAAATATATCTGTTGAAACTAGAATATGTGAAATCAAGAACCCAGCGCTATACAGTGATCTTGTAGTTTAAAAAAATATTATTATTCAGCAATGCCTAAAACAATAAAGTTAATTTTACACAGGAAAACGTTTAAATTAAATTTAAGATGAATAAAAACAATTTAACAATATTTTTCTTTTTTTTTCCCAATACATTGTATCTTCTTAAACTATTCACTCAGAAAATGCAATTGATAGAGGACTGAGTAGTTAGATCTCCTGCAGAAGACCTGGGTTCAGATTTCAGCTCCCACGTCTGGAGCTCTCTGCTGACTGTAATTCCACTTCCAGAGGATCTACACATGGTCACTGCACATGTGTGGTGTGTGTACATACACTCTGTCACATTCACAGCACATGGACCACATAAACAGCATGTGCACACGTAACAAGCATATACCTCTCTAAAATGTTTTTAAAAGGGAAATATAACTGAAGTTAGGTTTTTTTTTTAAATTTCGTTCCTGGTACGTTAGAGGAAGTGATTTATGCTATTTTCTCATGTTCAGACACCATCCTTCTTAAATCTCTTACCTAGGCTTAAGATCTAAGTCTGCTGTCCCTTTCTAGGGTCAGCCTTTTTGAAGACACTGAAACCACTAGCTCTGTTTGAATCTTGCCCTCTTCTTAAAACATGTTTCTCATGTTTCCTCACTTTTTTGGCTTTGATTCTTCCATCCTTCTCCAGGAATTTTTATTTTACAAGTGTTAGGAGGCCATTTTACGTGGTAAGGAACCACTAAATTTCGGCAGGCTCTGTTTTTTTTCTTTTTTGGCCAACCTCATCTCAGTCATCCTGCAGTGCTTGGAAATGTTACTGCCTAAAATCAAATTAGTTGGGAGATGTTTTGACATTGGAGGTCATTCGAAATGTTCCAGGTTTCAAACACTCACCACAAACAAATAGTTGCTAAAACTTAAGTAAAGCAATAAGAGAATATGAAACAAATGTAAAAATCATCCAATGAACATGTGACATAATCTACTCTTTCTGCTGCATTAACTATTCCACTGAGGCATAAGTAATGAGTTCCTGCTCTTGGGAATATCAATAAATACTTTATTTAAAATTGGCATCATAGTTGGGTCACAGACATCTATGTTGTGAATTTGCTCTTTAGAAGAGCTCTTAAGATAGACTTTCCTAAGCTGTGCTCTTAGTTTCTTTTCAACTTGCTAGAATCATCTAGGAAAAGGGAATTTCAATTGAGAAAATGCCTTTATTACATTGGTCTGAGTAGGCTACTCTGTAGGGCATTTTAGTGATTAATGATTTATGTAGGTAAATCCAGCCCATTGTGGCTAAACCAGCCCTGTGTTAGTGGTCCTGGGATGTATAATTCTAGTTAGTGATGTCATTAGAATCAAGTCAGTAATCAAGTTTTTTGAGCTTCAATTCCCACCTCCAGCTTTCTACCTTGAGTTCTGCCTTTGTTTCCTCAGATCTTGCTTCATAACCTGTAATCCAAATAACACCTTTCCTCTCTAAGTGGCTTTTTGTCATGTTGTATTATTATAGCAACAAAACCAAAACTAGTGCTGCAGGCAATATTTAGATTATACGGATTAAATGAATTAGACTATTTTCATATCTGGAATTTGCATTTTCCCTCCACTCTCCTTTCTGGGCAGTTTTTTTGCTTCTAGCAAAATTTGGTCAAACTGTGTTAAATGACAGACTAATCATGGTAAAATGTGAAAGAGCTGACTTGAGCAGACAGTTATTTACCTATGCTACATGGTAAATTTTAATTGGGTTTTGCCCTTGAAGTGTGAAATGATTGGTATCTCAGATAAGGTAATCACAAAAGGGAGAAAAGGTCATTTGACTGACTGAAATGCAAACATTGTTTCGCTGGCTGCTTTCAAGAAATTATTGATAAATTTTCTTTTTTTGTATATGTTGAACATTTACTAAATTTGGGCTTTGCTTCCATTTGAAACTTGAGTGGCAGAGTTATCCTACTCTGACATGGACTTCAAATTAACTATTTTAACACCTGTCTTGTAGAATTGTGGTTCAAGATCAATTGTCCTCTCTTGGTGTGTGCTCATCATTAATGGAATACAGAACACAGTGTGCTGCTTAACTCTTAGCCAGGAAGTAAAAGGTAGAAGAATAAAGTAAGTATGCCCATTATCCTTCCAGGAACATGTCCCCGGTGACCTTCCCACTGGATTCCGCCTCTTGACAGCTTCACTAGATTTCCATAGCACCATCAGCCACAATCCAAGGCAGTATACCTGGGTCTTTGTGGAACATTCTGAATATAAACTACAGCAAGTCCTTTCTTATCCTCCCCTTAGAGAGGGCATGCTTTGAAAGTCACTGTGTTCATCGATCAAGTCATCCAATAACTAATCTTAAGTATGTTGTAACGGTAGGAATATAAGTGAGAAACATTAAGAAACGTGTTTGGAGTTTTTGCTTTGTTTCAGTTCTTTTTCTTTAAATGTTGTCAGACTGAAGTCTGGACTTAAAGTCTAACACTAATCTCTAACCTTCATTAAGAAGCTAAAAACAACTTCTCAGTTTTCAGTAACTATAAGAATAATGGACAAATGATATCTTGTGGTTTTGGCTGAAAAAAAAAGGAGGTCTTAACAAGTGATGTGCTAAATGGTTAGAAATATAAATAACCCAAATAAAAGTCCTTTTATGTTTAACTAATTTTTGAAAATATGAATACCATAAGAATAAATTTAGCTAAAGTCTATCATTAGAAACAGGGAAATTGTACTGGAGATGTACAATAATATTTGGAGGACTGAACTTAAAATTTATGTATTCAAATTTTTATTGGTATTAGGAATCAAATAGAACCTAATTAGAGCTACACTAAAATTACCTTTTTCAACAGCATCTTGTTTGCAATATTTTTCTTTAGATCTATCAATGTACATGTATACTTATGGGGTACGCATGTAAGTGTAAACTTTCTAAGTTTTATATACACACACATATTCATACACCAACATAGACCTTATCTTTTTACTGACGGAAAACATCACAAATTATCCTTTACTGAGTTTAAATTCAGGTGGGTGGAAAAGCACTGAAGTAATTGCAATTTCATAGAATGTTGGTAATGCTACAGAAATTTTCAAGACAGAATTAAGGACTGTAATGTGTGCAATAAACACACACGCACACATAAATAGAAGTGGATGCCTAGAAAATAGAACATCATTATTACCATTGTCTTAAAATATGATTGCCTCTGTATTTTAAATGGGCTGAAATGGGAAACTTGTTTTCAGCAATTAACTCCCATGGGGAAACAGTTTGTTTAAAAGGACTCTAGAAAGCATGAGCGTGGAGAACATGGCTCTGGCAGGCCTTGCTCTTCTCCCCGATTCTCTATGCCTTGCTAAAAACTGTTGAACACATTCCTAAAGCTAGCCCCAAAGGCTGATTTCTTATTTGGCAACTTCCTCCTCCTGAGGCTGACCACTAAGGTCCAGCTATCCCAGCAATAAAAAGCCTGCATTAGCTCATCTAATTAACATGCCCAATTAAAATTAAACACATCTTGACACATGGTTTCCCTTATACCTTTATAAGCCACTATTTGCCTATGTGCCACGTCTGTCTCCTCTCTATCAAGAGATTGTCCTTGGTCCCACTATGAGACAAATCCTCCATATCCCTGCCACATGCACTCTTTCTCCCCTCTCCTTTGTTCTCTTCCCCTTCTCCTTCTTCCTCTATCTCTGTCTCTGTTTCTTATTTGCCGTCTATCCCTGTGGGGCAAATAAACCTCATTGTGCTAAGAACTTGGTCTGAGAACTTGGTTTTAGGGGTACTGAGCTCATACTTTCTTTCATGCAAGAATTTCTCAAAAAGTGCTATAAAATACTTTGAGTCTAGTATGTTAAAATTCAGCTCAAGACAATTCCATATATTTAGGCTTAGTGAATTATTTTTAATTGTTTTAAAAGTGATAAGTTCTTTCATGTCCCTCTGACTGACTTACAGGTTGATTTCCAGGTTCACTGATAACAGATGTTACCACATTTACCAGAGGGACAAGCTGTATGAAGCATCAGCAAAAACTTCAGATCTTGACATCTTGGTTAGTGACAAACCTCAGAACAGTATGTTTTGAGTGTGACCATTAAAAGCATCATCATTAACACTACTATTCTTGGGATACACCAATTTTCTTGTATGCTATGTCAGTTGCATTATGGAAAATCATTCAAGTCTTATAAACCAGCAAGTTCTGAAGATAGTATGAAGTGTGTATGGGTATTCAGAGAAAAGACACTGAGATACACACCGTGCTTTTTCAGAATGACCGTGACAAGGTTTCAGCCAAGGGTAGCAGCCATCCAATTTATTATTCTAACAAATACAGAAAAGACAAAGTCTCTTCAAGGATGATCCTCAGACGTCAGCAGCCCTGTACTTTGTGAAGGACAATTTTGGAAGTTTTGGACAAGAAAGCTGTGTGCAAACCTAAGGCTAAGAGTTCAAAGAGCAATGGGACAGCAATGGCCCTGAGAGCAGCAACCATTCTCTGCTTCATAATTTGTGATGTCTTCCTTCAGTAGAAAGCACAGGGTGATTATTTCATGGATATTGATGACAAAGAGAGAGGACAAGTTTTATACTGAAAGAAAGGACAAAAACCATCAGTTGAATGAAGTAAATGAGGGGCAGAGGGAAGGTGTAGAGTTACACATATATACCTGGATGGAGGGATGTTTTCACATTCACAAGTCACTCTGAAAAATCCATGCATATTATAAATATATTGTGGCAGAGAGGTGTCTTGAAGACACTTAGCAATCGTCATAGGTCATATACCCAGAGAAGAATATGTTTCACCTCAAATTGCCTAACCTGCAAGTTGAAGAACACTAGAACAAATTCATAGAAAGTCTTAGAAAAAGTAAAATCTCAGTGTTTTAATACAATGTCTACTAAAGGATATAATTAAAATTATGAAGAAATACAAACATACTTAATATTAAGACAATGACAATTATATTTGATAGCAATTACAATGCCTAAAATCCATTGATTTTGTATAAATACACTTTTAATAAAGAATGATTTATAAAAATTTGTATTTTAATTGTTTTATTCTCAAAGAAAGTTGTCTCTATGCTAAATAACAGTCATTTACCTTTATTAGATATAATTTGCAATTTAAAGTGAAATAGTTTTTGTAGGCATAGAATTTGTTATACTGAAAACAATTTTTTAAATTTGAACCCTTACATTAGCACTATTTGAACATGTCTTATACTGGCCTTCTTATAATACCTATTCTGCATGAAATATTGCTAGCAGGAACAGTTCAAGAACCACAAATGTAAACTAAAAAATAAAATGGGACTTTGAAGAATTAAAAACAAATGTGATTGGTGGTTACTATTGAACTGTCCATAGCTTCTCATGAAAACTAGTCATCAGTTTGATTCTTTGGTGAAAGAAGAAAAAGAAATTTATTTGTAAGATCCTTGTTCTAGGTCAAATATCTCCTGAGGGGACAGTAACACCTGCAAAGTTTTAATGTTTGCCCAGATTGCTCTCCATCTTAGTTTGAAGGAGCTGAGTCCTCAGATCTCCTCATAGCTGCTGTCAGGATAAATCTGTGCATTCCTTTACACTGATTTCAAACACATTGAAGTGATGGGACCAGTACTTTAGCTTCTATGGTCACTTCCAGGGTAAAAGGGACAATCAGTATCATTAAAATACAAAATGTTCAGACAGTGAGGGACAAGTAAAGCAGGAAAAGAGATTTCAGAATCACTTATGCCAATGTGAAAATGGCAGTGTTACTTGAGTCCCTAACCAAGATACTTTAGTTATCAAAGGGAACAGTCAGGACATGAGTCAAGTGTTTCTGATACCAATGACAGTGCTTACAACTGTACATTAGACTCTATCTGTTTTATCTCAAATGGTATGCAGCATAAAATTGTAAGTATGATGTAACACTTTCCACATATACATCAGGCCATGAGGTATATAGAAAAATACAAAGAAAAAGTATGACACTAGATGACACACTGTAAATCTACTTTCTATTAATTGGTGTGGTAGATATAGTTATGAGTAAGACAATTTAGAGCTATTAAAGAAATGGATCACAATATATTAAGACATGCAAGAAACAAGACATTAATGCTCTCATTATTGGAAATATAAGTGCTGAAAAATGTATAACTTGTAAAGTACAGTGTGGCCCAGACAATGCAGATTGGATCACACAAAAGAGGATAGATAGGTATTCCTGCATAGAACAAGAGCAGTGATTTAGTTGTTGTGATGAGCTCTGTTAATATTCATTTATAAGACAATGAATGTTCCAAGTAGTTTTAAATTATCTATTATCATATTTTATTATTTAAAAACTGATATGCATCACTTAAAATTAAAAGAATTATTTTTAATATGACTAAAACCATTGGCCTATTTGTATTTTTGTACATGGGCTACTGTATAAAGAAAGGATGGTATCTTTGCTTTTTGGCTCCAAAACACATTTTGAAAGGGAGAGTAATGGCTTAGATACATTCTTACCTTTCTTCAACTTTACCCTTTTCAACTTTACTCAGCAAACCTATCATTCTGCCTTTGTCATTTCTAAATCAATCAAGACTACAAGTGCGGACAGACTCCAAATGACTCTGAAAGGTACAGCAGTTTTTAATGACTAGGCTTTTTCTTTTAAAGACTTGAATATAGCAAGCATACTCATTTCACACAACAGTGTGAAATTTGTGACATTTGTGACACCTGAGTGTGCATTCCCTGGGCCAGATTAAAAGAGATGATGCAATGATTGATTCTAAATAAGGTTGGTAACATGCTATCCATGAAGACAACCTTTCTGTCAGTCTCCGTTGACAAACCTGAGGAATCTTAGACAACTCAGCTCTTACCAGACCCATTAGGAAGTTTGGTTTGCTTCAGATTTTCAACAAACTTGCAAATTCCACACTCCTGAACATCACAGATAGGCACCGTGTTTTCTATTCCATGGCCTAGCTGCTTGGATGCAAGCAGCAGCATTCTAGCAATTGTGCATGCTGGATTTCAGAATTGAACCTGGCCAAGCAGCTCAAGTGTGCTTCCAGAGCTCTTTGTTTGGTTCAGGGTGAAAACCAGACAATTTGGCTTCTTCAGTTAGCTGTGGTTGTGCTGAGGATGTAAGGATCAGATAACCATGTCTCACAGATCTCCTAGTTGTGAGGAACAGATTCAAGGGGCCTAATATATACATGACATTAATAGAAAAGATAAGATTCTTGAGTTTGGACTGTTTTAGAGGGATGAGAATTTGATGGTCTTTATTTGGTGGAGCCTACTTTTCGTATGGGAAGGAAACGAATTTCAGATGAGACAACAGTTTGTACCAGTTGGCTTGGCTTGCTATCTGACTTCATTCTCATTTGACTGTAAATTAATTCTCATTCAACATTTGACTGTAATTCCATGAGAGTAGCCAAGTCAAAAGCAGCCAGTTGAGGTACTTTGGAATTCTTAACTGACAGACCCTATAGAAAACAAAGAATTGCTTTTGTGTTAGGATAACAGCTATCAGATCTTCCTTTGTAAGCATTCTAGGCTCTGCAGAAATGATCTCTTTTATAAACAGTATATGCTGCTGTTTAGGCATGAAACTAGAAGAAAACAGTCAAGCAGGAGAATATGGCTAGTTGTAAATATGAAAAGATGAGTTTCCTATAAACTTTACATATTGTTAAATATGTTTTTTGTTTCCTTTAACCACCCAAAATGGTTAGTCCCATTCTTAATTTAAAGCTCACACAGAAGAAGGTGTTGGACTGGATTTGGCAGCTAGTACTTAATTTGCTTCTCTTTGTTTTAAATCCATTAATGTTTATATGTAATGTGTATTGCACAAAAGATATCAGAGATGCCAAGAAAATTGCTGAATAAGAAGTACTCCAAGCAGAAAGGAGAGCCAAAGCAAAGTTTGATAAGTGTCATAGATTCAGTCACAACCCAGTACCAGAGAGCATATCAGAATATACAATGTTGCCATTCCATAAAGTGCCTGCCCTCTGCTGCCTGTCAGGTCAAGCTTGAACAAGGTCCTTCTTACTCAGATCTTGGGGACGTTCCCCATCGTATCTTGCCCAAAGGTGACATGATTCAAGCTCTCTATAGCCAAAGATGATCTTGAAATTATTTCAGAACCTCTTGTCTCCACTTTTCTACTACAAGGATTATAGGCATAGACTGCCACAACAGATTTTATGAGAACTGAATACAGGACTTCAAGTATGCTAGTCAAAGGATCTACCAAATGAACTATATCCCCATTCTTGCGACTTTATTTTTGTCAGGAATTTGGTCTTTATTACATGCTTTGATGGTATGAATATTGAACAAAGCATGAGTCCGAGATGTCATTGTAATGTTTTGTTTTCTCAAATTCTATAACAATACATAAATTCAATAATGAGAATTGCTTTAAGTCTGTATCTTGCCTCTCTCTGAGTCTTCAATAATATATATTGTCCTTTGAAGTAACCCCATGTACATGTTTACATACACATATGTAAACACACTTGCATGTACAAACAACATATGTGTAGATACATATATCATCATTAGACTTTTAAAATTCAAATATAAGAAATACTTATAACAATACTACAGATATCATTATCTAAAAGAGAGATTTATATTGTCTTCAAATCTTCGATAGTCCTCCATGTAGCCTCACCAAGATACTGAATGCCTATCTCGATCTGTACCTCCTGAGAACTTTTCCATGTTAATAGTTTTATAGACAATAACTTTGTACAAATAGAAGACTTCGCTTTCATTATTTCTTCTTCATTCTTTTCTTCCTCTGATTTTTTCTTTCTCCCACTTTTTATTCTTTACTTACATAGGCCAGTTAATAAAAGATAACAACATTTTAAAATTGTATGATACAAGCAATTTGTGAAAGTTACTTAAAGACCATGACTAACTACTTTTGCAATACTACCTTTAAGACACATGTGTTGGGCCAGAAAGGTGGCTTATCAGGTCAAGGCAACTGCTGTGTTCACCTGGAACGTTCCCAGAGCCAATATAAGGAAACTCAAACAGAGGGTTCCACAAAGATCTCTTGTAATCTCCATAAGTGCACGAGGTCATTTGTTCCCACCTTACAATTATATACACACACACAGTCAATACACACACACACACACACACACACACACCTATTGCAAGTAATCATTAAGAATGGAACTGAATTGAAAGC
>JADRCH010000336.1:42540-86853 GCA_019843965.1 Rhynchomys soricoides
TGTGTTTGATATTTCTATGCAAGAGAATGAGTTCTGTGTCTTTATCATTCTATAAAAGTAATATCCCATAGTGTAGGATAGTAAAGATAATTGAAAAATATCTTTGATAAAATGTACTTTTTTCTTTTTTATGCAAATTGAAATCAGATTGTTTAGCTTATTAAGCATCTATTGCTTAGAATTGGTAGAGCAAAGAAAAATTAACTATATTGTGCACAGCAGTATGTTTATCCACTGTGGATGTCATCTGTGGATCCACAGTGGAGCATCATATTAAGTACATAATGTAGAAAGTGGCTTTGATGTCTGGGACATAAATACTCCCAGCGTGTCTAAATATGTGTCTTAAAGGCATTATTAGCTTTGGTCCTGATGAACTCAGTAAAATAGCAAGAGGCCGAGAAAGCTATGGTAAAACTGCTAATATAATTCTACATTAATATCCTTTGAAGTTTTTTATTTTTCTACCATTAGTGCCATTCCCCACAGTCAGAAAATTTTGCTTGGGGAGGAGTTCACATCTAAATGATGCAAAATTTCCAACATTTTAATTAACTCACTAATTAATTTTGATAAAATTGGAACAAAGGTCTCGTCACAGTACCCTTAGTGACTTTGAAATGATCTCAACCTATTTGAGTTTATCTGATTCTATTTCTCACAAACAGAAAATGCAGAGCAATCTGGCCCAATCCACAGCAACATAATCACAAACTTGTTTAAAATCAAATTTGTTCTTAAATATACAGCAAAGACAAAAAGACTTTTTTTTTTTTAAAAAGTGTTCTTAAATTATTCATAGCTGACACCATTTAAAACTTTAGCAGTCTGATGAAATATTTTTGAAAACCTGAACATAGTCTACACGGAGAAATTGGCATTGTGTCTGTGCTATAGAATGAGACTGACGCAAATTTTACCTAGAAGGCAGGAAAGACTTATTGCTATATCTCAGAAGCTCAGCATTCTTGGAATGGAAGAGGGGCATCCATAGGGATCACAATTCAGATGAAATATGTCTAGAACAGCATGCGGAGTTTGGAAGGGGAAGTTACTGGTAATACTGTAACAGAAAACACAAGACCTCCTGCCAGCTGCACTGGTTTCAAACCTTGGCTTAGTGAGTGATGAAAAGTAGTTCCCCAGTTGCACTGTGAAAAAATAATAAGGAAGTGACATGAAGGCAGACATGCAAATTAGAGCCAACCCCTTCTCCCAGAATATGAAAATACTCAGGCCAAAGGAAATGGAAATACCATTCATTCATCTCCTTGCTTTCCTCCAGTCTTGGCTCAATGTCATTGTTTTACAGGGAGTCCTTCTATTTTCCTTGCTTTCACTTCATATCCCTTTGCCAAACTTTATCTACTATTGGTCTCCTTTGCTATAATCTAAAAAAAAAATGCCTCACAAGAGCTTGGTCTCTGACTAGTTTATTGCACCAGCATAAACATCTAAAGCTTTGCCATCTTTCTGCCGTCTGGAAAGCAGGCCTGCTTTTACTGGTACTTTGGGCTTCCTTACTCTTTCTCTAAAGTAACATCTTTTCACCATATGGCTTCTTACTGTCATGTGGCTGACTTCCATGACACAGTGACACAGACTGCCATTCTTCTGTAAGTTAAGATGACTGCCCCAACATGATTTGAAATCATCTAAGATAACTTTTGCATTTTATTCAAATTTATACTTCTGATATCTTTCAAAACAAACTCAAAGGATCTAGTCAATAAATTTGCATGGATTTTTATAGTTTTGAATAAGAATTCAATTTTAATCTGTGACTGAGTAAACCATGCACTTTTCCACCTTGTTCCATTTTCGTTCATTAAATCATTGCTCTTTTATAAACTAGCAGTAAAATAATTTGGCTGTGAGCATGTGATACAAATTTAACATTTCTTTGAGCTATTTGTAATTAAGTATATTTTATTGTACAGAATTTTTCATGTTTCGTTAAAATTTTTTAAAAATCTCAAATGATTATATGTGCTTACAAAATAGAATATGATATTTCAAGTGCAGTACATCTTACATATATATGATGTCATATAGTTATTACTTTGTATTTGACACACTTTTACCTATTCTGAAACATGTATTTGATTTGGTAGTAAAAACGTACGTTTTGATATACTGTATGGATACAGAAATAACAATATTAAGTAATGGATACATTTGAGATGTCAGTTGTGTGCAAAATATGAATAGAAGATAAGACAGGGTACAAGCTGAAGTTTCATTAGCATCTATCTATGAATCTATCATCTTGCATCTAGCTATCTAGCTATCATTTATCTGTTATCTATCATCTATAAATCATCTACCTATCAATCATCTATCACCCACCTATCATCAATTATCTATCTATTTATCATCTATGTATTATCTATCTACCTATTTACCATCTATCAATCATCTATGTATCATCTATCTACCTATCATCTACCTAGCATTATCTATCTATCTATCTATCTATCTATCATCTATCTGTCATCTATCATCAATCTATCATATATTGGTCTTTCATATATTTACATGCAGTTGTCATATAGCTGTCATCAGCTTAGCTGTACATGATATTTTTGTGTATTCTGAAAAATTGCAATAAAAGTAAAAAGAATATTTTATGTGTATGTATGTATGTATGTGTATGGGAATATACATTTATTCCAAATGCACATTTTTATACTAAGACCAAATCCCCAGAACAAGCAGGCAAAGGCACTTGTCTCCAAGCCTGAGACTCTACGGTTTACCTGGGACCAACCTGACAATGTCCTGAGTCCTCTGCATATACAACATGCCACATGTGTATCCACGGATATCCTTCACTCACACCCACACCTCCGCAGACACACAGAAAATGAGTCACTCACCAAAATGTTCAGCATATTTGTTTAATGAATTGCTCTTAGAGTACCCATTAACGTATCATTATTTCTGAGAATTGCACCTCTGGAGTGCATTTCACCCCCTAGGACAATGGAACATCTAAAATAAAAGTTTCATTTGTTTTTTGGTGAAAACCCTCATCCTAATGGGCAAATATTTGGCACCTTTATTGGCATTTAGCTTAAGCAAGTCTACATTTTTTTCGTCTTCAGCTGTGTCTCCTACTGCTTCTCTAATTGGATGGCCCAGCCAATCCAGCACTCCAAAAAAGCTCCTTCTGCTTCCTTAACTGACTGTGCTGTTTCATTTTTCTGGCTGCACAGAAACACTGAAGCTTCTGCAGAATGTACATGCATCTGCTTATAGGGAAACATTAAATCTGTATTTCTTTGCTTTTAAGGCTCTGTTTTCAGCTCCATGTCTGGTATTGACCATATTATTCTAAAACCCTTGCAAAACAGCTCTCACTAACAGCAGCAAAGCATAAATTAAACAAGAGTGAGAATAAGTTAACTGAGAATGCTCAAAGACATTCAGCTGCAGGTCCATAGACAAAGAGAATTCCCATTCCTAGGATAAAGAATAGCAATGGCAACCTTTGGTAAGAAGCAGTATAGGAAAACAATGTGTTTTAAATGCATTAGAAGGTTTTTTACTTACTCACTTTAATTCCAGCTCACTGCTCTCCTCCCAGTCACCCCCTCCCACAATATCATCACAGCCTCTTCCCTCTCGGCAGGACGGAGCACACCCTGGCACATCTAGTCTCTGTGGGGCTAGGCACATCCTCTCCCACTGAGGTCAGACAAGGAAGCCCAGCTAGTAGAACATATCTCACAGACAGGCAACAGCTTTTGAGATAGCCCCTGCTCCAGGCATTCGGGACCCACATGAAGACCAAGCTGCATTTCTGCTATATATGTGCAGGAAGTTTGAGGTCTACCCCGTGTATGTTCTTCGGTTGGTGGTTCAGTCCCTGAGAATTATGAGAGTCGAAATTGGTTGACTCTGTTGGTCTTCCTGTGGAGTTCCTATCTCCTTCAGGGCCTTTAATCCTTTCCACAATTCTTCCATAATAGTCCACTAGCTCTATCAACTGTTTGGCTGTGGTCTCAGCCTCTGTCTGAGTCATTTGCTGAATGGCACCTCTTAGCGGACAGTTATGCTAGACTCCTGTCTGCAAGCATCATAGATTATCATAAATAGTGCCAGCGATTGGTGCTTGCCCATGGGATGGTTCTCTTGTTGGGTCAGTTATTGCTTGGCTATATCCTCGGTTCATCCCCCATCCCTGCACTTCTTGTAGACAGGATAAATTTTGGGTAGAAGATTTTGTGGGTGTGGGCAGGTTGGTGTCCGTATTGCTCCACTAGGGTTCCTGCCTGGCTACAGGAGGTGGCCTCGTCAGGTTCCATATCCTCAATGCTGTAAGTCACAGCTAAGATCACCCCCATTGATTCTTGGGTGTCTCCCTTATCCCAGGTCTCTGTTTCTTCCTGGAGATGCCGCCCCCTCTGCCACCTCTCCAACCTATCAGTTGCAGATTTCCATTCTTCCATATGTCATGTAGCCATCTCTCTACACCCAATCCTGAGTCCTCTCTGCATCCTCCTCTCCCATCCAGTTCCCTGCCTCCACCTGCCACTTATGACTATTTTATTCTGCTTTTAAGTGAGATTCAAGCATCCTTGCTTATGCCTTTTTTCTTTAGCTTCTTTGGGTCTGTGCTGTATAGCAGCAGTATGGGTATTCTGTACTGTACGGCTAATAGCCACTTATAAGTGAGTACATGCCATGCATGTCCTTTTGGGACTGGGTTACCTTACTCAGGATGATATTCTCAAGTTCCATCCATATGCCTGCAAAATTCATGATGTCTTTGTTTTTAATAGCTGAATAGTATTCCATATGTAAATGTACTACATTTTCTTTATCCATTCTCTGTTGAGGGACATCTAGGTCTTTTCCAGTTTTTATGGTTATTATCAATAAACTGCTGTGAACATAGTTGAGCAATGTCTTTGTGGAATGATGATGCATCTTTTGGATATATTCCCAAAAGTGGTATAGCTCAGTCTTGAGGTAGAAGATGATTTTGTACCTAAAATGTAAATACTTAATGATAAACAACCAAAAAGACTATGTTTTCTAAAACTGGGACTAGGTGTTTCAGAATGAGAAAGGAATCAATTTAAAAGTGCTGAATAAGATGTCAAAGGACTGGGAATTGGGAGATGGAGCAGTCTAGGTTTAACAAGGATGACAGTCTAGCAGATGAGATACTGGAAGCTCTTAACAGACTTGACCATTGGTGTTAGCATCTTGTCTAGGCTCCACCCCACAGTTAGCTGGCAATAGCCAGGTGTGCCTGACTCACTATAAAAGGGGCTGCATGCCCCCTCCGCTCTCTCTTGCTCCTGCTCTGTTCCCTTGCTCCTGCTCACCCTCTCTCCTCATTCCCCTCCTCCTCCTCTCTCCACAAGCTAAGCTCTCTCTCTCTCTCTCTCTCTCTCTCTCTCTCTCTCTCTCTGCCTTTCTCTGTCTCTACTTTCCTCTCAACTCCCCTCTCCATACCTGAATAAACGATTCTATACTATACCATATGTGTCTGGTCCCTCAGGGGAAAGGGATGCCTCAGCATGGGCCTTGAAGAGGCATCCCCACACCGGACTACACATCCACCAAACATATTCCTTCTCTCCTTATCTTTTTCTAAAACACAATTGGTTTTCATTAATTCTTATAGAGAGAGGAATTCAAAATCACTGAATACTTGTGATAGTTGCTGAATGTAATTGTCTTTAATGTATTAACAGCATCTATTCTCACCTGTTTATGCTTCATGGTAATTCTATCCCCATTGTTTACTGGAAATCACACCCTATCCTTTACTTGGATAGTTAGTTTTTCTTCTAAACTTTATGAAGTAGAGTTTCATTTTTCTGTAAAGTCATAACTGTTCACCACTTTCATAGCCACGTCCAAAGCCTGCAACAACTGTGTTTTGTCCATGCTCAGATGTCAACCCCTAAGTGACACTCAGGATGAAAGAGTCCTGTTGTAATTTCGTCCCTCAGAAAAATAGTTGCTTACAATAAGCACAAAATCACCATATGAATTGATGGAAGGAGTAACAGAAAAGAATGATGAGGCTGAATAAATTCTCAGCTTTCTAGCTCTGGGGCTGAATCCCAGTCCATGGGGCCCATGGTTTAATCACCAATATTGTCAAAAACAGAAAAACATTGTAAGTACTAATTTACAAACTGTTTCAGTCTGTATCTTGATGTCCTAAAGCCTATCATTATGAAAATACTGATAATCAATGAAGATCCAGCCAGTCCCTATTCAAACCAATTTGAATTCCTGACTAAATTTATTTCATAAGCTTATAGTTTTTAGGTGCTATCTTCTTAAAACTTTCAAAAATATTAAAAGAATGCACTTATCATGCTTTAATATACATGTATGCATATATAAACATATATATCACCATGTCTAATTCATTTATAAACACTTAGCAATAATATAACATAAATATTATTTGCAAGTTGTACTGACTCTACACACTCTAGATAATATACCCGTAAATGACTTTTATAGTTTCCTTTCAAGTTTTACTATATTGATATTCAAAATAAATCAGTAGATATTTACATGAGAATTTAATAATTTTAAGAATCATGTGTGGGTTCTCTGTATCAGCCTCCTAAAATATAATGAATCTATTTAATTAGCTTGACGGTGCATTCTTACTACCAATAATCAATTTTTTGTCTTATTTACCACTAATTGACAAATTTAACTATCATTAGAAGGCATAAAACTCATTTTTCTAATAATAAAATGTGCCACTTTACTAATTCATCAAAACACTGGAAAAGTGTGTGTCATACTTTTGTCATAAGTTAAAAGTGCAGAAAGAACTTAGCAAGGTGAGAAGATATTAATAAAAGCATATGTTTTGAAAAATATTTTACACACACACACACACACACACACACACACACGAGTGCAGGTACCTCTGGAGGCCAGAGACTTTGAATCTCCAGGAGCTGGAATTACAGGCATTTGTGAGCCACACATTGATGCTGGGAATGAACTCTGGTCCCCTGCAGCAGCAGTGCATGCAGTCCATCTCTCCAGGTAGTTTTCTGTTTGGGGGGATTGAGCCTCCAACTTCCAGCATTTCTGCTTTCCTATCCTGTAAGCTGATAATAAGATATCTTTTTTATTGTGCAGGTTTTTTGAATCATGAAGTGTGTCCAGATGCATTGTCCTAGAACTCTACATAGACTGCTTTGATAGTTTGCCAATGACCATATTAATTATCAGTTTGTTTTTGTTGAAGAAATCTGTTCATCCACGGCAAAGCTGTTTCCTAAATGTTAAAGTCAAGCTTTAATCGTTAATAATATAAGCTCCTTTATTGAGCTCATCCTATAAACAAGGTTCTGTCATTTACCAAAAATGAACTGCAGTATCTTTAATCTATAGCATAAATAAGATGGCTTGTATTCTTAAAACAAGTAGAATTCATTAAAGGGAACATTTCTTTATAATTTTCAGCAGGAAATAGTTATAAAGCAATAAGGTACATTGTGAAAACTTAAAGAACAATAATAACCTTGTTGTTTCTTTTTCAAAAGTAGGAGACCCTTAGAAGTGGTCATGTAGGGTCACATAACAACTGGTGGGTAGCTAGGAAAACTTTTCTGACATAGTTCCATTGGCATACACATTATTCCACCAAATTTTCCTCAGAGTACAAACGTCAAATACCACAACCAGACAGGAGAAAGGTCTATGGAACAAATAATGCAAGGTTTATGGCAGCCTTTCTACACTGATGGATTTATCAAATATAAATGTAGTAAATAAAATATTATCATAAAGTTTTGAAAGACTCTATAATACACAGTAGAGTGCATGATGTCTTCAGTGGAAACCTTGAAGGGACTAAAAGTCCACCTCCCTGTTTATTTAGTTTCAGGCATTCATCCTATATTGCCTTTGCATTATCCCTGAACTCTGTGAAGACAGCTGAGGGCATGAGAAATAATATATTCTTGCAAATTTTAAGATGATTTCACCTGCACAAGGTGATTTTTCTGCATCATTGTGGGGGGAAAGCAACAAAATATACAAATAACAAATAGTCTAAATAAAAAAGTCTTTTTCTCTAGGGTTGGTATTTTTAATTATACTTTGAGAAGAATGCACTGTCTCAGTGATTCCACCCATCAGACAATACGTTAAATAGCATGCTTGACTGGGCATCTTACATAAGCATGAAAGGCATTATTGTGCTTTTCTTAATGATAAAAATAATACAACAAAATGTGATAATGAATTAACACCAATTTAAGACATGGATTTTATATGTCACAATTATTTGCATAAAGGTTTGACCTAAAAAGCATGGTTCATATCTTATAATAGTATAGAACTTTCTGGAAAGAAGCACCTTCATAAATAAACTCTTAATAATTAAACAAATTAATCCAATTAGCTATTGTTGCTTTAAATATATATGATACTTTCATTTGTTCTGGGTGATTCTTTCATCTCTCTCTATGATGTCCCCATTTCCTTGGTCATAGGAGACATTTTGGGAGAGAGAGAGAGAGAGAGAGAGAGAGAGAGAGAGAGAGAGAGAGAGAATACATTCTGAAATGACGACTTTCTTTAGATAGTGGTCCTAATATAAGTATATATTTGTATCACTCATTATTAATCTTGGATTATGCCATGCTAACACTGCCTACTACAGTACTCATGAGATGAGGAAGCCTATGTGTGCTTCTTTTACATCAAGATGTGATAACAGGAACACAGCAGGGAGATATAGAAAGCACAAATGGAATCAAAGTCCCCCTTCCCTATTATCAGTATCAGCTTAGAGAGATCTCATAATTACTTGTTGAGTATTTGCATTTTTATTTAAATAGTTCTAGTAATGATAGAAAATCAAAGCTTATACCACATTTTAAAACAACATATATTCAATAACATGTTTAACTGAAATAAGTTATGCGTAAATCACAGGAAAAGTATAATTGCATTCTTATTATATAGATGCAGTTTTTATCCACTTCATTTAACAAACCAAGATATGGCAAAGAAAAGAATAATTTATATTTAAGCTTGCATACTCGACATTTGCCTATTTGCTTTTCACATTCCAATGTCTAGACAAATACCTAAGACAAGTTCTTTTCGGGTCATATATTTCAATTACTGCATTTGGCAAGAATTTAAACTCTGCTATAGTCAAACTTCAGGAATTACTGTTGGAAGAGATAATGTAGAAACTCAAATATAAAATTGTAATGAAAGATGAGCGTTTTGTGTGTGTTTTGTTTGTCTGTGTCTTGTTGTTTCCATAACAGAAGTTATTCTCTACAGGTCACATACTGTGTTAAACTGGCAAGACATGCTGGCTTTCCTTTTGTTTTAGAGAGCAGTTGGTGCAGAGCTGATACCTCACTGGGACAGTGTTCCTATGCAGTAACATGGAAGGAGCCTAAAATAGACCTCCATGGAGGAGAAATGACAAAAATAAATATCTTGGCATTTGATATATGCCTACTACCAGAAAAAACTCAAGTTATTTGAAGATTTGGGAAACACACGCTATATAACCAAAATCCCCCAAAACCCCGAACCACAAAAATCATTAAGTGAGAAGTGGGAAGCAGAGAGGAAATCAAGTTCAGTTAGCGTAGTACAAAAGGAAATTGTCTGAGGATACAATACCACATGTTGATTAGAACCTCATGGCAGTACTCATTCTGGGTGGTCTGAAAATGAGGAGCCCTCAGATTATCCAGTTGCATGAGCATACTCAGTCAGGAACCCTTGATTTTTGCTGAAATCTAGAAATCATACCTCAAATTTCCAAAGGCTCCGTGGTTCCAAAGTTTCTCATTATGTCTGGAAATACAAGTAACAAGTACACAGATATATACAGAACATTTCATCAGATATCTAGACCACAAACTAACAAAGGGCTAAACTGTGGGCAAGAAAAAGGTGTTCAAGTTGAGCTCAGCAGCAGGCTTATAACTGAGAGGCAAGGGAGTTCATTTTTGTTGACAAGACTAAAACGTGCAATTGGTGGGAAGGCACACACATACACAACAGTTTGCTTAACATCAAATATGGATAAGAAACAGAGATGAGCTTTTCATCCCAGACTTTTCATCATTTTTCCATAAAAGATCTCCTGTAGCTCCTATGATGCAGACAGTCTTGGTGACAATGTAGCGGTTAGTCACCTTCTCAAATTCTGCTTCATACAGTAGACTTCAGATGTAGCCCTACTCTTGAAGCTCGTGTATGGCTTTTACCTTTCGTTGTTCACAGTTTGGTTTCTGTGTGAAGACTGTTTTGTGAGAGTGCCTGACAGTCATGACACAAATGTCTATTTGACCTAGGTAGGGGCCCTAGAATATACCAGAGGAACAATTCTACCAAGTCCAATTTCATGAATGAACGAGAGGACTGGGACAAGTTGTCACTTGCAGAAGACAGGGCCAGTTAGAGGCAACCATATCACTCACCTCGACCTGGATAGAATCTCAAGGAACTCGGGATACTGGTGGTCTCTGCAGGACTCGCATGCAACTTCCCAGTCAGAGAATCTCCTCCAGACAGATAGGTGGTCTGTCCTTTTCACAGCAATTTCTAGCTACCTTTCCTGTTCTAGGTCTGGGTTTACAAATATTCTCAGTCTGAGATCTCCGATAGTACTGTGGTTGTTTGCTCCCTGAGTTTCCTAACTCCTCCCTCATCCAGGATGGAATGATCCATTTGGATTCACAATAAGATCATTGAAAAGATGAAGTATTTTACATTTTAGGGTATTAAAATGGTATGTTTCATTTTTAATTATTTATTATAAACATAAAGTGGGATTTGGAGCTGGAGAGATGGTCCTTGGTTAAGAGCACCAACTGCTCTTCTAAAAGACCCAAATTCAGTTGCCAGAACCTACACAGAGTCTGTAACTCTAATTCTAGAGAGTCAGATTCTGTCTTCTAGCTCCTTTGGCCACGTAGACATACACATGGTTACAGACATACATGCAGGCAAAGCACCCATACAAATAAAACATATAAATAATTTTAATTGGGTTTTACATACTATATACAGACCAGTCTAAATGCAATTATTGATTAACTGTTGGTCAGAATTCTTTGCTTTTCCACTGCGATATTTCTTGAATGTTTATCGAGTCTCTGTCTTCTAACTAAATGCAGAAATAAAGTACTGGTGACAGCCTTTCTTAGCATGGAAGTTTCAATTTCTCACTATCATTTTCATTAGTTTTATGATTATTATGGTGCTTTTGTTTTTAACTTTGTGTATTCTCAATTTATTTAAATAAAATAACAAAAATTGTCAAAGTGACAATACATCATTTCTGATAATCATATTTGGTATTTTAATGAATAAACTAATCTCAGTGAGTTCCAGTTTGACTACAGGCATTGATCATGACATAGCATACTTCATACAATGCTTCCATTGCAGAGGAGGGAGTTAGTTAGACCACTCATAAACAGATACAAATACACACTAGAAAGTAAATATTCTATTTGTGAAGAATAAATATAAAATATTTACTAGTGATACTTTTTTATATATATTTTTTGTATCCTTTGGAAACTGTTTTAAACTACCACTTTTATTCTTCAAACTCTGAACTTCTATATTATTTGCATTATTCATGTGAAAAATTTAACACTGTATTATGTTAAACAAGGCTTTTTGAAGTAATTTTTTATTAATTAATTTATTAGTTTACATTTCAAATGATATTCCCCTTCCTGGTTTCCCCTCCAGAAATCTTCCATCCCATCCCCCTTCTGCTTTGCCTCTATGAAGGTGTTCCTCCACCCACTCACCCACTCCTATCTCATCCCTCTAGCATCCCCCCTATGATGGGGCATCAAGCCTTCACAGGACCAAGAGCCTCCCCTCCCATCGATGCCAGATAAAGCCATCCTCTGCAACATATGTAGTTGCAACCATGGATCCCTCCATGTATACTCTTTGGCTGGTGGTTTAGTCCTTGGGAGCTCTGGGTCATCCTGTGAGTTGACATTATTCTTCCTATGGGGTTGCAACCCTCTTCAGCTCCTTCAGTACTTTCCCTAGCTCTTCCAATTGGGGTCCCTGGGCTCACTCCTATGATTGGCTGTTAACATCTACATCTGTATTAGTCAGGTGCTGGCAGAACTTGTCAGGGGACAGCCATACCAGGATCCTGTCTGCAAGCACTTCTTGGCATCAACATAGTATCACGATTGCTATCTGAAGATGGGATGGATCCCTTGGTGGTTCAGTCTCTGGATGGTATTTCCTTCAGTCTTGCTCCATTATTTGTCACTGTTTTTCCTTTAGACAGAACAACCCCTGACCTCAAGCTATACTACAGAGCAATTGTGATAAAAACTACATGGCATTGGCACAGAGACAGGCTGGTAGATGAATGGAATATAATTGAAGACTGAGAGATAAACCCGTATACCTATGGTCACTTGACCTTTGACAGAGAAGCCAAAACCATCTAGTGGAAAAAAGACAGTATTTTCAACAAATGATGCTGGTTCAACTGGCGGTCAAAATGTAGAAGAATGCAAATTTATCCATTTTTATCTCCTTGTACAAAGATCAAGTCCAAGTGGATCAAGGACCTCCACATGAAACTAGATACACTGAATCTAATAGAAGAGAAAGTGAGAAAGAGCCTTGAATACATTGGCACAGGGCAAAACTTTCTGAACAGAACACCAATGACTCAGGCTTTAAGATCTACAGATGGGGCCTCATAAAATTGAAAACTTTCAGTAAGGTAAAGGACACTGTCAATAGGACAAGATGGCAATCTACAGATTGGGGAAAGATCTTTACCAACCCTATGTCTGATAGAGGGCTAATATCCAAAATGTACAAAGAACTCAAGAAGTTAGACTTCAGAGAACCAAATAACCTTATTTAAAAATGGGATACAGAGCTAAACAAAGAATTCTCACCTGAGCAATCTCGAATGACTGAGAAACACCTAAAGAAATGTTCAACATCCTTAGTCATCAGGGAAATGCAAATCAAAGCAACCTTGAGATTCCACCTCACACCAGTGAGAAAGGCTAAGACCAAAATCTCAGGTGACAGCAGATGCTGGTGAGGATGTGGAGAAAAAGGAATACTCCTCCATTGCTGGTGGGATTGCAAGCTGGTACAACCACTCTGGAAATCAGTTTGGCAGACATAGTATTACCTGAGGACCCAGCTATACCACTCCTGGGCATATACCCAGAAGATGCTTCAACATATAATAAAGACACATGTTCAACTATGTTCATAGTAGCTATATTTATAGTAACCAGGAACTGGAAACAACCCAGATGTCCCTCAACAGAGGAATGGATGCATTTAAACAATGGAGTTCTACTCAGCTATTAAAAACAATGATTTCATGAAATTTTCAGGCAAATGGATCGAACTAGAAAATATCATCCTGAGTGAGGTAAACCAGACATAAAAGTATGTACTAACTGAGAAATGGCTATTAGCCCCAAAGTTCATGATACATCCCACAGACCATATGAAGCTTAAGAAAAAGGAAGAGCAAAGTGTGGATGCTTTAGTCCTACATAGAAGGGGAAACAAAATAATGATAGGATGTAGAGGAAGGGAGAGACCTGTGAAGGAGAGAGAAGAGGGAGGGAAAACACTGGGAGCAGAGTCACATATAGGAAGGGACAAGAGAGAAGTACAGAGGGTCAGGAAATGGAAGAAATATGTAGCAGTTGGGGTGGGGAACTGGGGGTAGCCACAAGAGGGTGTTTTTGTTATATTCAAAAAAATTACTTCTATTTCTTGCTTGTGAGAATTTTTTCTCTTTTTTTAGGATGGATAAGAATAAGTTATAAGCAATTTCTCTAAAATTGTTAGTACTATCAAATAATATTATTTATTGATATTGAGTTGCATTTATTGTATTAAGAATTCTTCTGTGTTTTCATTGTCAGATAACTGTTGGTAATGCTGTATTTTTATATTTATCAAATCAATTTTTTAATATTTTAAAGAGGTTTTTATATCTTAGGTCATAGGAAAATATTGAGAATGTTAATGTGATATTTTCTAATGTTGTAAATGAATCGACCAGACCCAGGATAAAAATGGGCTTAACCTCTTCAGAGTTTTTAAAATCAGTTTGTTTAAATTGGTATTTCTCCCTGGTTGAATCACAGATTTCAGTGAGCCTTTGTTTTTTGGACATTTGAAATTATAATTTCATTTCCTGTATCAGATATTACAAGATTCAGATTTATTTCTTCTTGTTTTAGTTTTCATAAATTTTATTGTTCATCTATGTCGGGGAAGTACTGTATTACTATTATCATTTTTTGAGATCCATATTTCTGGTAATGCATTAAAGAAAATCTGGACAACAAAAAATGAAATCTTCTAGGTAGTGATTTTTACCTGGTTTTTCTTTGCTTAAAGTAATTGGTGCTATGGTTTTGGGATGATCAAAAATGTGTTTTTAAGGGTTTATGTGTTGAAATTGAAGCCAATTATGAATTCTTGGTAAGACAGAAAGTAAATTTGACTAGAGTGTGTAGGGGCGGCCTTTGTTAGGGGATTAGAACCAGGTAGGGTTATGAAGACAGAGCTCCTATGATTAAAATTACAAGTCGAGTAGAGGTAAGAGAAAAGATCAACCTGCCCCTCCCCCCCCAAACATACACACATGTACACACACATGCACATGCACACTCACTATCTTGTGTTTTGTCATGTGGTACTGTATTTCATCATAGACCATTACTAGAAAAAAGCAAAACTAGAGCACACAAAAACTATCACCAGTTAGTTACTGAATTTCTAGAACAGTGACCTTAAGGAAATTATTGTTTTATAAAGTTAAGTAGACAAACGTTGAGTAATATTTTTATGGTGATAGCAAAAAATAAATATGTACTAATATAGACAGTGAGCTTGTGGTTTTTACTGTACAATAGTTATTTGTACTTTTATGTACTTTATGAAGAACATTTTGGTTGCATTTAATACTTATTAAAACAAATTAAAAGTGAGAATGTAGAAGTGGAATTTTCCTAACCTAAATCTGTGTTATTTGATAATCTGTCACCTCAATTGTTTATGTTAGAATATATGAAAAATGGAACCAAAACATAGAATTTTGTCTTCCTTCAGATATGTTTTGGGACTTTGTAGTTCCTTTCTCAGATAAAATAGAATAAAAGCTCATTGGCCCAAATCACATGTGTCAATTTGTTTAATCTGGAAATAGAGAGGTTGTAAAATCTTGTTTTTGGACTGTTCTGCAACAAAACCACAAAACTACGTTTGATTTTTTAAAATAAAGGATAGATAATTACTAACAGTTTTGGAAAAATCAAAAGCCAGGTTTGTTAAAAATAAAAAGCCAGGTGTGGTGGCACATGCCTTTAATTCCAGTACTTTGGAAGAGAGGCAATTGGATCTCTGTAAGTTTGAGGTAAGGTACAGCTTCATAGTGAGGCCTTATCTTAAAAACTTCCCCAACCACAAGTCCAGATATATGGAAAAAAGATTAGCACAATGGGTATGTTCACAAATGACCCTTTAATATGACATAATATTACATTACTTAAGTAGCTCTGTTTTTTATCTATCCATAATGTATTATAATGAGAAAAAGACACATGTGATCCATAAGCAGTATGGAATACTATCCAGTTATAAAGTAAAATGAAATCATGAACTTTGCAAGTTAATGGATGATATCATACAGAGTGAGGTAGGTCTTACTAAGAAAGGCATACACTGCAAGTTCTCTCTCGCCTAAGGATCTTAACACAAAATCTTGTGAGCACATATTCTTGAATAAGTACAGAAACCAGAACAATAAAATGTTCCATTGCTGGGTTGAGAGTAGCAAGACAAATATAGAAGGAATGACAGAGTATAAGTCGTCTGATCAGGGAATAAGAAAAACAGGGAGACGCTACTCAGGGGGGAACAGAGAACTAAATGTAGGCGAGAGGAAGGTAAAATAACACTAAGGATGTCTGAGAAGACTCAGAAGGATTCATATGATTAACTACCTACCTAAAACGAACAAAAATGTATATGCATATATATAGTTTACAAGAAATTCCCTTACCTGAGTGGACAATGGTGCCTCCAAGGGCCAAAAATCACTCAATAAAACCACAACACCAGACATGAGAAGCCTTCTACTGAGTTGTTTTTTTATGGTTGTCAGAAAGACTCCCTAATTATTATAGTCTATTGCTGTTGTCCTTGGTTCACCCCCAGAGGTAGAAGGTAAGTGCCTATTGCTGAGACACCGTATATTTCCAAATCAGGGTCCAGAGATCCCTGAATTAGAATTGGTCCACAACCCTTACCCTTGAGGACTAGTTTCATGATATCAGAAGGCACAATGAAAGCTTCTAAAAGAGGAAGGCAACCTACATTGCTACCCAGATATGATGTCTATAAATCACAATGACTAGCATGGCATGATATCCCTAAGGGTGCAGTAGTGGCATATGTATCTTAGCATACAGCACTCTAATTGGACTTAGGATGCAAGACCAACTCAACTGGAGGGAAATAATGCCTAGTCCTAGAAACAGACAATAACCCAGGGCAAGTGAAAATGTTGACTCTTGGAGAAGAACCTGCAACTGTCATTTTACTAAACAAGCATAATCCCTAGCTACATTCTAAATATTTGTTCTCATAAAAACAAATAAGATATAGTTCATCAGTAAAGAAATCTTTCTTTACAACAGACAGAGACCAATACAGAGAGCCACAACCAATCAAAACACAGAGCTGAGTAGAGGCATCTCAGTCCAAATTTATAGAACTACAAATCAACTGCTGGACCTAAAGCTCAAGGAATATTGTGGAAGATAGAATGAAGAGATTGTAAGAGTCAGAAGAACAGAGAATTGTCTGTGAATTGTGTCTCCTAGTAGATGTAGCAGTTAGGAGGCCAAGGTAGGTAAATTTCTGTAAGTTTGAGGTTGCCTTGGTTTACATGGCAAGTTCTGAGTTACAGGCCAGCCAGAGCTACATTCTGAAACCCTGTCTAAAAAAGAAAAAAAAAACAAATTGAAAAACAAACAATTCCCAAACTAAAAATCAAAACCAAAAATTAACAACCATAAACACTACAAAAAAAAAAAAAACAAGAAATAAAATCATAGACAATCCTGCATGTGTCTAAAATTATTAGATTTGTTTTCTTCAAGTAAAGAACTGGACAGGAAAAAATAAGCTTTGATTTTTCTAATTTTGACCAAAATAATTTTCTCTTTGTTGGTGTTTTAGAATCTGAAAATATATGAAATTTTTTCTTGTTCAGAAATGGTATGAAAGAACAAGCAAGCAGTTGTCTTCCAGCTCTGATTGGCTGTTAGCAAAATCTCTGTGAAGAAAAGGTCTGTGCACTTAAATAAGCTTATCTTCATGCTGCTAGTGTTTACTCTGTGCAATCATTTACTGTATGAGATGGCTGGGATTAGTGCCCATCCTGGTACAGAATGAAAATACACCAAGGAGACCTGAGTGATGCTGCTAAATTATCAAAGAAGAATAAATAGTCTAGTTTCCTCCCAATGGAGGATTGTGCACATAGCCAAAATGCAAGTTCCCCCTGCAAGAAGCTCTTGTATCTCAGAGGACTGCCACAGGCTCAGAGAGGCAGCAATCAGATGTCTCTGTTTTGCTCTATTTTTGACTTTGAGAGAGAATCTCATTGTCAAGTCCAGACTAGCCTGAATTTTTTGATCTATTTGCTTCTGCGTCCTGAGTACCAGTGCATACATGAGGTGTGCCTTTCTTTCTCTTTCTCTTCCTCTTCCTCTTCCTCTTCCTCTTCTTCTTCTTCTTTTCTTTTAGTTTTTATTACTTTTAAGTTTTTTACACTCCAGTTGCTACCCCCTCCCAGTCCACCTTCCCACAGGTTCTCATTCTATTTCTCCTCTCCCATATCTTCAAGAGGATGCTACCCACCACACCTGCCAGGCCTCCCCACTCCCTGGGTCCCCAAGTCTCTCTAAGGTTAGGCTTATATTCTCCCACTGAGGCCACTTTTCTATTCTATATGTCAGGCCTCAAACAAGCTAGTGAACACTGCCTGGTTAGTGACTCAGTGTCTGAGATATCTCAGGGGTCAAGGTTAGTTGAGACTGCTGGTCTTCCTAAGGGGTCACCCTCCTCCTCAGCTTCTTCCAGCCTTTCCCGAATTCAATCACAGGAGTCCCTAACTATAGTCCAATGGTTGAGTGTAAGTATCTGCATCTGTGTCAGCTGCTTGTTGGGTCTCTCAGAAGACAGCCACATTAGGCTCCTGTCTGTAAACGTACCATAGCATCAGTAATAGTGTCAGGCCTTGGATCTTCCCCTTGAGATGGATCCCAAGTTGGGCCAATCATTGGACCACCTTACCTTAAGTCTCTTCTCTATTTTTGTCCCTGCAGTTCTTTTAGACAGGAACAATTCTAGGTGAGAGTTTTTGACTGTGGGATGGCAACCCTATTCCTCCACTCTCTTTGTTCTGGAGGTTGACTCTATTTTACATAAATGGAATGCTACTCAGCTTTGAAGAATGAGGATATCATGAGTTTTGTAGGCAAATGGATGGAACTAGAAAATATCATCCTGAGTGAGGTAACTCAGACCCAAAAGGAAATTCATGGTATGTACTTACTAATAAGTGGATATTAGCCAAAAAAGTACAGAATACCCAGGATACAGTCCACAGAACTCACGATGGTTTACAAGCCTAAGTACCCAAGCAAGGATGCCTCAATCCTACCTGTGAGAGAGAAGAAAGCAATCATGGGGTGTGCTTTTAAGCTAGAAAACTATGGATTCAAATTTCTGCACTTACCAGTAAGTGTCCAATGAATCTTTTAACCTTCCACCTGTGTATTTACACCTAAGGTGAGACAATTGCCTTGTGAATAGAGACCATGAGAACATGTGGTATCACTGCCCTTAATTGATGAGGTCCGTGTCACTTGAATATGCTAACATTTCCACAGGAGCGCATATTGAAATTTCAGGACATTTGTACTATTTATGTTAATTATTAGTAGCTTCCTGACTAATAAAATGCCATTTTCTCCGATTCGTATTCTTTGATAAATTGTATTCCAATATTTCATTCATTAATTATATCTCCTTTAAATATGTGATAAATTGTATCCCAATATTTCATTCATTAATTATATCTCCTTTAAATATGTTTAGAAAACTCAACTCAATGGATTTCTTTGATCATGGGCCCTTCTAAGTCTTCAAAAGCATTTCATCTTTGGCCTTACCCTACATTATACCACATGTTTTCTCAGGCCTTCTTCAATGCATGTGATTCCTATTAGACATTACCTCAGAAATTATATCTGAAATTAAAACCATGTAGGGTTTCATACTGTGTTTGACACCATTGAAACAGAATACTGAGATAAGATGTACATATCAAGATGAAACTATCATCAGGCCAATGGCATACAGATTATGATTTAATATCCTGAGCATGAACAGAGATGATAAAATCTTTTTTTGTTGTTGTTGTTTTTTGTTTGTTTGCTTGCTTTTTGCTTTTGTTTTTCAAGACAGGGTTTCTCTGTATAGCTCTGGCTGTCCTGGAACTCACTCTGTAGACCAGGCTGGCCTAGAACTCAGAAATCCGCCCGTCTCTGCCTCCCAAGTGCTGGGATTAAAGGTGTCCACCACAACTGCAATCTTAATTATGAAAGTTACTCAGTTGGCTGCTTTCTTAGAGGAACTTACTATTTTTTCTTGTGCATTTGCATGCACAAACCTTTATTTTCATTGTATTCCATGACATATAACCTTTAAACAGGGAAGTAAGCAGAAGTACATCTATACCTACAGATGTACCACCCTTACCATATTTATATGACACTGGGTTTTTTTTTTTTTGCAGCTATAAAATTATAATAACTTTCAGCTTATTACTTGAAAATGAATTCCATTTTTTTGATACTTTATATACATTTCAAATGTTTTCCTCTTTCATGGTCTCCCCTTTGGAACCCACCTCACTCTCTGCCTCTATGGGGGTATTCTCCCACCCATGCACCCACCCACTCTCGTCTTCCCTTCCTGGCATTACCCTATACTGGGGGATCTAATACCCTAAGGCCCAACGGTCTGTCCCCCCACTGATAGCTAACAAGACCCTCCTCTGCCACATATGTGGACAGCACCATGGATCCCTCCATATGTATTCTTCGGTTGGTGCCCAGGCTCAGGGAGCATGGGGGGGGGGTGTCAGGCCTGTTGACACTGTTGCTCCCTCCATGGGGCTGCAAACTCTCACAGCTCCTTCAGTCCCCTCTCCAACTTCTCCATCTGGGACCTCACGCTCAGCCCAACAATTGCTATGAAGTGAATCTTGGGTATTCTGATCTTTTGGGCTAATATCCACTTATCAGTGAGTACATACCATGTTCATTCTTTGTGACCAAGTTACCTTGCTCAGGATGATCTTTTCAAGTTCCATCCATTTGCCTGTGAAGTTCATGAAGTCATTATTTTAATAGCTGAGTAGTATTTCATTGTGTAAATGTACCACATTTTCTGTATCCATTCCTCTGTTGCAGGACATCTGGGTTGTTTGCAGCTTCTGGCTATTATAAATATGACTGCTATGAACATACTAGAGCATGTATCATTATTACATGTTGGAGAATATTCTGGGTACATGCCCAGGAGTGGAATAGCTGGGTACTTGGGTAGTATTATGTTCATTTTTCTGAGGGTAAGCCAAACTGATTACAGGAGTAGTTGTACCAGCTTACAATCCCACCAACAATAGAGGAGTGTTCCTCTTTCTCCACATCCTCACCAGCATCTGCTGTCACCAGATTATTTGATATTAGCCATTCTGACTGGTGTGAGGTGAAATCTCAGGGTTGTTTTGATTTGCATTTCCCTGATGGCTAAGGATGTTGATCATTTCTTTAGGTGCTTCTCAACCCTATGAGTTTCCTCAGTTGAGAATTCTCTGTTTAGATCTTTTCCCCATTTATTGATAGGGTTATTTGGATCTCTAGAGTCTAATTTCTTGAGTTTATTGTGTATATCGGATATTAGTCCTCTATTGGTGTAAGATTGGTAAAGATCTTCTCCCAATCAATTGGTTGCCAGTTTGTCCTATTTACAGTGCCCTTTGCTTTATAGAAGCTTTGTAATTTCCTGATGTCCCTTCCTCGATTCTTGATCTTAGAGCATAAGCCATTGGTGTTCTGTTCAGGAACTTTTCCCCTGTGCCCATGTGTTCGAGACTTTGCTTCACTTTCTCTTCTATTAGATCCTGTGTATCTGGTTTTATGTGGAGGTCCTTGAACCATTTGGACATGAGCTTTGTACAGGGAGATAGGAATGGATCAATTTGCATTTTTCTACATGTAGTCCACCAGTTGAACCAGCATCATTTGTTGAAAATGCTCTTTTTTCAACTGGATGGTTTTAGCTCCTTTGTCAAAGATCAAGTGACCATAAGTGTGTAAGTTCATTTCTGGGTCTTCAATTCTATTCCATTAATCTACCTGCCTGTCACTGTATCAATACCATGCAGTTTTTATCACTACTGCTCAGTAGTGATAAAAGTAGTACAGCTTGAAGTCAGGGAGGCTGATTCCCCCAGAAGTATTTCTATTGTTCAGAATAGTTTTTGCTCTCCTGGGTTTTTTGTTATTCATATGAATTTGAGAATTGTTCTTTCTAAACCTAAGAAGAATTGAGTTGGAATTTTTATGGGGATTGTATTGGATCTCTAGACTGTTTTTGGCACAGTGGCCATTTTTATTATATTAATCCTGCCAATCCGTGAGCGTGGGAGAGTTTTCCAACTTCTGAGGTCTTCGATTTCTTTCTTCAGAGACTTGGAATGCTTGTCATACAGATCTTTCACTTGTTTGGTTAGAGTCACACCAAGATACTTTATATTGTGTGTAAAAATTGTGAAGGGTGTCATTTCCCTAATATCTTACTCAGCCTGCTTATCCTTCGAGTATAGGAAGGCTACTGATTTGTTTGAGTTAATATTATATCGGGCCATTTTGCTGAAGTTGATTATCAGCTGTAGCAGTTCTCTGGTAGAGTTTTTCTGTTCATTTAACTATACCATCATATCATCTGCAAATAGTGATAGTTTAATTTCCTCCTTTCAAATTTGTATCCCTTTGACTTCCTTTTGTTGTCTAATTACTCTAGCTAGAACTTCAAGTACTATATTGAATAGATAGCGGGAGAGAGGGTAGCTTGGCCTAGTGCCTGATTTCATGGAATTGCTTCAAGTTTCCCTATATTTAGTTTGATGTTGGCCACTGGTTTGCTGTATATTAGTTTTGCTATGTTTAGGTATGGTCCTTGAATTCTTGATCTTTCTAAGACTTTTATCTTGAAAGTATGTTGAATTTTGTCAAATGCTTTTTCAGCATCTAATGAAATGACCATGTGGTATTTTTCTTTGAGTTTGTTTATGTAGCGGATTACATTGATGAATTTCCCAATATTGAACCATTCCTGCATCCCTGGGATGAAGCCTACTTCATATTGGTGAATGATCATTTTCATGTGATCTTGGATTTAGTATGTAACAATTTTATTGAGTATTTTTGCATCGATACTCATAAGGGAAATTGGTCTGGTGGTTTCTTTTATTTTTAGGTCTTTGTGAGGTTTTGATATCAGTGTAACTGTGGCTTCATAAAATAAACTGGGTCTGTTTCTATTTTGTGGAATAGATTGAAGAGTATTGGTATTAGGTCTTCTTTGAAGGTCTGGTAGAATTCTGCACTGAATGCATCTGGTCCTGGCCTTTTTTCGGTTGGGAGACTCTTAATGACTACTTCTATTTCTTTAGGGGATATGGGACTGTTTAGATGGTTTATCTGATCCTGACTTAACTTTGGTATTTGGTATCTTTCTAGAAATTTGTCCAATTCATTCAGGTTTTCCAATTTTGTTGAGTACAGGTATTTGTAGTAGGATCTGATAATTTTTTTAATTTCCTCAGAATCTGTTGTTTTATCTCCCTTTTCATTTCTAATTTTGTTAATTTGGATACTGTCTCTGTGCCCTCTGGTCAGTCTGGCTAAGGGTTTATCTATCTTGTTGATTTTCTCAAAGAACCAGCTCCTGGTTTTGTTGATTCTTTGTATAGTTCTTTTAGTTTCCATTTGGTTGATTTCAGCCCTTAATTTGATTATTTCCTGCCTTCTACTCCTCTTGGGTATATTAGCTTCTTTTTGTTCTAGAACTTTCAGGTGTGTTGTTAAGCTGTTAGTGTATGCTCTCTCCAGTTTCTTTTTGGAGGCATTCAGAGCTACTAGTTTTCCTCTTAACACTGCTTTCATTGTGACACATAGGATTAGGTACGTTGTACTTTCATTTTCATTAAATTCTAGGAAGTCTTTAATTTCTTTCTTTATTTCTTCCTTGACCAAGTTATCATTGAGTAGAACATTGTTCAGCTTCCATGTGTATGTGAGCTTTCTGTTGTTGTTGCCATTGAAGACCAGCCTTATTCTGTAGTGATCTGATAGGAGGCATGGGATTATTTCAATCTTTTTATGTCTGTTCAGGTTTGTTTTGTGACTGATTGTATGATCAGTTTTAGAGAAGGTACCATGAGGTGCTGAGAAGAAGGTATATTCTTTTGATTTAGGATGAAATGTTCTGTAGATATGTGTTAAATTCATTTGTTTCATAACATCTGTTAGTTTCACTGTGTCTCCATTTATTTTGTGTTCCCAAGATCTGTCCATTGAAGAGACTGGAGTGTTGAAATCCCCCACTATTATTCTGTGAGTACAACATGTGCTTTTAGGTTTAGCAAAGTTTCTTTTATGAACGTGGGAGTCCTTGCCTTCGGGGCATAGGTGTTCAGAATTGAGGGTTCTTCTAGGTAGATTTCTCCTTTGATGTGTATGAAGTATCCTTCCTAATCTTTTTTGATGACTTTTGGTTGAAAGTTGATTTTATTCAATATTAGAATGACTATCCAGACTGTTTCTTTGGGGATTTTCCTGGAAAAAATGTTTTCCAGCCCTTTACTCTGAGGTAGTGTTTGTCTTCAACACAGAGGTGTTTTTCCTGGATGCAGCAAAATGCTGGGTCCTGTTTATGAATCCAGTCTGTCAGTGTATGTCTTTTTATTTGGGAATTGACTCCATTGATGTTAAGAGATATTAAAGAATAGTAATTGATGTTTTCTGTTATTTTCAATGTTGTTTATATGTTTTTGTGGCTATCTTCTTTGGAGTTTGTAGAAAGATAATTTTCTTGCTTTTTCTTGAGTGTAGTTTCCCTCCTTGAGTTGGCATTTTCCATGTTTTATTCTTTGTAGGGCTGGGTTTGTGGAAACATACTGTGCAAATTTAGGTTTGTCATAGAATATTTTGGTTTCACCATTTATGATGATTGAGAGTTTTGCTGGGTATAGCAGCCTAGGCTGGCATTTGTGTTCTCTTAGAGTCTGTATGAGATCTGCCCAGGATCTTCTAGCTTTCATAGTCTCTGGTGAGAAGTCTGGTGTAATTCTGATAGGTCTGACTTTATATGTTACTTGCCCTTTTTCCCTTACTGATTTTAATTTTCTTTCCTGATTTTGTATATTTGGTGTTTTGATTATAATGTGATGGGAGGAATTTCATTTCTGGTCCATTATGTTTGGCGTTCTGTAGGCTTCTTGTATATTTATGTTCATCTCTTTCTTTAGGTTAGGGAAGTTTTCTTCTATAATTTCGTTGAAGATATTCTCTGGTCCTTTAAGTTGGGAATCTTCACTTTCTTCTATATCTTTTTTCCTCGGGTTCTGTCTTCTCATTGTATCCTGAATATCCTGGATGTTTTGGGTTAGGAGTTTTTTGGATTTTGTGTTTTCTTTGACTGTTGTGTCCATGTTACCTATGGTATCTTCTGCACCTGAGATTCTCTCTTCCATCTCTTGTATTTTGTTGGTAATACTTACATTTATGACTCCTGATTTTTTCCTAGATTTTATAACTCCAGGGTTGTCTCCCTTTGTGATTTCTTTATTGTTTTTATTTCTGTTTTTAATTTCTGGATGGTTTTGTTCATTTGTTTGTGTTTTCCTGTAATTCTTTAAGGGATTTTTGTGTTTCCTCTTTAAAGGCTTCCTGTTGTTTACCTGTTTTCTCTTGTATTTCTTTAAGGGAGTTATTTATTTCCTTCTTAAAATCTTCTATCATCCTCTTGAGATATGATTTTAAGTCTGAGTCTTCCTTTTCTGATGTGTTGCAGTATCCAGGGCTTGCTGTGGTGGGAGAACTGGGTTCTGATGATTCCAGGTAGCCTTGGTTTCTGTTCCTGTGTTCTTTCCCTTGCCTTTCTCCACCTGGTTATCGCTGATGTTAGCTGTTCTTACTCTCTCTGACTGTGACTTGTCTTTCCTGCAAGCCTAGGTGTCAATACTCCTTGAAGACCAGATCTCTCTGAGAGGAATTTTGGTTTGGAGAGCTGTGGTGCAGGGTCAGTTCTGGGGTGCAGACAAAAACAACAATGATCTAATCCCCAGCTGTCCCTTGTTTCTTGTGTCCTGATGGCTCTGCAAGGGTCCCTCTTGGTCCAGTGAATTTGAAAAGAAGTGATGGACTTGCCTGTGCTTAAAGGTGTGTTGGCACTTCCAGTTTACCAGTTCTCTCCTGGCACTATTTGACTATGGAGCCCTGTGTCAGAGGATCTGTTCCAGCCACGGAAAAAAACCAGAACCTTGTTTGTCAGTCCCTATGTCCTCAGTTTTCCAGGTGGGTCCCTCTGAGCAGACAGACTTGCCCTCAGTCCTGGAAGGCTATCTTTCTCCCAGCGCAATTTGGCTATGGAGCCCTGGTCACCCAGGCAGAGGTCTTCCACCACAGATGGAAACTGGAACGCTCTTTTTAATGCTGGAGTCTTCTGCTGGACCTGGCCTTAACCAATATACTCTCACAAGGTCTCTTCATCAATCTAACCTCAAATTTTTGCATGGCCCCTTTTGTACTAGGACAGCAACTACAACTGTGACTTTACCTTAAACCATAACATCCCCAGGCCTCTCACAGTGTCAAATCTGAACTGCCTCCCAGGTCCCCTACATACGTTCAAAATCAGTACCATTGGGTGATTCTTCCACATTACCAGGTCTAGCTGCAGTAGAAGCCTAACCTTATCTCTCACTGGAACAGAGTTTCTCTGTGCTCTCAGTAAACCCTTCCCAGAAGATCTCACCCTCAGTGGTGCTCATCTCTTCTTTATCACTGCTATTTTCCTTTCTCCAGCTAAGCAGCATAAACTGTTCTAGGAACCCTGTCTACTCTTTCCTCTAAAAGCTGAGCCATGTGGATGAAGCTGCCAAGTTCTGCTTCTTGCTGGGACTGGAACATGCCCCCTTGTTCTTTTACATCATTAACTGATATCTGTTTTCAGGGATTTCATTCACTGCCTAAGCTTGGCTGTCCAGAAACTCTCTCTGTAGACTGACCTTTGAACTCAGGGATCTGCATGGCTCTGTCTCCTGAATGCTGGGATTAAAGGCATGGTCGACTAGGCCTGAACTTGAGTTTTGTCTACTTGGAACTCTGTCTGTTTTAGACTGTCCTTGCATTCAGAGAGCTCATAGACTGTCTCCTGGGATTAAAGATGTGTTCCACCATGCCTGAGCCATAGTTTTTCATGGTCACTATTCTTCAAGATCTGGATCAAAAGCCTGTGCTACCAGACTCAAGTTCTGGATCACTAGTGTGCCCTCTATTTCTGGATTTTAGTTCATTCCAGATTAAAACTCTAAATGTAAACAATAATCAAGTAATAACAACGAACAAGACATAACTATTCCATATTCAACAGCAAATACAAACAATACGTTTAGCCATGTGGGATCTTGCCCTGACATCAGCATTCTTTTGATCTGGTTATCCACTTCAACGCAGTATTCAGCTCCTTTTCACTTCCTACTGCTCCTTTATTCCTTGATATATATATATATATATATATATATATATATATATATATATAATTTTTCCCCAATCAGCTTGCTAATTGTCATCAATATAATCTTCATGAGAATAGACCAGATGACAAAGTCTTTGCTCAGCTATTGTTAGACTTCCTTTGTTAACATGATTTACTGAATCTCAACATGCTAGTCCTTGCTTGTCCAATCTCTCAGAAAAGGGCAAAAAGCATTCACATTCTTCACAAAAATATCACAAAAGTGTGTCCAAGACATGTACTTATATCCTTCTCCTCTCAAATCTTTTGAGACAGGCTGCTACAATTTAAATCACTCTCAGCATCACTGTCTTCCATCTTCCTAAGAGCATGTTCCAACAGCAACACAGAAAGCAATGTACCACTTTCCAAATCCAATGTCCCAAAATACTCATTCTCCCAAACAAAAGCATCATCAAGCCTATTAAAAATAATATCCACTCCTGATATCAACTTCTCAAGTAGGGTTTCCATTGGTGGGTAGAGACAGTATGTCCAAAGCCACTTTGGTACCCGACAGCATTTAATTGGGGCTGGCTTACAGGTTCAGAGTTTCTATCCACTATCATCATGGCAGGAAACCTGGCATCTTCCAGGTGAGAATGACATTGGAGGAGCTGATAGTACTATATCTTGTTTTGAATGCTAACAGGAGAAAGCTGTCTCAAGGGTAACCAGAGGGAGGTGCCAATACCCAACCCCATGGTGACATACTTCCTCCAATAAGGACTATGTACTTCAACAAGGCCTCATCTCCCTCTAGTGCCACCCCTTGGTCCAATCATAGTCAAACAACCACCCCCCAGGAGAGCTAAAACAATCTGGGATGATAAAAGAACTTGTGCAGGTATCCTTACCCATGATTTTAAATGACAATACAGAGCAGTAATAAACTCTCCTTTCAAATGGTCTTGCTTATCCCAGTGAATCCATCTGTCATTTGGATTTTTCAGAAGATTTTTAGAAATTACTCCTCATATTTAATTAGACTCATATATGTGAGATCCAATATCACTTGTATCTCATCTTGCATATAAGGTCTAATCCTCATTTTGTATTCTGAATTAGCACTTTCAAAAGCCAAAGATTGAATCAATGTTATTTGGACTTCTGAATTTGATAATATTCAACTTGTAGCTGAAGTCAATCTTTGCAAATAATCTGTGAAGGCTTTCTTTGGACCTTGGATAATTTTAGTAAGAGACTTGGACATCTTTTCTGAGAATTTATCCCATTTATCAGAAGCATTTAAAGCTGAGAATTGACAGAGAGTTTAAGGTAGATCATCCTAATCAATCTGGGTTTGTAACCCAGTATATTTACCTTTACCTTGCAATCCTTTCTGGGAAATATGACAGCCTCTTGCCCAGTTTATTTGCTTGTTAGTCATAGGTTGCTCTTTCCACCATGTTTACCATGAAACTGAAGACCAGCTTCCAATATTGTCATTTCCAAACTTTTCCAGTCTTGTGGTATAATTCTGATCTGAGCTGTGTTCAAATTTACCATCCATTTGGCCTAGGATGAATGCATACTACAGGAAACAATGGTTTTCTTAATCTACTAAAACCTAATATTCCTTGAAGGGTTCCAATTAATTTTTCGATATCAGGAGAAGTACATTGTAGGGAGGTTTGCCACAAGTGGATAAACTAAGGTTGGTTTTCTAGCAATCTTGAGCCACCTATTTTCAGGATCCTTACTGGGTGGTATGATAGGCCCTTGTCTAAATTCTTCTGGCTGTGTCTGAGTATTTTTTCTTATTCTTGTTTATATGTCTCTAACTTTCTTTTAAGGCTTTTGTCTTATCAATCCACTTTTCCACTGTGCTGGTACAATAAGACATTATGGTTAATAAGAATAATGTCTAAAATATCAATATGAAATAATCCTAATCAATATTGATCTAATGGCGGTGAGGTCATTTAGCTCTTCATTTTCTGATTCTATTTTCAAGCCATCTAGTGAATCACTATAAAAGATCCTAAAGCCGTCTATCATGTTGCTCCCCATCCTTTTCTCTCTCCTTGAAGATTTCTCAGGTGATTTACTAAAACATTTCACTACTCAATTTGTCCAAGGCAGGTGGAATCTCTCTGTCCATGGGTCTTGCCAAATGTTGCAGAATCAATATGTTCTTTTACAGTACAAAAATTCCCAGACATTTAATTTCACCAGTAAAGTCTCAGAAGCCAGATGCTGGGGTGAAAACCTAACAGCTCAGACAGTCAGGGGAAGTACCCAGCTGATCTTCCTATTCCACTAACACACCAGAAGAAGATCATTGTCTCTGCCTCTCCATCCTTTATTAAATAGCCTTCAACTCAAAGTCTTTTCATTGGGTTATGTTCAGTCCCTTTCAACTTGTTCCTTGCTCTGCAGTGGACCTGTTGTGAACTCTTTTAGCTTGGAAGTAAAGGTCTCTTCTAGAGCTGAGCCACACCACAAGAAATCCCTGTATACAGTAAAGAGTAAGATGTTGTGTTAATGGTCTGTGCTAGGGCTGAGCTAGACCATAACAAGGTATAGTTGTATTATAGTTTATAGTTTAATCACACCCAGTCTTGGAGATTACAGTGTGATCAAATACCCAGGAACAGCAGTTAGTAATGTTCCCTACCTTAGATAAATCAAGCTCTCTGATGACTGTTGTGGTTGTTTTCAGGCTTTTATAAGTTCATCAACATGGGAACCCCATGGAAGGTCAGAACTGGGTTCCTCAGGCTGTTGCCGAGTGTGAACAGAGAACCTAAACTTCTGAGGAGAAGCCTGATCCCTGTCACAAATAAATTCCTCTGCCTTTTGATAAATACTTTCTTGCAAAAAGTACCTCTCCTGACCTTGTCCCATTGTCCTAAGTACTTCTGAATAGAAGTATTGGGGCCCATGGATCACCCACAAATAACATGAACACAGGGATAGTTTATTCAATGCACTTCCTAAGAGTGATGAACCAGGGCAACAGCTCAACGCTGTGAACTGAACATTGCTCAGGTCCATCTTATAAAGTCTAAATCTGCAAAAACCATGATGAGCTCGTATCCAGGTGCTGGAAATAATGCTCTCTGAAGGCCCTGACTCAAGGCATTTTGGACATAACAATTCATATTGACCTTGAATATGATGAGTCCTACATGAACCTTCTAGTTGTGGAATTTCATAAGATTCACAAACATCTTAATATATAAAACATAACAGGATATATGGTCAGCAGGACCCTGCTCTGACTCAATCTTTTTTGTGTGTCTCCATGATTGGCAGCAATCTTTTATCAACAGTATGACATAGCTGGCTGGCATAGAAGAAAATTGCTGTAGCTATGAGACAGGAACAAGTTTGAATAGGAAGAAATTTGTATCATTAGGAAAGATGCTCCCACAGGGAATCAGGACATATACTCCACTCTGTTCATAGCAGCCATATTTATGACAGCCAGAAGCTGTGAACAACCCAGATGTCCCTTAACAGAGGAATGGATACAGAAAATGTGGTACATTTACACAATGGAGTACTACTGAGCTGTTAAAAACAATGACTACATGAAATTCAAAAGCAAATGGATGGAACTTCAAAATATGATCTTGACTGAGGTAACTCAGTCAGAAAATAAAGAACATGGTATATACTCACTGGTAAGTGGATATTAGCCCAAAAGTTGGAAATACCAAAGATTCACTTCACAGCAACCTTTGGACTGAGTATGAGGTCCCAGATGGAGGAGATGGAGAAGGGATTGAAGGAGCTGAGGGAATTTGCAGCCCCATGGAGGGAGCAACAGTGTTAACTGGCCTGAACCCTGGTGTTCCCTTAGACTGAACCATGAATCAAAGAATACACATGGAGGGTTCCATGTTTCAGGCCACATATGTGGAAGAGGAGGTCCTAGTTGACCATCAGCAGGAAAAGAGTCCCTTGGGCCTGAAGGTGTTAGGTGCTCCAGTATATGGTAATGCCATGGAGAGAAGACAGGAGTGAGTGGGAGGGTGGGTGGGGGAATACCCTCATAGAGGCAGGGTGAGAGTGAGGGGATAGGGGGTTTCCATAGGGGAGACCTGGAAAGGATAATAATTTGAAATGTAAATAAGGTATCAAAAAAAAAAAAAAAAAAAAAGAAGGAAAGATGACTGCATGACCTTACTATTGTCAGACATAGTCCATGACCTCAACATTTTCTCCAGAAATGGGGAACATAGAATGTGTTTGTTACCTGAAATGATGGGCCCAGGCAATTGTGCTCAGCCTGCTTAAAGATGATTTCACCTCACTCTGTCCATGAAGAGGATTCCAAGGTGTTCTCCCATCTGCCTGGGAGCCAGGTCTAGGCACATAAAGGCCAGAACACAGTGCTGGTTTCCTACTCCTCATGCTGGATTATCCATTAATGCAACACTCAGGAAAGGTAGAGATTGCCATAGGGGCAGTATTATGCTAGCAGAAGTAGATATTACTCAGTTTTTCAGATAGTGTTACCCACTTTCATTTGTTCTTAATGAGGACTTAAGGAAAGACAGAACAAAATCATTAGAATAAAAAGATCATTTCCATTTCTCCATCTACCCAGAATGAAAGACTGGTAGGGAGTGAATGGTAGGTCCTTTAGAATAGAAAAGTTTTGGTAGGTGAGGCCTTGGATATAGGGTGTGTTTCAGTGTTGTTTTCTCAAACAGGGTCTCATGTATCCTATGTTGTCATCTACCTGGATTGCTAGGTTAACTTTAGGCTCCAATAATCCTGCTTCCACTTTCCAAAAGCTAAGCTTACAAGAGGGCCTCCAAGGAAAGTGAGGACAGTACTAGTCACTGAGAGAGACCTGCCTTTTCTAATACTGAGGTGTGTACCTCCCAGGATAGCCACATTGTTCCATTCTGTCTCATATTTTATATTGTAGCTGTAATATGCTTGCCAATCACTGACACAGAAAAATAACATAACTCAGAGCAAGGTAGGTCATGATGATCACATCCGCTTATATTCTGTATGGTGTTTCTTAATTTTACAATATTCCACAAAGCTTTACATCAGACCCATCAAATCAAGGGTCAATGGGCATTATTATATCTAAAATGGCCTATTCAGAATTGACCACTGGACAATACTTCCTACAACTTCATATGAGCTATTTGTGGTTTTTTTTGTGTCTCTGTGTATGTCTGTTTGTGTGTGGGAGGGGGTGTGTAGTTTTGTTTTGTTTTTCCTTTAGAAGATGACAAAGATGATTGGGGTCAGAGATAAACCTCCAAATTCTCAGCTAGAGTTCTGATCAATCAGTATTGGCTGAACATTCAATAAACCATCCCTGTTTGACTAAGATTTCTGTGGCTTGTGTGGTAACTCAAGAACCCGAACACAAGATGTTAGTCCATTGCTCTGTCAAATGAACTGTTTATAGTATTGTCCTACAAACTCTGCCTGCCCCCCAACTCTGTTGATTTTTTTTTCAAAGAGGTTCTCATGATAGAGCTCACAGAGCCCTGTGAGCACTCCTGATTTGGTGACTTTGCTCCTGAGAGCCCCACATTCAGCTTGAGAGGTTTTTTTATTGACAGTTCAAATATTTCAGTTTCCTCTAAAATGATGACTGTAAATCTTGCTTGTAAGGCATCTTGGGGTAATGTTCAAATGCTAAGCACAAGGCTTCATGAGTGTATGCCCAACCTTGCAAGCCAACCTGAAGGTACTTCCTAGATGTGATTTCAAGCACCTATACATGCTGAGACAGGAGACCTTATCTCCTCCACATTCATACTGATGTGATTTCTCAGTAGTTGTTAATGGCTCATATTGCTGAATTCGGAAAGTTTAATGTAGGATGAGACATTTCTGGGCAGGGTCTGAAAGGAAACAGTCAGTTAAATACATGGGGATTACTTAGGTGTTTCCAATCAAGGCTAGATCAAACTCTGGCTTTGGGAAGAGGAGGTGACCATTGGTTATGACCCAGGAACGTCTCCTGGAAAGGGCCTCAGCTTCCTGTCAGTACAGGGAGAGCATTAGCAGAGAGGAAAAGGCTGTTCCCCATGACATCAGCAGTCACTTCTTGGACATTCTATTGTATCCTGGAGAGCACCTGCCATGCCCTGTGATGTCACCAGTGTTGTAGTAACAAGTGATCTAAGGTCTCTCTGTCAGTGTTGACAGGATACGTCTGTAGGCATGTTTGCTCGACTAAGCTGTCTCCTTGGGAGAAGGAAGGTGGATCAGAGAGAGACTAGAGAGAGGCAGAATGAAGCTGGACTTTCATCTCTGAGTAATGAAGGACGAAGGAGGTGGTCTTGGGGAATGTGGAGTAAGTTCTGGGAAGTGGATGTTGAGATTCCTGGCAAGGGTGGACTTGAGCTCCCCTTTCTATGGAACTGGAACCTCTGGGAAACAGACGGATATCCATGATTGTCAGAATTTTGAAATATTGAAGATGTCAGAACATTAGTTTCTCCATCCCCAAAGGCAGGAGCTGGCAAGGCCAAAGCTGTTATTCTGTGAACTCCAAGCCTTTCCTGTTACTGAATATTGGGGCTTGTTCCATGGGGACATAATGAGACCATCAGGAGTCACGAAGAGACTAACCTATATTAATTTAGGGTAGTGCCTCTCTGTACTTCACTGTCACAGCTTCTTTTAACTTTAGTGGCTATCTGACATTCGTACCAGGGAGAGAACTGAGCTGCATGCAGGCCATGGACCTATGTTCTCAGAACTCTTCTGACCTCCTCTCCCTTACATTGGCCACCTTAGCTTTATCACTGGTTGTGGGTGCCAGGCATTTCTGTACTGTACCCAAACACCTGGCACAGGTGATATACAGAGATTCGTGAACCTATAGCCACATCTGGGGTGATCGGTGTTTCTTTAAGGGGAATTGATCAGTGTGTAGACCATGTTCTTCCTCTGCAAGCCTTTTTAATCCAAATCCTGGACCTAGAGTAACAGAGTAGGAGATCTGAGTATATCCTAGCACTCAAGTATTTGTGGATGGTGAATTTATCATCTGACTTCTGAATAGACAGGACTGAGGGCTTTGAAGGCATTTTATACCCTGTGCTATTGATACTAATCCTGGAGAAGCCATCTCTGTGGTCATCATAAGCATGTGTAGGGAGACAGAGGAATCACCTGGCTGCTTGCATCTCCTGCTCTCTGTAGAGTCATAAGAGATCTGAGATCCACCAAGGAGGCATCTCAAGCCTGGACCAAACTCTTCATTGAGTCATTGGGTTCTAGGCATGTTCTCCTTCTTTTTGGGCCTCAGAGTATTCTGTCTGCGCTCTATGTATTCTCTCCATGAAAATCATTTGTGTTCTACCTACAGAGGTTGGCAGACAGACACAGTCCCCTGCAATGGACCTAAGCGAGAATCAGTTCAAAATGGAAGAAGAGAGGCTGACCACACAGCTGCAGCTCATTACCCAGGAAAGAAATGACCTGAGAGATTACTTGCTCTATGTCACAGAGGAATCCATGAACAAGAGGTAAGCATTACTCCAAATCCTGTGGTGTCAGTGTTGAGTCTGCAATGTCACCCTCATTTTATCCTTTTAAGTTAGTGGGTTTTAGCAAGCTGTACCTCAGAATATCCCTGTGCCCAGCCTCAGGTCCATAAATGTTTCTTAGAGGACAGGGAGAACTGGAAGCTTAGTCAGGAGTGAGATAGGAAATGAATTCTTCTGCTTCCTCCAATTGAAATATTGAACTTGTGGTCTGAGTTAAAATTCAGGATAGAGACAATGGAGAGCGAGTACCCAGCATTCATTTGGAATGCCCTTGAAATGTGCTGTGAGTTTGTGGTGAGACTGTAATTGCCTGTTAGGGGACTGAGTGATGGAAGCTCCTGGCAGCAGCTGGAGGGTTCTTGTCCCACATTGTTCATTTCAGTTCTTGACTAGAAGGCCTTCTCCTCTATGTCTGTGTGCCTTGTGAAATAATGTTGCTTGAATTTCTTCTGATACTCATCATGCTCTCTCTGTTTCTCTCTCTCTCTCTCTCTCTCTCTCTCTCTCTCTCTCTCTCTCTCTCCTTTTCTCATTCTCTGATTTGGTTTCCTTTTGCCCTTCTCATGTGTGTGTGTCCCATTATGTGTGTCGGTGTCTCTAAACATGTGCACATGAGTGTTTCTATGCTTTGTATGCTTAAATTTCCCTCCACACTTGGAAATCTAGAGTTCTATGCTTTGGACTGAGGAGTCACTAAATCAGTTTCAAGGTGATTTGAGGGTTGATGTCCAGGAGCCCCACTATATTTTTTTTTCATAATTTATTTACATTTCACATGTTTCCCCCTTTCCAGATCTCCCCTTTGGAACCTCCCCATTTCCTCCTATCCTCCAACTGATATTAGGGGAGTATTTCCCACCCACCCACCAACCCACTCTCATCTTCCCTCCTTGGCATTCTCCTATACTGGGAAATCTAACACCCTCAGGCCGGGCCTCTCCTCCCCCTGATGGATAACAAGACCCTCTTCTGCTGCATCAGTGGCTAGTACCATGGGTCCTTCCATGTTCATTCTTCGGTTGGTGGATCAGTCTCCAGGAGTAACAGGGTTCAGGCCAATTGCCACTGTTGCTGCCTCACTGGGGAAGCAAACTCCCTCAGCTCCTTCAGTCCTTTCTCCAAGTCCTCCCTCTGGGACCTCACACTCAGCCCTATTGTTGCTGTGAAGTGACTCTTGGGTATTTCAAACTTGTGGGCTAATAAACACTTAACAGTGAGTACATACCATGTTCATTCTTTTGTGACTGCGTGACCTCCCTCAGGATATTTTCAAGATCCATCCATTTGTCTGCAAATTTCATAAAGTCATTGTTTTTAACAGCCGAATAGTATTCCACTGTGTAAATGTACCACATTTTCTGTATCCATTCCTCTGTGGAGGGACATCTGGGTTGTTTCCAGCTTCAGGCTATTATAAATATGGCAGCTATGAACATAGTATAACATTTATCTTTATTACATAGGAGCCCCACTTTAAAAAGCACTGTTCATTGCCTACATGTTCATATCTGTCAGCACATTTGTATCCCTTTGGCAGATTATAAAGCTGTAGTGATGTCTGGTCTCATCTCCAGAATTATGTATTATGTCTGTGTTTAGAGTGTTAGGTACCTAGGATTTAGAATCCCTTTTGTGAAAACAGGAAATATATAATCACAGGTCTCTTGTGAACAAAGGCTTGTGGCCTAGGCTCTTGGGAGGATAACTGCCTCTCCAGCCCTCCAGAGTGAACACAGGGAGCCAGGGCACACTCCATCTGGATGCCTTGCTTCTGCTGTCCTGGGGTCAGGATAACACGTTTCTAAAGCTGAAGAAGATGCCAGTATAGAGAATCCAGAATGTGGCCTTCCCATACTGGGGTAGTACAGGACTCAGCCTGAGTTCCTGAAAGCCCATGTTCATGGTGTTCTATCTTCCTGGGGCCAGGCCCTACCACAGGGCAAATGCACCTTATGAAAAACTGAAGTTAGAGGAGAAGAAGTTCATGTCATTTCTATGTAACTTAGAGATGGAGAACAATGAGGGCCGAGACAACTGCCAGGAGCTCAAGAAGGAGATAAACTTCTATTGGTAAGTACTGGTCACGGAGACCACCAGTTGTGGGATGGCCATTTCTGCCTTCCTTTGTTTCTAGACTGGAGAGTCTGTAGGTCTGCTTTTATCACTTTAGATTTTGAGCCATTAGTGTACCCTGGGACTTTGGACTCAATATTCATAATTGTGTAAGAGAGTGTCGTTCATCCCAGTATTGTCCAGGCATCCTCAGGGGGCTCTAGATAGAAAAGCGATTCAGATCATGAGAGGGTTGTTATATAGCACTAGGCCTCTGGGGTCTAGGCGTGGATTAATTGAGCTGAGTGTGATGGAACACATGGATAGAATGCCCTCCTCTTGGTTCTACAGATCTCCCTTGATGATATTTTCCCCATACTAACTGATATTGGCCCAATGCACTGGGCTGTCATGGGTAGATGGAGAGATTTAACATGGACCTTTATTGGTGTTTGGACTTCAGTAATAATTTATTCTTCCCTGAAGTGGCTGTTTGCTGTTTGTGCAGCTGTCATGGATGTATTGAGATGTATTGTCTTAGGTCTTCATGGGAACCTAGGTCCTGGTGGGGTTAATGGATTCTGTAAGTAGGAATGGGAGGAGGCAGCTGCAGGATCTTACTATGCAGAGTGTGTTTCCAGCAACCTGCGTAGCAGGCTCCTGATGGAGAAGACCCTTGTAAAGCAGAAGATGGTCATGCTGAAGCCGGAGAGCAAGGAAATACAGGTTGATTGGGCCATCATCCAACGGTACTTAGTTGACTTGAACCTGAATGGTAAAGATGAACACAAGACCAGCAACCTCCAGACCGAACATCAGGTAGGGTTAAGAAGCTTGGTGAGGCTAATCCTGCTTTTTACCATTTGACCCTTGCATCCATCTTTGCTTTCACCAACCACCTTTCTAGTCCACACTCCCAAACAGACACCCACTTCGTGGAATGTAGTGGTTCACTGCTCTATGAACAAGTATTCTGTGAAGTAGCCTCTTGTGAGACTGAAATACCTGCAATTGTATCTTGCTGCTTGCTTGACGCTGCATTCCAGTAAGATTTACAGATGAACAACATGTCTCATTCCCGCATGTCCTCATGATAGGTGGGATGCTATGCAGAACTTTGAGAAAGTTCTTGGTCCTGTGACAGGAGTCATGCCGGGATCATGTGACCTCCCAGGTGGGAAGCACCTTGCAGGCATAAAAACCAAATGCAAATATCAAATGAGTGCTTCTCATTGTCATTGATCTGGGGGGCATGTGGCCTTCTGCTTTCTTCCTGTAATCTGTTCCCATTGCCCAGTTCTTGGTTTGTACTGATAGAAGACTGAGTGGCAGCTTGTCAGATCATTTATTTGTGCCTGTTCCTTGATATTTTGCCCTGTCTGCAGATAGACCAGCAATGGTTTCAGTTCAAAGATCAATGTTGACTGTCTAGTTGAGGGGTTACTTGGCAGAAGCCTGACAGCTGACATGCAGGTTCCCACCAAGCATGTGTCTTAATAACTGCCTATCTCTCACAGGGCTCAGAAACTGCAAAAGAGCTGGAATTGAGCCCATCCCAGGAAGACAGCCTCCTGCAGAATGAGTTGCCACCTCAGGAGCCACCTGCTGAGCTCCAGCCCCAAGAGTTACAGAATACCTTGGATGAATCATCTTGTTCAGAGTTCTTCACATATGTGTAAATAGGCCCTCACTCAATAGCCAGAGAGCCAACCTGATTAAGGGTCTTATTCCCTTGCCTATTCTGACAACAGCCCATGAGAGAGAACTGAGGTAACTGCCCTGCCACCAAGTGTCCAAGAGAAAAACAAGGTGTAGTCTGTGCTGCTAAATGTGCAGTGAAGGACTCCTGCCTAACAATATTTTCTGTTAGAGTTTTCCTTGAAGTTTTGCTTTTCGTTTTGCTATTTCTTGTTATTGAGATATGTCCTTGTTTTTTCATTTCATTTTTGCTAATGCTTTTCACTGTTTATATTAACTTTCATTTAAAGGTTGTTATTTAAAAACATTATTTCTTATGAATTAAAATTGATTTGTTACTCGTCTGTTTTTTAAAATTGTATTTAATTGTTTTTAACACTCCAGATTTTATCCCCTTCCCAGTCCACTCTCTGACTGTTTCACATCTCATACCTCCCCCCTCTGTCTCCATGAGGATGTACCCAAATCCCCAAACCCCCATTCCACCAAACTTCTATCCCATGGGGTCCCTTGAGGGTTAGGTGCAGCTTCTCTCTCTGATCCCAGACCAGGCTGTCCACTGCTGTATATGTGTTGGGGGTCCATGTTACTTGAGACTGCTGGTCTTCCTGCTGGGTTAGCCTCCCCCTTAGCTTCTTCCAGTTTTTCCCTAATTCAATCACAGCTTGGAGCAGCTTCTGTCCATTAGTTCAGTATAAATATGTGCATCTGACTGTTTCTGATGCTGCTTGGATCTTTCAGAGGGCTATCAAGATAGGGACCTATTAGAAATTTTGGAACTTATAGCATTTTCAATTTAATAGTTGAAATTCATGTCTTTATTTGCTTTAACCAAATCAAAATTCATATCATAGAACAATGAGATGTACTTTCTATTATTTAATTTTTGTTTTTATATTTATATTTATTTTTTGACCCAAGTTCTCATAACTTAGCACTGAGATTTATTATTTCTTACCTTCTTGTCCTCTTTGGTGTGATTTCTTCTTTTTATTCCAGAGTGTTCGAGTGTGCTGTTAAGTTGTTAGTATGAAATCTCTGCAGAATTTTGGGAAGATAATCAGTACTTTGAACTTGCCTCTTAGCCTCCCTTCCTTTGTGACCTAATCTTTTAAGTATGCTCGCTATTCAACTTCAGTGAATCCTATCAAGTTTTTAATTTCTTTCTTCCTGTCTGTCTTGATACATTGTTCATTCAATCAAGAGTTGTTCAATTTCCTTGAGTTTGTAGACCTTCTGTGGTTTTCCTATATACAGCTTAACCAGTGGTGGTCTGAGTCGATGCAGGACGTTGTGTAAAATTTTGCATCTGTTGAGACATATTTTGCTTCTTTTGAGGTGAATTTTTGAAAAAGTTCCCCCAGGTAAAGAGTAGAAGTTATATCTTTTTATGTTTGGTTAAAATGTTCTATAAACATCTGTTTGGTCCTTTGGTTTATAACATTTCTTGGCTATAGTATTTCTGTGTTTAGTCCTTGTCTAGATGAGATGCCCATTTGTGAGAGTGGCATATTGAAGTTTCCTAGTCTTGTGTGTGAGTGTCCCAAGGTGATTTAAGCAGTAGTACTGTTTCCTTTACAAAAATATGTGTCCTTGTGCCATGATCATAGATGTTATGAATTGCAATGTTATCTTGGCAGATTTTTTTCGTTGATAAGTATATAGTGTCCTTCCCTATCTCTTATTGTTCCTTCCCAATTCAAGTCTCTTTTATTAGATATTAAAGATGCTACACCACCATGTTCTTGGTGGTCATCCCATAGTACTGTCATCTCTAAAATGCTGGGGTGTTCTGCTACAACCAGGCTTAGCTATATCCTCTCACAAGCTCTCTTCATTGTGCCAAACCTCAACTTCTTGCGTGGACCCTTGTGTACTAGGACAGCAACTGCAACTGGGACTTCACCTTAAAGCATAGCTTTCCCAGGCATCTCACAATTTCAAGCCTCAGCTGCCTCCCATGTCCACTTCATATGTTCAAAACCAGTACCATTGGGTGATTCTTCCACATTACCAGGTCTAGCTACACTAGAAGCCTAAACTTATCTCTCACTGGAACAGAGTTTCTCTGTGCTCTCAGTAAACCCAACTCAGTAGATGACACCCTCAGTGGTGCTCATCTCTTCTTCATCACTGCTATTTTCTTTGCTCCACCTAAGCAGCAGCAACTGTTCTAGGCACCCTGTCTACTCTTTCCTCTACAAGCTGAGCCATGTGGACGAAGCTGCCGAATCCTGCTTCTTGCTGGGACCGGAACATGCCCACTTGTTCTTTTATATCATTAACTAATATCTGTTTTCAGGGATTTCATTCACTGCCTAAGCTTGGCTGTCCAGAAACTCTCTCTGTAGACTCACCTTTGAACTCAGGGATTTGCATGGCTGTGTCTCCTGAATGCTGGGATTAAAGGCATGGTCGACTAGGTCTGAATTTAAGTTTTGTCTACTTGGAACTCTGTCTGTTTTAGACTGTCCTTACATTCAGAGAGCTCATTGCCTGTCTCCTGGGATTAAAGGTGTGTTCCCCCATGCTTGAACAATAGTTTTTCCTGGTCAGTATTCTTCAAGATCTGGATCAAAAGCCTGTGCATCCAGACTCAAGTTCTGGATCACTAGTGTGTCCTCTATTTCTGGATTTTACTTCATTCCAGATTAAAAGTCTAAATGAAAACAATAACCAGGTAATAACAACGAACATGACATAACTATTCCTTATTCCACTGCAAATACAAACCACAAGCTCAGCCATGTGGGATCTTGCCCTGACCTGAGCACTCCTTTGATTTGGTTTTCCCCTTTAACACAAGATTCAGCTCCTTTTCACTTCCTAGTACTCAATTATTCCTTGAGATATATATATATATATTTTTCTTTTTTTCCCACTATCACCTGGCTAATTGTCATGAAGACTCTCTTCATAAGAATAGACCAGATAACCAAGTCTTTCCTAGACTTTTGTTAGACTTCCTTTTTTTTTTTTTTTTTTTTTTTAAATAACAACAACAACAACAAAAACCACAGTATGGTTTATTACTCTAGTGATTTGCAGGCTGCCTACCTGGAGGCAGTTACCCCACCTTCCCCGCTGGGGGACCTCCTCTTGGCCATGGACCCCATAAACCTCTGGATGCATTTATTTAGACTTTTGGACATCTGCATATTTCCCTCTGAAAATGTTAATAGCAGCATCTCGACCAACCCACGGCCTGCCAGTCCAGGCTGCAGAGAGACTTGTAATTCCCAAATAAATAGAATTGGTAGTGTGATTGATGTTAGGGTGTCCCCAGCAGCTTCCAGAGGGGCATCATGGGACAGTGATAAGGTGTCTTCTGATGGGTGGGCACTGTACATGGAGTGGCAGTACCAGGCTCCCTACAGTTTGTCCGGGAAGTTGTCCAGCACTGGGATGCCCTCCTTTAGGCCTTTGCACTTGCAGGTCTCAGCTACCACTTGACTGGGGCGGCTGCTGTTGTCAAAAGGGTCGCTAGGCATGATCTGCCAGTTGTCAAACATGCACTGGTGGAAGGCCTGGCCACCAGTGTTGGATCGAAGGTCAGGGGTGAAGCTGAAGGACTCATTGACAGGCAGGTATGCCTTGACCACAAAAATGGGAGTTCTGGCCACCTGGAACACTTCAAATACATGGCCAGTCTTCCTGTTAAAGAAACCGTACATGCCACCCACCACTTGCTCAGGACACTGTATCTCCACCAGATAGATAGGCTCCATGAGGCCGGGCTGTGCGGTTATCCCACTGGCATAGAGGCAGCAGCCTGCTGTGGGTATGATCTGGCCACCTCCCTGGTGAATGGCATCAGTGTGCAGGTCATATCGTGAACATCAAAGTGCACACTATGCATGTTCTCCTAACAAAGGGAGGCCTCCTTACTAGCCCACTGGAAGCCAGCCACCACACTGTCCTTAATCTCGTTCAGGTACTGCACACCCTTGGTGATGTTGGTGAGGACGTTGAGGCCAGTGCCATCAGGCTTGAAGCACCATATCTTTCGGGCTTCTGCAACATCCCACTCATACTTTTCGGCCAGGTAGTGGGCCTGAGCCTTGAGCTCCTGGCGGGCAGACACCTCACCCTTATCAATGTCTTCTTCCAGGCCATCAGGGAAGGGCCTGGCCTTTATGTACAGCCGGTTGTGCTTGTTGGGGGACTTGGACAGATATAGCACATTGGACTCCTCACTGACTGTCTCCAGGTATGACACCACAGAGTCAGATTTCATGATGGGGATGCAGGCATGGTCCTCCTCTAGTTCCTTAAGGCAGATCTCCAGGTGCAACTCACTGGCAGCAGCAATGATGTGCTCTCCAGACTCCTCAATGATGCACTGCACCATAGGATCAGACTTATCCAGCTGCTTCAGCCCCTCCACCAGCTTGGGCCGGTCAGCTAGGTTCATGGCCTCCTCTGCCTCCCTGAAGACAGGGCTGACTCTGAACTTCATCACACGCATATTGTAAGCATGATCAAAGGTGGTGATGGCCAGGTCTTCACAAAGAACGGGTCCACACCGACCAGCCCCACAATATTTCCACATGGCACATCCTCAAATGGCTCCACATACTGGCCCATCATCAGGATGGTCCACTGGATAGGCTTCAGGTACAGGTCCTCTTTCTTCCCAGGTGTGTAGTTGGGACCCATGATCAGGACCTTCAGGCCTGTGGACACCACCCCAGAGTACACTCTTCCAAAGGCATAGAAGGGACCTTTTTTGGAGGTCAGCACCATCTTGAAATGTACATCATAAGTGGGACTTTGAGGTTGCAGCTCTTAATACCCATGGTGGCCTCCTCATCAGGAGACCTCTCTTGCAGCAGCTCACACTGGTACTTCTGTGCAGTGACAGGGGAGGGTAAGTGGATGGTGATCATCTGAAGCAAGGCGTCCCCTGCAGGCAGCCAGCAGTGCATCACAACCTTTAGCAATGGTTTGCCCTCCTAGTTTTTATCCTTTTTGTCCAGCTTGATGTCCAACTTCTCGATCAACTTGGCTGTCTCCTCCTTCCTGAAGTTCATGATGGAGTTGAACACCTTGAGGATGGGGTCCAGGATGAGCTGGCAGAAGGTGTGGGGACGTTTCTTCCCATCTGGGTGATTGGCTGACTTGCTGAACTTGCCATTGGCTGAGTTAAAATACTGGTGTCCTCAGAGCTTCTTCATCATGTCTTCTACTTTCTTGGCATGTTCAGTTGCCACCAGCTGGCCCTCACCCTTGGCTGCAAACTTGGCCAAGTCCATCTCTGCAAACTGCTTCAGAGTAAAGGCCCAGCCATGTAGAACATAACCAAAACCCTAAGCTGCCCAGGACAGGTTCAATCATGATATTGCCCATGGACTTACTCTTACCCTTGCCATAGGTAGAGGTGATCACATTGACATTCTCCACGATGCTCTGGAAGGTCTGGTAGAGCTCCTCGGGCTCCAGCTGCAGCTCAAGCCAGGCCGGGTCCATTTTATTCATCATCAGCACAGGCTTGATGCTCTCAGCGATGGCCTGTGGCAGTACTGTTTCTGTCTGGACACACATGCTAGACACACAGTCCACCACCACCAGAGCTCCATCGGTGACACACAAGGCAACTGTCACCTCAGAAGAGAAGTCCACTTTGCCTGGAGAGTCGATGAGGTTGATGAGGAAGCCAGAGCCATCCTTGCAATGCTTAATGAAATTCAGGTCATTCTCAGAGAGCTCATAGAAGGGGGAGATGGCAGTGGACTTGATTGAGATGCAGCATTCCTGCTCATCCTTTCGAGTATCAGTGAAGTCTGTTTCTCCTGCCTGAGTGGAGGCTATGATGCCCACCTTGCACACAAGGTAGTTGGTCAGCATGGATTTGCCATGGTCCACATGAGTGATGACTGACATGTTCCGGATGTTGGCTTTCTTGTCCATGACAGCACGGAGCTGATCTACTGTGAAGTTCACCATGGTGGCAGAGGGCAATGGATCCTCACAGTCAGAGGTGAACAGGGAAGCGCACCTATGATGGTGGCAGCTGCAGTGGAAGAGACTAGACTTCCTCTGTTAACATGATTAACCGAATCTCTCCATGCTAGGCTTTGCCTGTCCAATCTCTCAGATAAGGGCAAAAAGC
>JADRCH010000336.1:87253-104510 GCA_019843965.1 Rhynchomys soricoides
AGCATCAGTGTCTTCCATATTCCTGAGAGCATGTCCCAATACCACCTGTTAAAAAAGCATTGTACCACTTTCTAAGTCCAATGTTCCTAAATCCTAATTTTATCAAACAAAAACATCATCAGGCCTATTACAGAAATATCCAACTCCTGACACCAACTTCTCTCTTAGGGCTTTCATTGGTGTGAAGAGGCAGTATGTCCAAAGCCACTTTGGTACAGGACAGCATTTAATTGGGGTTGGCTTACAGGTTCAGAATTTCTATCCACTCTCATCATGGCAGGAAACCTGGCATCTTTCAGGTGAGAATGTCATTGGAGGATCGGATAGTTCTATATCTTGTTCTGAATGCTAACATGTAAAGGCTGTCTCAAGGCAAATAACAGTATGTCTTGGAGCATGTGTATGTACAGAGCTGTGATTCTGGCAATCAGAAGGCAAGAAGGTAACTAGTTTGAAGTCATGCTGGGCTCCAATGCAAAATTCACACTAGTATGCCTTATGTGACAAGACTTTCTCAAAATAAATAGAATTTCATATACATATTTTGCATTTCCTGGATACAGCAAAATGCTGGGTCCTGTTTATGGATCCAATCTGTCAGTCTATGTCTTTTTATTGGGAGGTTGAGACCATTGATGTTAAGAGATATTAAAGAATAGTGATTGTTATTTCCTGTTATTTTTGATGTTGTTTATATTGTTGTCGTGGCTATCTTCTTTTGAGTTTGTTGAAAGATTACTTTCTTCCTTTTTCTTGAGTGTAGTTTCCCTCCTTGAGTTGGCATTTCCCATGTATTATTCTTTGTAGGGCTTGGTTTGTGGAAACATACTGTGCAAATTTGGATTTGTCTTTGAATATTTTGGTTGCATCATCTATGATTTTTGAGAGTTTTGCTGGGTATAGCAGCCTGGTCTGGCATTTGTGTTCTCTTAGTGTATGTATGAGATCTGCCCAGAATCTTCTAGCTTTCATAGTCTCTGGTGAGAAGTCTGGTGTAATTCTGATAGGTCTGCCTTTATATGTTACTTGCCCTTTTTCCCTTACTGCTTTTAATATTCTTTCCTTGTTTTGTGTATTTGGTGTTTTGACTATAATGTGATGGGAGGAATTTCTTTTCTGGTCTAGTCTGTTTGGTGTTCTGTAGGCTTCTTGTATATTTATGTTCAACACTTTCTTTAGGTTATGGAAGTTTTCTTCTATAATTTTGTTGAAGATATTTATTGGTCCTTTAAGTTGGGAGTCTTCACTCTCTTCTATACCTATTATCCTCAGGTTCTGTCTTCTCATTGCATCCTGGATATCTTGGATGTTTTGGATTAGGAGCTTTTTGGATTTTGTGTTTTCTTTGACTGTTGTGTCCGTGTTTTTTATGGTATCTTCCACACCTGATATTCTCCTTTCCATCTCTTGTATTCTGTTGGTGATGCTTGCATCTATGACTCCTGATTTCTTTCCTATGTTCTCTAACTCCAGGGTTGTCTCCTTTTGTGATTTCTTTATTGTTTCTATTTCTGTTTTTAATTCATGAATGGTTTTGTTCTTTTGTTTGATTGTGTTTTCCTGTAATTCTTTAAGGGATTTTTGTGTGTCCTCTTTAAAGGTTTCTAGGTGTTTACCTGTGTTCTCTTGTATTTCATTAAGGGAGTTATTGATTTCCTTCTTAAAATCTTCTATCATTCTCTTGATAAGTGATTTTTAGTCTGAGTCTTCCTTTTCTGGTGTGTTGGGTTATCCAGGGATAGATGTGGTGAGAGAGTTGGGTTCTGATGAAGCCAAGTAGTCTTGGTTTCTGTTCCTTTTCTTCTTGCCCTTGCCTTTCACCATCTGTTATCTCTGGTGTTAGCTGGTCTTTCTCTCTCTGACTGTGGCTTGTCTTTCCTTCAAGTCCAGATGTCAACATTCCTGGAAAACCTGCTCTCTCTCCTGGCTGTTCTTCAGTCCCTGAGTATGGAGCAGTCCTTCCACTGGCTCCTCCACACAAGTGGGTGGTTTGCTCTTTCCCTGTGCTGTTTGTCTATGGAGGCCTGGTAGTCCAGGTAAGGATCTCCTGCCACAGGTGGAAGCAGGGAGGCTCTTAACCCCGGGGCTTTTCCTCAGTCCCTGCATCTGGAGCCAACTCTTTTCTTAATTACACTTTTAGTAAGAATTATTGTAGTACTAACAGTCTGACTCTTTGAAAGGTATGTTACAGATGCTATCTTACCCACATGACATGTTCCATGGGTGCACTGATAATGACTCTCTTAAGTTCTGGATCTTTGCCATCTTTTAAGCTGTATCATGGGCCCTTACATCAACACTTCTCTGAGATACTCTAACTGTTGTCCAATCTGCATCTACCTTTGTCAGCTTTAACAGCAATTAGAGCCATTTGTGGCCCAAAAAGCCATAAGAGCAGTTAGGGTGACCTCTGCTAGTGGGGAACCAGGGACTAGGAGTTAAATACTTCAATAAGCAGACATGTAGCAAGAGAGGCTGTGACATAGGTAATGAAGAGCTTCCAAGATTATTGACTTCTTCATATTCTTCACCCTAGACAAAAGCCAGGCAGCTTAAAACAAAGGCCTGGCAGGATTTTTCTCCCAACAGTAACACCTGTGCCTGTGGACCAGTTTGCAAAATTCTAGACTGTCCGGCATGTGTTTCCAAAGTCCTTTGGGCCTATTAGCCTATCTGTCCTTGTTCAATCTTAAATTGGGAGAGAAGAACCCCCTCAGAGACCCTTAAAATACACTGCCATCAATACAAATGGAGATTCAGTTTCCAGAGAACCCTTCTGTTTGTAGAGGGTCTTACTATCTATGGGTCTTGCTGTCTACATATACCCTCAATTTTAATGAAGGCTTTCCTTTTCTCTTTTATATATTTTGTTAACTTTGTTTATTTTATGTATTATTCTTATGCTGCATGCATTCCTACATGCCAGAAGAAGACAACAGATCACATTCTAGATGATCATGAACCACCATGTGGGTGCTGGGAATTGAATTTTTAGGACTTCTGGAAAAGCACTCTTAACTGCTAACCCAACTCTCCAGCTTAATAGAGGCTTTCTTTATGTGCTTTTTAAAAAGTGATTAAAGTAATGATGATTAGACAAATAGAATGTATATATGAATGCACATATGTATATATGCACATATGGCTATATGTATGTGTCTAACACATAAATGATGCATCAGAAATGTCAAGTGCTTAGGACAAACATCAAAACCTGAATGAGCCATCTTTAGTAGCACATTTAATCTTTGGCAAAGTTAGAGTTTGAACCACAAACTTCTGCTCTTAAGTATTTTCTTTTTCTCTCTAATGCACTAAAAGGGAGGGTAAAGATGGTGATTCTTTGAGAATCTTAGACTTTGTCGCAAGACCGAATTCTTGGCTCAGTTGTTAAAAGCCCATCTTTGATATTACAGAGAACTTGCTTTTAGTTCTTATCATCTACTTATAGGTTTATAATGCTTAGTAAATCCTGTTCCAGGGATCCAGCTCCCTCTTCTAGCACCTTCAAACACCAGGCACACAAACGAGGAACTTACAACCATATACATAAAATATAAACAAATAATTCTTAAATAAAAATAAATCATCAATTAGAGACTGTAAACTTGTAAGAAAAAGTTAAGTGGCTTTTGTGTATTGTGTCTGGTGAAAGTAACATAATTAATTCTCAAATTCTTGAGCAGTTTGAAATCATAAAGGAATATTTGTACAATCATCAGTTCTATATGATGTCCCCACAATGCATTTTCCCCTTTTTAAAGAAAGTGACAGTATTTTAAGTTACTATCCCTCCCCAAAATGAAGATATAATAAAATATAACAAAGGCAAGACTTGAGGTCTGTATTTTATAAGATAGTCCCAGTAGAATTTTGTTTATACTTACTGTTATGCATGTCTTATGTAAGGAAGGTGGTAGAGCTCCGGGAATTGCACTCATTGGAAAAATCTTCAGCCACTAAAGTACATTCCTGGCCAGTAAAACTATTTTCTGTTAGTACTTAAGAATTGTTAATATCTAGTTATTGTTTTCTTTCTAATTTTAAAAAATCTCTCACTTTATAGCTCAACCTTGAACTCAATATATAACCCAAGTTGACCATGAACTAATGATAATCCTCTCAGCCTCTTCAGTTTTAGTATTAGAGGTTGAGCCATGTCTAATACAATTATTTATTTTATATGGTAAAATACAGTGTTTTACTATGTATATATGTTGTATAATAATAAAATTGAAGTCCTTAGGGAATTCACACTTTTATATGTTTGCCATTTTCTCCATAAATAATAATCAAAACCATTCTTCTAGGTATTTTGAAACATTTCCTTAGCATTGTTGACCTAAGTGATCATTCTAGATCATTGCTTTTCAGCCTGTAGGTTGTGACCTCTTTGAAGTTAAAAAAACTTTTCACAAGAGTCACATATCAGATAAGCAGCATAGCAGATATTGATACTACAATTCATAATAGTAGCAAAATTAAAGTTACAAAGTAGCAACAAAAATAATTTTAGGGCTGGGGTCACCACCACATGAGGATCTTCATTCTAGGGTCACATCTAGGAAGGTTGCCGACCGCCATTCTAGATGACTTGAGAACACTAGAACACATTTTTCTTACCTAACTACAAGCTGATATTCCTATACCAGTCTTCCTCCATGTGTACTCCTGTTATCTTTCCAGTTTTGGGTAAGGTTGAGCTTTGGGTTGAAAAGCCTTCCATGTACCATATGTTTCATGCTCAGTCCCAGTTGGTGGAATCACTTTGAGAGGTCTGTGGGATTGGGACCTTCTAGATAATCATCTCTAAATGTTTCCAGCATGTACTCTGGCCCAGTCACCACGGAAGACACCCCACCATATACAGAGTACTTCCTGCCATTTTTCAAGCCTTAGCCATCAATCTGCATATTATCCTCAGAAAACAAGAGCTAATATAAACCTATCCTTTTAAAAAGTTATTTCTGTCAGTTATTTTATTATAGCAGTGAGATAGTGATGAATACACATAAGCACTCTTCCCAGTACTTCCATAAGGTCCACCTCTCTAGATAGACATATTAATGGGATCATGGAGCCATTGTTTCCTTGATGTGCTTAGTTTGTTTCACTTAACACAATGATCTTTCAGTTAATTCATTTCACTTCAAATGAATGAACTTCATATTTTAATGGCTAAGTAGAACTCCATTGAAACTACATAGCTCTTCCTTTCTCTGTCTTTTGAACAAGATCAAGTATGGAATACCAACTCCATTGTTTTTATTCTTTTATCTACTGGTGGGCATGTGGGTTGATTCCATATCTCAGCCATTGAGTCTAGAGGGTGCTACATTAAACACGATTATACAGATATCTATTCCACATACTGATTTTGCTGTTTAGCTAAATACGATGCCCTTTACAAATAGTGAGGTTGGTGCATTCCATACTGATTCTACTTACAGTTTTAAAGGATTTCTATTATAATTTCTACAATGCCTTCATTAATTTCATTCCCATAAACAGTATAGAAGAATTCCTTTCTCATCACATACATCAACAGTTTCGATATCATTTTGCTTGCCAGATGCATAGTTCTTAGAAGAAAAGAAGAAAAACGGTCTGTAACATTGGTTAGAAAATCTGTGTCAACTCTAGAGATAGAAGCAAGCTTGAGCTACATAGTTAGACCTTGTCTAAAGTTAAATAGGTAGATAGAGGACAGATGTGGATATAGAAACTTTTTATATTTATATACAAATAAGTAGTTTTGAAATGGAAATACAAAACAGTCTTGAGACAAATGGCTTCTGAGTTTACATAAGGAGGTTTTATGAAGTAAAAGTTCGTGTCTTACCTAAAAACTGAAATAGAAAAATACATATTATTTTAGAATAAGATTTTGTTCATTAAATAAATGTAAAGAATATGAGAAGAAAGTAAGTGAAGCATCCAGCAAGAGAAGAAAAACATCCACAGTTGAGTCTCTTCTTAAATTACAATTATATTGGCTACAACATTGGGTAGAATTAGAGAAAATTATATTCTTGTTTGGAACACTAAAAATACTTAGTAAATTTCTTAAACTATATATTTTCAAATACAGAATTAACATTTAATGCTCATTGGTCTACTTTCTAATACCATCTTAATTGATCATAATAACAAATTAACATTTTCTACTTGCTTGCAGTTCAACACAAAGTAGGTATAGTCTATACTTGTATGACTTTATGATATTTGACTACATGCAGACAAAATTATAGTGTAGTCCAGAAGTTAGAATACGGTTAAAAAAGTCAAGAGGGCCAGTACAGAATTGTCTAGAAGCAGCAATTAATTATGTTTTGTTGACCATACTCATTGCTTTAAGAATCTAAGACAAGGAACTGGAAAAGATCAGAGATACTCTACCTAAGTACAGGAGTGTGAACAGTCTAAGTGCCCTCTACTCTTTATGAGTAGAAGGCATTAGTGCATCTATTCACTCATATATGAACTTGGAATTTTGTGAACATCTCAGCTCACAAAGAAAGATGTAAGTACTTAAAAGCCTGTTCTTGAGATGAAAAAGATTACCGCTTCCTGAGGCACTGAAAATGAGATATATTTTCACACACACACACACACATTCACCATATATTCACAAATATATATTTTATTTCTTTTATCACCTACATATATTTTCCAAATATCTGATGAAAGGAAATGTTTCTAAATAAAAATGGAAACAAAATTTCTATTCTGCATTTTAAGCTGAAAATTTATTATTTACTTATTTATTTTCTTCATCACCTTCATAGTTTTCCTTCACTTTTTAGTAACCTAGAGTTCATCCTTCTGACCTAGTGGGTGTAATATAGCACAGGAGTATTGTAAGCTTTTTGTCACAAATCAAAAATTTCCTATTTCTGATATACAGTAAATATTTATCAAAAGCAGCTCATTTTTAAATCTGAGAAAATTATTATATGATGTGACTGAGAGTAGTTGGAGAATACCTGCAGACAATGGTTGGCTCCCCAGATAAAATCAAATCACATGCATACCAGGTTCATGACTGCATCATCTGATGTTAAACACTTTCACCTCTCTTCACTTATGTGTCCATAATGCAGGTACTGAGGCATCTTAATGGGATCTTTCAAAGTCCTTCAAAGGTGCTTATCATTTTGTATTTTGTAAATTTGCTACAGGAACTGAAAATAAATAGAAAAAAAAAAGGGAAATCAGTTCTTCAAGCAAATGTTACATGGCCAGACAAGATGAGTGCTGGGTGCCAACTAACATCCACAGAGCAGGGGCACTGAAGTAATTTGGCCTGGGTATGCTGGAGGTAATTTTGAAGGGGAAGATAGAAAGCCATTCCTTTCAGCACTTCTCTGTGCAAAACTTTCCAATGATCATGACACAAAGAGAAAACAGGACTTAGACTCATCCTGCCCAAACAGCCAAGAACATCCCTGAATTATATGAAATTAAGAGTCTTAGCTATCAGGTCACAAACAGTGCTAGCATGTTATAGTGGAATTGGGAAAACAGTTCCTAATAACTTTAGGCTTGGGTGCATTTCTTCAATGTAACAGAGAGGAAAAATCGAAACAGAGAAAGAATCAAAAGAGAAGTCAGTGCTCTGCTGTTGTGACTGCATGAAGACTGGCTTCTTGGGATGCTGATATGTTGAGAACTTGAAGGCCAGGAATGTAAAATAACAGAAGGATAGAACAAAACAATTTCAAGAATCTTTTTGTTGTTATTGTTGTTGTCAGTTTAGGCATCACCCGTTTATTATAAAAGGGAGGTATGGAAATTATTTCCATGATGAAATAGTTCAGAACATCATTGGAATGGCAGCTTCATGTGACACCATTTCAACAGTGATTTCAGTCAACATACTTTCCAAGAATGTCACTATCTCTGAATAAGAAATAATCCTTTTACCTCTTGTAAATACTATATTCCTACATTCTGTAGAGTGTACAGATTTCTTTCTTACACTGAATAAATAATATTGCATTAATTTAAAAAAAAAAAGAAAGAATCCTTGTCATCTAGAACTACTTTGGTGCCTTCATATTCTGAGAGAAGAACTTTATCTCCAACTTTTACGCTGACAGGCTGAATCTCTCCACCCTTTCCTTTCCCGCCTGATCCCACAGCCACAACCATTGCTTGCAATACCTTTCCTTGAGACTTTTCTGGAAGCATAATGCCACCTTTGGTTAAAGTTTCACCGGCACTCCTTTCAACCAGTACTCTGTCAAAGAGTGGAAGAAACTTCCTAAAAGTTTGTCCAGCCATGACTTGCGTCTCCGCCGCTCCGGTCTCTGCGCTCAGGCCACTGTTGCAAGGAGAGTCCTGCAGGCCGGCTCAGGACACATGGAAAAGACGCGCAGCGCCTTTTGAGAATCTTTTTAAAACCTTTTAATTGGTTCTTCATGAATTTCACATCATGCCTCTCACTCAACAGAGAAAAATGAAACCTCATTGAGGAAGCTGTCATGTGTCACAGTGTGTCATGTCCCATTTCCTTGCTTGCAAATGTTTATTGCAGTGAATCTTTGGTCTGGTTCGAGGCCTCTGGCTTCTGCTACACTATGATTACTGGAACCTCACTGGGACTCCTCTAGGATATCCTGTTGTTGCCTGATGTCACGGGATGTTAGTTTGAGATGTGCAGAACCAGCTCTTTCACACACTCCAGCAGTATGTCAGTGGTGTAGGTGTTTGGGATGGACCAGTATAAAGGCCTGGGTCTGGGCCTGAGAGATATCTGAGCTGGTCAGACTGCTAGTTCTCCTGTACCCATACCACCACGTTGTGCTCTCCTGGCCTGCCCCGGCTAGCTTATCCAATGCCACAGCCATCAAGGGCAGTGCAAGTTCTCCCAATCCCGTGCCCTTGGGGCTTAGTCATATACACCTAGACTATCAGGGCCAGTTATACTGTGCTGCCCAAGCAAGTTGCAAGTCCAGCTATCCTAAGTGTTGCAGCAAGTGAGGAGCTGGCCTGGATGGCTCTCATGCTGTCTCATTCTTGGGGCCTCCTGCTTATCTGCAATCCTGGCAAGCAAAGCCAGTTTTACTCTGCTGCCCAGGCAAGGTGTAGAGCTTGATTTCCTGAGTATTTCAGCCTGTGAGGGACAGAAACAGTTTTCTCATGCTCAGCACCCCAGGACTAGCTCTTCTGACTGCTGTGACAACAGACAATGAAGGAGATTGGGGCATCTCTCCCTTGTCCATGCCACTGTACAGTTTCACAAGAGGCAGGGTGGGCTTTTCTATGCTCATATCCTTGGGATGGCTTACCTGTACCCACACTGTCAGGGCCAGTTCTACTCTGCTTCCCAGAAGTGCAGGGCCTGATCTCCCAAGTGCTACAGCAGATGAGGGGTAAGGACAGCTCTCTTGCTTTCATTGTCCCAGAGCCAATTCTCCCTTTTCTCTTCAAGTGGCTTCTCTACACCTTTCTCCTCCTAGTGGTCCTTTCTTATACTCTCATCTCTTCTGGGACCCGTGGAACCACCACCCTCCCTCAGACTAAAATTGGAGGGTCCACTCAACTCTCTTCTGCCAAGTGAATAGGCTGATCAGCTCTTTTATGAACCAATCAAATGTGATGGAAAGTTGTTTTTACAACATAGAGACTGCAACCAGATGTTGGGGCATAGAAAACAGTATGTGAATTCACAAAGCGCAAAACCATCTCCCCAACATATTTCTCAGTCATTTAAGATTCTTCTATTGAGAATTTCTCGTTTAGAAGTTTACCATATTTTGAACTGAATTATTTGTTCTTTTCATATAAAGTTTCTTGATTTCTTTATATATCTTGGATATAAGCACTCTGTGTCTCTCTCCAGAGTTGGTACAAATTTTATCCTATTCTGAAGGGTGCTGCTTTGTCCAAATGATGGTGTCCTTACAGAAGCTTTTCAGTTTCATGAGGTCCCATTTATTGATTGTAGTTCTGAGTGCCTGAGCTATCCATGCTCTGTTCACAAATTCTCCTGTGCCAATGGGTTAAAGGCTATTCCCCACCTTCTCTTCTAGAAGATTCAGTGCATCTGTCCTTATGTTGAAGTCTTTGGTCCACAAGCATCAGAGATATCTTCTGATATCTTTTTCAATTGCTTTCTTCAATGATGAAGTTTTATCATACAAATCTTTCACTAGCTTGGTTTGATTTACCCAGATATTTTATTATATTTGAGGCTATTTTGAAAGGTGTTGTTTCCATGATTCCTTTCTTAGTTTATTTGTCATTTGAATATAGGATATCTACTGATTCTTTTTTTTTATTCTCCTACTATTTTGCTTTTTTTAAAAGTCTCACATATAATTCTCATCTCTTTTTTAATTTTTTTCTGGTTTTGTTTTTTCTTTTCTTTTTATACTTTATTTACATTTCAAATGTTTTCTCCTTTCTAAATCTCCCCTTTGGAAACTACCTATCCCATCCCCCCTCCCCCTGCCTCTATGAGGGTATTCCCCCACCCACCCACCCACTCACATGTTCCCTCCCTGGCATTCCCTTATACTGGACATCTAACACTCTTAGACCCAAGGGCCTCTCCTCCCACTGATGGCCAACAAGGCCCTCCTCTGCCACATATGTGGCCAGAACCATGGGTCCCTCTATATGCATTCTTTGGATGGTGGTCCAGTCTCTGGGAGCACTGGGGAGCCTGAGCAGTTGACACTGTTGCTCCCTCCCCATGGGGCTGCAAACTCCCTCAGCTCCTTCAGTCCCTTCTCCAACTCCTCCATCTGGGAACACATGATCAGTCTAACAGTTGCAGTGAGTTGAATCTTGGGATTTCCTAACTTTTGGACTAATATCCGCTTATTAGGGAGTACATATCATGTTGCTTTTTTGTGACTGAGTTACCTCACTCAGGATGATATTTTCAAGTTCCATCCATTTTGCAAATGTTTATTAGCCATAGGTATTCCCTGGTAAACATTTATTGGGTCACTTATATATAATATCTTCAAATGATGAAATTTTTATTCTTTCTTTCAATTTTCTATCAGCTTGTTCTTCTTAAAATTTCAAGTGCTATATTGAGTAGATACAGAGAGAATGAACAACCATGTCTTGCTCCTGATTTTAGTCGAAAGGATTTAATTTCCTCTCCATTCATATTATACTGGATATAGATTTTCTGTCAATTGCCTATATTATATTTACGTATGTACCTTGAATTCTTATTTTCACCAGGACTTTTATCCAATTCCAAGAGAATTGGAATTTGTCAAAATACCCACAAGATCATCTCATTGGATACAGAAAAGGCTTTTATTTCTATTTAATATTTTCAGCACTGAGATTTATTATTTCTACCTTCTTCTCCTCTTTGGTGTGATTTCCTCCTGGGGTGAGCTTAAGGTGAGGTTTTAGTCAATCACCACCTCCTAACAACCTTTGAAAATAATTTGAAGTAAATTATCTTTTCTTACTTGAATTTTCTGTGCCACAATTTGTTTAGGATATACCTGAGGCCTCAAATATTGACAAAGATATTGCATTCGAATCTTTTCTGGAGCAACAACCGCTCCAAAATTTTAAAGCTCATTGTATAAGAACAAAGGCTTCTAGTAAAACTTCTTCAGAGAGATAAGCCAATAAAATACCCTCCTTAATGAATAATATACACTGAAAGATTCAAAGTCCTAACTTTTGCATTGAAGCAGCAACAAAATTTTTAACATAATTTAAGACTATTAGCCATTCCTTGAGGCCAAACTTTCCAATGATATCACTTCACAAACTCACTAAAAGCAAACTCTTTACAATCATCAGGATGCAAGGGGACAGTATAAAAACAGTCTTCCAAATCCATAATAATTCTACATGCATTTCCTGGAATGGCAGCTAGAGTAGGCAAGCCAGGTCCTAAAGCCTCCATAAATTCCATAGCTCCTTAACCTTTCATAAATCTTAAGTTTGAACTTTATTTTGGAATAATGGAATAACCAATCCCTTGGAGGTGAGTGAGTACATCAGCTCCAATGTGTATTAATCCTCCAAAACTTTTATCAATTATTAATTTAAGGTTAGGTCTTTTATTAGTAATATCTTAGATTGAACTCAGTACACATCAGAGGAACCAAAGTCATCTTGTCCTCTCTTACTCTTAAGGGAACTAAAAGAAGTTGAGCCAGTCTTTTGTTAATGCCATAGGGAAAGCAGCCACAATTATTTATAGCACCAAGATAAGCCACTCTGTACTTCACTGTCACAGCTTCATTCAGCTTCAGTGGCTATCTGACAGTCCTACTAGGGAGAGAACTGAGCTGCAGGCCATGGACTTATGTTCTCAGAACTCCTCTGACCTCCTCTCCCTTACATTGACCACCTTAGCTTCATCACTGGTTGTGGGTGACAGGCATTTCTGTACTGTACCCAAACACCTGGCACAGGTGATAAATACAGATACATGAACCTATAGCCACATCTGGGGTGAGTGGTGTTTCTTTACGTGGAATTGATCAGTATGTGGACCATGTTCTTCCCCTGCAAGACTTTTTAATCCAAAACCTGGACTTAGAGTAACAGGGTAGGAGATCTGAGTATATACTAGCACTCAAGTATTTGTGGATGGTGAATTTATCATCTGACTTCTGAATAGACAGGACTGAGGGCTTTGAAGGCATTTTGTACCCTGTGCAATTGATAATATTCCCGGAGAAGCCATCTCTGTGGTCATCATAAGCATGTGTAGGGAGACAGAGGAATCACCTGGCTGCTTGCATCTCCTGGTCTCTGTAGAGTCATAGGATATCTGAGACCGACTAAGGAGGCACCTCAAGCCTGGACCAAAATCTTAGTTGTGTCATTTGGGTCTAGGCGTGTTCTCCTTCTGTTTGGGCCTCAGAGTGTGCTGTCTGCACTCTAATGTATTCTCTCCATGCAAGTCACTTGTGTTCTACCTACAGAGGTTGGCAGACAGACACAGTCCCCTGCAACAGTCTTAAGCAAGAAGCAGTTCAAAAAGGAAGAATATAGGTTGACCACAGAGCTGCCCTCATTACCCAGGAAAGAAATGACCTGAGAGATCACTTGATCTCCTTCACAGAGGAATCCATGGACAAGAGGTATGCATTGCTCCAAATCCTGTGGTATCAGTGTTGAGTCTGCAATGTCACCCTCATCTTATCCTTTTAAGGTTGTGGGTTTTAGCAAGCTGTACCTCCGGAATATCCTTGTGCCCAACCTCAGGTCCATAGATGTTTCTTAGAGGAGAGGCAGAACAGGAAGCTTAGTCAGGAGTGAGATGGGAAATGAACTCTTCTGCTTCCTCCAATTGAAATGTTGAACTTGTGGTCTGAGGGAAAATTCAGGGATAGAGTCAATGGAGAGCGAGTACCCAGCATACATTTGGAAAGTCCTTGAAATGTGCTGTGAGTTTGTGGTGAGACTTTGTAATCTCCTGTTAGGTGTCTGAGTGCTGGAAGCTCCTGGCAGCATCTGGAGGGGCCTGGTCCCACATTGTTCATTTCAGTTCTTGACTGCGTGCATTTCTTCTGATACTCAACATGCGCTCTCTCTCTCTCTCTCTCTCTCTCTCTCTCTCTCTCTCTCTCTCTCCTTTTCTCATTCTCTGATTTTGTTTCTTTTTCTCCTTCATGTATGTGTGTCTCATTCTGTGTTTCTGTGCATGTACACATGTGCACATACATGTCTATATGCTTTGTATGTTTCTATTTCCCTCCTGACTTGGAAAGCTACAGTTCTGTGCTTTGGACTGAGGAGTCACCAAATCAGTTTCAAGGTGATATGAGTGCTGATGTCCAGGAGCTCCACTTTAAAAAGCACTGTTCATTGCCTACGTATTCATATCTGTCTGCACATTTGTATCCTTTTGGCAGATTATAAAGCTGTGGTGATGTCTGGTCTCATCTCCAGAATTATGTATAATGTCTGTCTGTATACTCTTAGACACCTAGGATTTAGAATCCCTTTTGTGAAAACAGGAAATAAATAATCACAGGTTTCTTGTGGGCAGAGGCCTGTGGCCTAGGTTCTTGGGAGCATAACTGTCTTTCCAGCCCTCCAGAGTGAACACAGGGAGTCAAGGCACACTCCATCTGGATGCCTTGCTTCTGCTGTCCTGGGGTCAGGGTAACATGTTTCCAAAGCTGAAGAAGATGCCAGTATAGAGAATCCAGAATGTGGCCTTCCCAGACTGGGGTAGTACAGGACCCAGCTTGAGTTCCTTTGTTCCTGAAAGCCCATGTTCATGGTGTTCTATCTTCCTGGGGCCAGGCCCTACCACAGGCCAAATGCACTGTATAAAAAAACTGAAGTTAGAGGAGAAGTTCATGTTGTTTCAACACAACTTAGAGAAGGAGAACACTGAGGGCCGAGACAACTGCCAGGAGCTCAAGAAGGAGATAAACTTCTATTGGAAAGTACTGACTCAGGCCTTCCTCTTCTGCTTTTAATCAGGTGGGGGCTGTGTTGGTATATAGCTTGTCTGTACAGCCATAAAACTCTGGAACAAAGGCCATGTGTCCAGGGTCCCAGTGACGGCATCTAGAACAAAAGTCTCATCTACACTGGCATCCCAAAGAGCTAAGGGAAAGATTACAGACACTAACAGGTCTGAGGAGGCCACCAGTTGTGGGATGGCCATTTCTGCCTTCCTTTGTTTCTGGACTGGAGAGTCTGTAGGTCTGCTTTTATCCCTTCTACTGTTTAGCCATTAATGTACCTTGGGACTTTGGACTCAGTTTTCATAATTGTGTAAGAGACTGTCATTCATCCCAGTATTGTCCAAGCATCCTCAGGAGACTCTAGATAGAAAAGCGATTCAGACCATGAGAGGGTTGTTATATAGCACTAGGCCTCTGGGGTCCAGGCATGGATTAACTGTGCTGAGTGTGATGGAAAACATGGATAGAATGCCCTCCTCTTAGTTCTACAGATCTCCCTTGATGATATTTTCCCCATATTAATTGAAATTGGCCCAATGTATTGGGCCATCAAGGGTAGATGGAGATCCCTCATTCTTTATGGAGAGCCATGGAGCTTTATTGGTGTTTGGACTTCAGTAATAATTTATTCTTCCCTGAATTGGCTGTTTGCTGTTTGTGCAGCTATCATGGATGTATTGAGATGTATTGTATTAGGTCTTCATGGGAACCTAGGTCCTGGTGGGGTTAATGGAATCTGTAAGTAAGAATGGGAGGAGGCGGCTGCAGGATCTTACTATGCAGAGTGTGTTTCCAGCAACCTGTGTAGCAGGATCCTGATGGAGAAGACCCTTGTAAAGCAGAAGATGGTCATGCTGAAGCCGGAGTGCAAGGAAATACAGGTTGATTGGGCCATCATCCAACGGTACTTAGTTGACTTGAACCTGAATGGTAAAGATGAACACAAGACCAGCAACCTCCAGACCCAACAACATCAGGTAGGGTTAAGCAGCTTGGTCAGGCTGATCCTGCCTTTTACCATTTGACCCTTGCATCCATCTTTGCTTTCACCAACCACCTTTCTAGTCCACAGTCCCAAAAGGAAACCCACTTCATGGAATGTAGTGGTTCACTGCTCTATGTACAAATATTCTGTGAAGTAGCCTCTTGTGAGACTGAAATACCTGCAATTGTATCTTGCTGCTTGCTTGAAGCTGCATTCCAGTAAGATTTACAGATGAACAACATGTCACATTCCTGCATGTCCTCATGATAGGTAGGATGCTATGCAGAACTTTGAGAAAGTTCTTGGTCCTGTGACAGGAGTCATGCCGGGATCATGTGACCTCCCAGGTGGAAAGCACCTTGTAGTCATAAAAGCGAAATGCAAATATCAAATGAGTGATTCTCCTTGTAATTGATTTGGGTAGCCTGTGGCCTTCTGCTTTCTTCCTGTAATCTGTTCCCATTGCCCAGTTCTTGGTTTGTACTGATAGAAGACTGAGTGGCAGCTTGTCTGACCATTTATTTGTGCCTGTTCCTTGATATTTTGCCCTGTCTGCAGATAGACCAGCAATGGTTTCAGTTCAAAGATCAATGTTGACTGTCTAGTTGAGGTGTTAGGGGGCAGAAGCCTGACAGCTGGCATGCATGTTCCCACCATGCATGTGTCTTAACAACTGTCTTTCTCTCACAGGGCTCAGAAACTGCAACAGAGCTGGAATTGAGCCCATCCCAGGAAGACAGCCTCCTGCAGAATGAGTTGCCACCTCAGAAGCCACCTGCTGAGCTCCAGCCCCAAGAGTTACAGAATTCCTTGGATGAATCATCTTGTTCAGAGTTCTTCACATATGTGTAAATAGGCCCTCACTCTATAGCCAGAAAGCCAGCCAGATTCAGGGTCTTATTCCTTTACCCATTTTGACAACAGCCCATGAGAGAGAACTGAGGTAACTGCCCTGCCACCAAGTGTCCAAGAGAAAAACAAGGTGTAGTTTGTGCCGCTAAATGTGCAGTGAGGGACTCCTGCCTAACAATATTTTCTGTTAGAGTTTTCCTGAAAGTTTTGATTTTCGTTTTGCTATTTGTTGTGTTATTGGGATATGTTCTTGTTTTTGCTTTTCATTTTTGCTAATGCTTTTCAGTATTTATATTAACTTTCATTTAAAACCTGTTTCTTTTAAAAAAATTATTTCTTATGAATAAAAATTGATTTGTAATTCGTCCTACTTTTAAAAATTTATTTAATCTTTAAAAAAAAAAAAAAAAAAACTCCAGATTTTATTCCCTTCCATGTCCACACTCTGACTGTTTCACATCCCATACCTCCCCCCTCTGTCTCTATCAGGAAGTGCACAAACCCCCCAACCCCCACTCCAAAAAGTCCCTACCCCATGAAGTCTCTTGAGGGTTAGTTGCACCTTCTCTGCCTGAATGCAGACTAGGCTGTCCTCTGGTCTATATGTGTTGGAGGCCTCATATCAGCTGGTGTACACTGCCTGATTGGTGGCCCAGTATCTGAGAAATCTTGGGGATATAGGTTACTTGAGACTGCAGGTCTTACTACTGGGTTACCCTCCTCCTCAGCTTCTTCAAGTTTTTCTCTAATTCAACCATGGAAGTGAGCAGCTTCTGTCCATTGGTTCAATGTAAATATGTGCATCTGACTCTTTTAGCTGCTGCTTGGGTCTTTCGGAGGGCAGTCAGGATAGGTACCTATTTGAAATTTTGGAACTTATAGCAGTTTTAATACAATAGTTAAAATTAATGTCTTTATTTGCTTTAATCAAATCAAAATTCCTATCACAGAACAATGAGATGTACTTTCTATTATTTAATTTTTGTTTTTATAT
>JADRCH010000336.1:104910-118049 GCA_019843965.1 Rhynchomys soricoides
TACACCACCATGTCCTTGGTGGTCATCCCATAGTACTGTCATCTCTAAAATGCTGGGGTCTTCTGCTATAACTAGGCTTAGCAATATCCTCTCACAAGCTCTCTTTATTGTGCCAAACCTCAACTTTTTGCGTGGTCCCTTATGTACTAGGACAGCAACTGCAACTGAGACTTTACCTTAAACCGTAGCCTTCCCAGGTCTCTCACAATGTCAAGCTTTAGATACCTACCATGTCCCCTCATATGTTCAAAACCAGTACCTTTGGGTGATTCTTACACATTACCAGGTCTAGCTGCAGTAGAAGCCTAACCTTTTCTCTTACTGGAACAGAGTTTCTCTGTGCTCTCAGTAAACCCTCCCCAGAAGATGTCACCCTCAGTGGTGCTCATCTCTTCTTTATCACTGCTATTTTCTTTGCTCCACCCAAGCAGCATCAACTGTTCTAGGCACCCTGTCTACTCTTTCCTCTAAAAGCTGAGAAATGTGGATGAAGCTGCAAGTTCTGCTTCTTGCTGGGACTGGAACATGCCTCTTTGTTCTTTTACATCATCAACTGATATCTGTTTTCAGGGATTTCATTCACTGCCTAAGCTTGGCTGTCCAGAACCTCTCTCTGTAGAATGACCTTTGAACTCAATGATCTGCATGGCTGTCTCCTGAATGCTGGGATTAAAAGCATGCTCGAATAGGCCTGAACTTAAGTTTTGTGCACTTGGAACTCTGTCTATTTTAGACTGTCCTTGCATTCAGAGAGCTCATTGTCTGTCTCCTGTGATTAAAGATGTGTTCCACCATGCCTGTGCAATAGTTTTTCATGGTCACTATTCTTCAAGATTTGGATCAAAATCCTGTGCTTCTAGACTCAAGTTCTGGATCACTAGTGTGTCCTCTATTCCTGGCTTTTACTTCATTCCAGATTAAAAGTCGAAATGAAAACAATAACTAGGTAATTACAGCGAACATGACATAACTTTTCCTTATTCAACTGCAAATACAAACAACAATCTTAGCCATGTGGGTTTTTGCCCTGACCTGAGCACTCCTTTGATTTGGTTTTCCCCTTCAACACAGGATTCAGCTCCTTTTCACTTCCTAGTGCTCCTTTATTCCTTGAGCTATATATATATATATTTTTTTTTTTCCACTATCAGCTGGCTAATTGCCATCAAGACTCTCTTCATGAGAATAGACCAGATGACAAAGTTTTTGCTGGGCTTTTGTTAGAGTTCCTTTTTTAACATGATTTACTGAATCTCACTGTGCTAGTCTTTGCCTGTCCAATCTCTCTGAACAAGGCAAAAAACAGCCACATTCTTCCTCAAAATATCACAAAAGTGTATCCAGGCCATATACTTATATCCTTCGCCTCTCAAATGCCTTCAGACAGGCTGCTACAATTGAAATCACTCTCAGCATCAGTGTCTTCCATATTCCTAAGAGCATGTCCCAAAAGCACCACTTAAAAAAGTACTGTACAACTTTCAAAATCCGATGTCCCTAAATCCTCATTCTATCAAACAAAAAACATCATCAAACCTATTAAATCAATACTCCATTCCTGATACCAACATCTCTCTTAGGGTTTCCATTGGTGTGAAGGGACAGTATATCCAAAGCCACTTTGGTACAGGACAGTATTTAATTGGGGCTGGCCTACAGGTTCAGAGTTTCTATCCACTATCATCATGGCAGGAAACCTGGCCTCTTCCAGGTGAGAATGACATTGGAGGAGCTGATAATTCTATATCTTGTTCTGAATGCTAACAGGAGAAGGCTGTCTCAAGGGTAGCCAGAGGGAGGTACCAATATCCAACCCCATGGTGACATACTTCCTCCAATAAAGCCTATCTACTTCAACAAGGCCTCATCTCCCTCTAGTGCCACCCCTTGGTCCAATCATAGTCAAACAACCACCCCCAGGAGAGCTCAAACAATCTGAGATGATAAAAGAACATGTGGAGGTATCCTTACCCATGATTTTAAATGACAATACAGAGCAGTAGTAAAATCTCCTTTCAAATGGTCTTGCTTATTGCAATGAATACATCTGTCATTTTGATTTTTCTGAAGATTTTTAGAAATTACTTCTCATACAGTGCCATTTGCTTTATAGAAGCTTTGCAATTTCATGAGGTCCCTTTGTCAATTCTTGATTCTTGTCAATTGGTGCTCTGTTCAGGAACTTTCCCCCTCTGCCATGTGTTTGAGACTTTCCCCCACTTTCTCTTCTATTTGATTCAGTGTATCTGGTTTTATGTGGAGGTCCTTGATCCACTTGGACTTGAGCTTTGTACAAGGAGATAAGAAAAGATCAATTTGCATTCTTCTACCTGTTGACTGCCAGTTGAAACAGCACCATTTGTTGAAATGCTATCTTGTTTCCACTGAATGGTTTTAGCTCCTTTGTCTAAGATCAAGTGACTGTAGGTATGTGTGTTCATTTCTGGGTCTTCATTTCTATTCCATTAATCTACCTGCCTGTCACTGTACCAATACCTTGCAGTTTTTATCACTACTGCTCTGTAGTATAGCTTTAGGTTTGATTGTGTTCTCCTGTAATTCTGCCTGTTTGTGCTTTTCTGAAATTTTTTAAGGGATTTTTGTGTTTCCTTTTTAAGGCTTCTAGTTGTTTACCTGTGTTCTCTTGCATTTCTTTAAGGAAGTTATTTATTTCCTTCTTAAAATCTTCTCTCCTCATCATGAGATGTCATTTTAAACCTGAGTCTTGCTTTTCTAGTGTGTTGGGGTATCCAGGGCTTGCTGTGATGAGAGTGGTGGGTTCTGATGATGCCAAGTAGCCTTGGTTTCTGTTCCTTATGTTCTTGCCCTTGCCTTTCGACATCTGGTTATCTCTGGTGATAGCTGGTCTTACTCTCTCTGACTGTGGCTTTTCCCTCCTGTAAGCCTTGGTGTCAATACTCCTTGAAGACCAGTTCTCTCTGAGAGGAATTTGGGTTTGGAGAGTTGTGGTGCAGGGTCAGTTCTGGGGTTCAGACAGAAACAAGAAGGATCTAATCATCAGCTGACCTTTGTTTCCGGTGTCCTGATGGCTCTGCAAGTGTCCCTCTTGGTCCAGTGAATTTGAAATGGTGGTCTTGCCTATGCTTGAAGGTGTGTCAGCACTCCTGGGATACCAGATCTCTACTGTCACTATTTGAGTATGGATCCCTGTGTCACTGTATCTGCTCCCCGGCCACTGAAAGAAACCAGAAGACCATTCCTCAGTCCCTGTGTCCTACGGATTCCAGGTGGGTCCCTCTGAGCAAACAGGCTTGCGAACACTCCTGGGAGTCTAGCTTTCTCTTGGCACTATTTGGCTATGGATGCCTGGTGGAACAGGTAGGGGTCTCCTGTCACAGCTGGAAACTGGAAGGCTCCTTCCCCTGGCTGTCCCTAAGTCCCTGTGTCCCCAGGATTCTGGGCAAGTTCTGCTGAGCAGTGTTGATAGTCTTACCCCCACTCATGGGCTTTTCCACACTGCTGTGAGGCTAGCTTTAATCCTGGTGCTATTTAGCTATGGATCTCTTGTGGCCAAGGCAGATGTCTCCTGTCACAGATGGCCACAGAAAGTCTCCTTCCCCCGGCTGTATATATGATGTTCTTTACTAGACATAAATGCATAGATTCATAGATAAGTTAATCTTTTCTATTTACTCTTGTGTATGCGTTTCACTTTTGAAGCAATTATTTTCTGTGAAACAAGATTTTTGTCATCAAAAGCACACAACCTGTTCAGCATGCTAGAGGGCACTATAGTTCAGTGTTAGTGCTCCTATTCTTCTGACAGCTTGTTAGAGTTTAGTTTTGTGTGGATGTCTTTCATGAAGAAATTATGAATGGATTTACAGCACCGCTATACAGTTGTTGATGGTCTGCTCCTGACTTGAAAGGTTACTGTGCCTCCCAATAAGAAGTACTTTGGTACTGTAAGTATTTTCCATGTTGATGGGTTTCATTGCATTCTTTTGTTCAGAAGTTATTTAACTACCCAAAAAGTGGGAAAATTACCTTGTATTGCCATGATCATAGCAAAGCAGACTTGCTAATAATTTAATTGTTTATTATTCAAGAATAATTATATTATTTTTCTACTTTGTCTAGAAAAGGTTTTCTGTGTAAACGTGCAGCTCAGGTTACAGTGTCATTCACAATGTTTTGAGGAGTAAAACATATATTCATCGAATCTATGTTTTCACATTTACCTGCTATTATGGTATACATGCCTAAGAAGAGTGAATGTAGCTGGGCCAGGATTCGAAACCTGTAGTAGTTGCATCTGCCCTTATTCTCCCAGGTATGTCAACCCCAAAACTACCAGTGGATGTACCTCCTCCATGTTAGGAAGGCACATGCTTAAAAACAAACAAAAATAATCAGAATCACCATATAACATCAAAGAATTAATTCTTCTAATTACTCTTTAGATTTTGCTAATGCTAGGAAATAAGCCAAAATATTAAAAGAAAAGAGTGACTGTTTCAAGAAAGGTAGTTATTAAGAATTTTAGGAGAGTCCTTGGTACTATGGTGGAAAATATAGGAGAGGGAAACTTGGATGTGTCATTAATTTATGTCCTTTACATTTCCTGAACAACCTGTAGTATTTTCATGGAACTTGTGTTTGTTTTAGCTGGCATTCTTAGAACATATGTCTATCTGTTATCAATTCATCATTATTTTAGGCTACATTGATAGGCAAAGGTCATTTAGCCTTCAGTGACACAGATGCTAGGAAGGGTGAAATAGAAAAAATGGGAGGGATTTAATTCGGTATTATGGAGAGAGAAGGGGTAGATAACACTCAGGATGTTTGAAACGTTATAGAGAAACATTATTGAATTTTAAAAACTTGAATAATATATAAGTAATTATATACATATTGATATTTAATGAAATTATACCACTCCAGAAGACAATGCTTCACTCAAGACAAATGAATAGACTAACTAACCAAAAACCTAGTGGCAGGCAAGGGAAAATTCCCTTCATGTTAGTGATCAGGGAACTTAAAAAGACTTCCAAAACACTATGGGCTGTTGCTATTGCCATTGTCCTTGGTTTCTTCCCAGAACTTGAAGGTAAGACACAATTACTAAAGACACTGCATGTTTCAGAAACATGATTGAAGAAACTAAGCTGGAACCAACCTGAAACTCTCCACCCTAAGGGCTAAATTTTATACTATCGGAAGGAGCTCTGCAAACTGCCAAATGAAAAAAGCAATCACTAACTTTACCTATTTACATAGCTTAGGAATCACAACAATAACCAACATGGCAATATGTTCCCAAGGGTGAGGGGTGAAACTTATATCTTGAGTCAACCAATAGCTATCTTATATGACTTCAGACCTGCTTAATGGGGAATTCATGTTGGTTTCTGGTATCTCCCTGAGTCTGGTGAAGTCATGGACCAGAGAATAGAATTGCTCTTGCTGACATCCTAAATAATTTTAATTTCTAGATAAACTTTAAATATTTATCTTTATTCCCACAGGTAAATGGAGGTTTCACCTCTCATGAAAGAAGCTTCAATGTTCAGCAAACAGAGAGTATTATAGGAATCTACAACTGTAGAGAACAACAGACTAAGAAGTGCCCAACAAAAATTAATATATATACAATATAAGCTATACATGAGAAGCTCAAGGGACATCATGGAAGAGGAAGTGAAAAGATTGTAAATACTAGAAGAGCAGGATTTCTGCTTTGAAACAATGTATTCATATATGACAGGAAAGCTATACTCATGAACTATCAGCAATATGTTCACTTAAACAAGATCTTTACTATGGGACTTCCAGTTTGCATAGGGAAATTGCACATTTCTTGCTAAGAAAGGAAGAAATCTGTATAATTGAAGGATAAGCACCCCTGGATCATCCAATTGCAAGATTTTACACTTAAATTCATATACGTACAATCAACACTAAAAATACTCTGTAAGATATATATATGTATATATCCATATGCATATCCATACGTATACAAATGTGATATATATGTATATATATACACACACACACATATATGATGTATATGTGTATGTGTACATGTATATGACTATATATGTGTGTATATATATATATATATATATATACACATGTTTGTAACAATAATTAAAGAAGAGGTCATGCGTTTGAAAGAGAGTAAAAAGGCACAAGAATAGTTGCCAGGAGAAAGGGAAGTAGAAATGATATAAATACCATCTTCATATGTGAAACTCTCCAAATATACAATTTAAAAATGTAATATCTTTTCTATATCACATGATATATGAGATACAGGAGTCGGGTTTTATATGAAATAGTTTCGGTGTCCAAAGAGAGGAGTTTTGCTACAATTAAGAAATTTCTCAATCTAATTTTTCTTTTAGGCATCTATATTTCTATATAGAGGTTAAAAAATAGGGTCAGTTCTTTGGTTTGTGGCTGTCACTAAGCCTAATGGATAGGTAAGTCTCTGAGTTATAGATCCATTTCACTAAAAAGGAGAGCAGACAGTGTCAAATGCTTCCTCATGCAAGGAAAAAAACACTGGAAAAAAAAACACATTCCCTTTTCTGTTTATATATGAAATTTCACCTATAGTCTCATGTGTTTGAGTACTTTTCTTCCAACTGATAATGCTATTTGGGGACACTGTGGATCTTTTAGGACATAAGCCCCATTTAGCATAGAGATGGCCATAGAATCTTAGACATTTGAGCTTAGGAGTTATAGAACAACACTGCTTCCAGTTGAGATTTTCTGCTTCCTTGTTGGCCTTGGAGATTTTGGTAGGCTGCTTCATGTTTTCTGCATGTAAACATAAACTGCCATTGCTGCCATGAACAATGTTATATCCTGTCCCTTTCCCAGATCCTTAAAACAATCCTTCTATCTCATATTTCATCTCAGAAAGAACAAAAGTAACCAATACGATGCTCATACTTAGCTAAGACTGAAGCCACAATTAACATAGCTCTTGGTGAATTAGGTCAGCTAAAGACAGATAATACTGGGAGACTATAGTGTTGTTAAGATGGGTTTCCTGGACATGGTTAAGTCATAAAGAAAGTTAATATAAAATACTCCTCTTAGCAATTCCACTACACTAATTGTGGAGGTGGAATCTACCTAACTCTTAAGCATGTAAGTAAGAATGGTTTCCTAGATTTCATTAAGGGTCTTCTTGGTTAGGTTTGTGAAATACAGATGATGGAATCCACTCTAACTATTTTTAAGAAAAATAAGATTTACTTGCATTTATTTTGTAGTGTACAGAATCCTTGGAGGAATAGAAAGTGGGTGGTGTGGTTAGATAAAGCCCGGAAGAGACTGCCAAGGGAAACACTTACTATGAGACTCTCTTGGTAGAAACCCTAAGACATTGGTTCATGCCATTTGGCACCCAACATAACAAGAACCAGATGCTGTAATCTCCATTAGGGCAGGATGAATTGCTCTTCTTTAGTCTTTATTTAATGTGCCTGTCTCTTTTGTAGCCTCAAGTTGTGTCCTTATCCTTGGTTTTGTGCCAGAGTTTCTACTTGAAAATCTGTAGAACTCTAGTTTTAAATGGTCCCTTAAATTTACTTTTAAAAATAGGGCCATTTTAGCAATAACGATACATGAAGATTGGGATCCATATTATTTTCAAGTGAAATTTATTCTATGTCAATTATCCTGATTATGAAGAACAGTCTAAGATGGTTTTTCCAGCATTCAACAGTAAGTTACTGTTGTAGTATTTTTCTATTGAGTTACTATATAATAAAATAAACTCTCAAATCACTATAAATCAAAGAGACTTACTTCTCAATATTTAAGTATTGAGCAAATTACCCAAAGCAGAAAGCCAGGCACATATCAGCCTGGTGGTCTCATACTCACCCCCTACCTTGAAATTTTATACAGAAAAAGCTTATAACATCTCAGTGTTCATCACTTGTTGAAACATTCCTAAAGACAGAGGTAGCAGAGACTGAATCCCAAAAGTTGAATCTTTCTGTGATTTCTTGCTAAGAAGGACCAAGACCACAGAAATACCTTCTAGTTGGAAATATCCTTGTGTTATCCTGAGTCTGAAAACCCAGACCTGAAACTGATGCCAGGATCAGTTGTTTAGATTGAGTAAGAGATATCTAGGTTCTCAGGCACTTAGCACTCATTAACAAGTCAAACAGGGACTGTGAAAACAGTTTTGTAACTCATGGATATCCAGGAAGGATGAAATTCTTCAGTTTCCTGGAACATTTTGTCATCAATGTGTACTGCAAGAATAAGTCCAGTTTGGAAGAAAGGTGGGGACAATGTGATAGAAACCTGGGTATATGAATGAGTTAATCAACTATCTCAGTTAATATCCATGTGCATGAACAGGAAGCCCTCATTTCTGAAAATATGTCCTCAGAAGACATCTTTATTCTTCTAAAAATAAAACCAAAAACATTGTCAGCAGAGTCTCTAACAGAAAACAATGTAAAGAAACTCTTCAAGACTACTTTGAAAGCAGCTGATAATAAGTTCAAAGTGGCTCTCATCATTCCTGGAAAGTACTCAATGGCAGTATTACAAATTATGGAGTAGTTTCCATATTTATTATCCAAAAAGAAAGCTATCATAAACCAGAAAGGAGTATGGCTCTTGTACCAATCCAAAAGAGCAAGGCTAGGCATTTCTAGGTTACAAGAAGTTTCCCCAAAGGAAAATTATAGAGCTGTCCATGTGAAGGTACAACCAAGATTACTCTCTGGACCACACCAGTTCTCTGTTCATATCCCAACAGAACAAGAAAAACTGCACATATTAGAGAAACAAGAAAGACTGCACATACATATATGAAGACTATTCTAAGATCTTCAGTAACTGTCAGATCTTAGCTAATTACATAAACGAATGAAAATGATCACATAAATGAAACCACTTGTTTCTATTGAGTGGCCCAGAGGCTTGTCTTAGATTCCAAACCCATGAGTACAGTAAGTAACTCACATAAAAATTCCTGAGCAGAACACCAATGGCTTTTGCTCTAAGATCAAGAATCGACAAATGGAACCTCATAAAATTACAAAGCTTCTGTAAGGCAAAAGAGACTGTAAATAGGACAAAATGGCAACCTACAGATTGGGAAAAGATCTTTACCAATCCTACATCCAATAGAGGGCTAATATCCAATGTATACAAAGAACTCAAGAAGCTAGACTCCAGAGATCCAAATAACCCTATCAAAAAACAGCTAAACAGAGAATTCTCAACAGCGGACACTAGAATGGCCGAGAAGCACCTAAAGAAATGTTCAACATCTTTACTCGTCAGGGAAATGCAAATCAAAACAACCCTGAGATTTCACCTCACACCAGTCAAAATGGCTAAGATCAAAAACTCAGGTGACAGCAGATGTTGGTGAGGATGTGGAGAAAGAGGAACACTCCTCCATTGCTGGTGGGAATGCAAGCTGATACAACTTCTCTGGAAATCAGTTTGGCGGACCCTCAGAAAAATGAACATAATACTCCCTGAGGACCCAGCTATTCCACTCCTGGGCATATACCCAGAAGATGCTCCAACATGTAATAAAGACACATGTTCCACTATGTTCATAGCAGCCATATTTATAATAGACAGAAGCTAGAAACAACCCAGATATCCCTCAACAGAGGAATGGATACATAAAATATGGTACATTTATACAATGGAATACTACTCAGCTATTAAAAATAATGACTTCATGAAATTCACAGGCAAATGGATGGAACTTGAAAATATCATCCTGAGCGAGGTAACACAGTCACAAAAGAATGAGCACGGTATGTACTCACTGATAAGTGGTTATTATCCCAAAAGTTCGAAATACCCAAGAGTCATATCACAGCAGCCATAGGGCTGAGTGTGAGGTCCCAGATGGAGGACATGGAGAAGGAACTGAAGGAGCTGAGGGAGTTTTCAGCCCAGCAATAGTGGCAACTGGCATGACCCCTTGATACTCCCAGAGACTGGATCACCAACCAAAGAATACATATGGAGAGACCCATGGTGCTGGCCACATATGTTGCAGAGGAGGGTCTTGTTAGACATCATGGGGAGCAGAAGCCCTTAGGCCTGAGGGTGTTAGATCCCCCAGTATAAGAGAATGCCATGGAGGGATGACAAGAGTGGGTAGCTGGTTGGGTGGGGGAATACCTCCATAGTGGCAGGGAGAGTGGGGAGGGAATGAGGAGGTTCCAAAGAGGAGATCTGGAAAGGGGGAAACATTTGAAATGTAAAGAAAGTATAAAAAAATGAAAAAATAAAACTTAAAAAAAAGATTTAAAGACAAAAAAAAAAATTGTTTCCAATGAAATAAGCAGAAGAGTACTTCAGCTCCAAAACCAACTGCAGGCTCCTAAGTTGGTTCACTATAGGAGAGACCCTGAGATGTCCTCCCTTCAGCAGAAAATCTAGCCCCAATTTTCAAAGATCATCATTACTGTGGTGAGACTTGAGGGTCTCACCAGAAAATTATACTAAAAAGAAAGTGTTCCTTCCTCAGGAGAGAGTCCACAATTTGTGCCTCCTTGTAACACACAAACACACACACACACACACACACACACACACATACACACACATACACACACTACCTGAATGGATAAATATGCTTGCTTAATATTATAGAAAAACAGTGGAAATAAGAGCTACTTTCAATTGCTTCATTTCAAGGTACAAATCATTAAGGGACTTGCTTAAACTTAGAGCATTATTATTATTTTTTAATTCTATTGATAGTGCACTATCTCTTTTTCTTTTAAATCTTTAAATATTTTACATTTTGCCTTTCACTTGTGTGCTTTAAAAGTCTTACTAGCAAACCAATCAAAAGATAGTGTTTATAAAATCCACATGGGACACTTAGGAAGCAATGAAGGAATGCTGAAAACTACAAGAAATCCAACTCCACCCCAGCAAATGATTTCACACTGTGAAAATAACCTTTGGTGTACGCAAAGAGAATTTTACAGAGATGAGTAATGTGCTTTCCCTCACTTGCTGGTGATTATCTCTCCCTATGCTGGATAATTCTAGTATGAACCTATTATAAATAACTTATTTGGTGCTTATGGTATACAATACACTGTGCAAGAGACTAAAAGAATTCATATATAACTCTCACAAAATGTTAATCATGAACTCAGTATTGGATTATAAATAATTCTACATTCACTTATATTTGACATACAAAGAAGATAACTGGTGATGGAAATTGGTTTTAATGCTTTGATTTAATCAGGAATTTGCATGTCCAAACACTAAAGGTCCTTGTTCCCAATTGGTTTCTGATTGATCAATAACGATGCGAGCAGCAATAGCTGGGCAAAGGAAGACTGGGTAAGACCCTTTGAGTTGCCTGGGCTAGGATAAAGGGGAGGAGGGAGAGACCACCATGAAGTGGTGGGAGACAGATGAACACAGGAGCTAAAAGAAATAAAGCCAACCAACCATGTGAGAATGTTGGTGGGTGGCCACTGGCACTCGATAGCAGGGGAAGGTTTAGGAATGCCTAGCCTTTGAGGTAGCCAAGGCATTTTAAAATTAACTGGAGTGTGTGTGTGTGTGAGTGGGAGTGTGTGTGTGTGTGTGTGTGTGTGTGAGTGTGTGTGAGTGTGCATGTGTGTGTATGTGTGAGTGTGTGTGTTGTGTGAGTGTGAGTGTGTGTGAGTGTGTGTGTATGTGTATGTGTGTGTGAGTGTATGTGTGTGTTCCAGAGTTCCTGGGTGGGTGGCTGGGCTGGGAGCACAAATCAGTGCAACCAAAACTCACTTCTACAAACTGGGATCTTTAATAAGCTTACTTTTGATATATTATTTTATCAATTATATTTAGTAATTATTTTTAAATCTCCACTTATTATTTTGGAGAAAATTTTCTCCAATTTTTAATGACCTTTTCTAAAATAAATGTAGAACACATAAAATCAGAATTTTAATACATAAAATGAATTTTAAGCTAACTAAATTTATGCTTATAAAAGAGTCCCTGATATTTCATTTATAATCTGATTTGTCTTTTTCACCTATGAAAATCAAGTATTACATTCTTTTTACACATAAATACAGATGTCCAGGTAAAATCTTCTGTGCTACTAAAGCCATTTAAAAATTTTTAATATAATTTTGCTTACTATTATTATCAATTTTTAAATATACATCATTTCAATTACACAAGTAAATAGTATTCTAGAACTAGACACATGTATTCCATGAACCTCACAGTCTTGCTTTAAATTTTGCTTTGATAAGCATTTATTTTTAATGCTAAACTAATGGTACTAATGGTATGTATGACAGATGCATATTAGACTTGTCTTGGACTGCTTACATGGCTAGAAATTTTGATTGAATTACTTTATAAAATAGGTAGGACATTATTATTTTAGAATGAATAATTTTGCTGAATCACTGGAGTTGAGACAGGTTGGATGAAATATTTTTACTAGAAACCAGAGGCTAATAAGTAAAAACACGGGGCTAAGAATAGGTTAATTCTTTAGGAGTTATTAGCTAGTAAATTTTCATAGATGTTCAAATGTTACATTGTCTTGGATTCTTTCCAGAACTTGAAAATAAGCCCCTATTGTTGAAGATTTAGTTAGGTAAAAGAACATGGAGAAACTAAGCTACTGCTGACCCAGAAGTTTAACATCTACTGGCTGGCTTTCATGTGTATATATGTATATGTTACCAGAGAGAAAATATGATTATAAATCATACTCAGCAGGGATCCTGTGACCTACAATGACTGACCTATAAAGACATGCTCACTAGTCCAATTGTGATATGAACATAGCAAGACACAAAGTCTTTATGAGTGAATTTAACTCCTCCTCCTCAGATGAAACCCATTACCTGGAACCCTTAACAGACAGAGTTCATAGAGGGGAGTGAATATAATCAAAGCCTATTTTATGAAACTCTAAAGAACTAATAAAAATTTTAAAATGCACAGTTAAATTTATTATTTGAGAATTTCATATCTGAATATAATATATTTGATCAAATTAACCTCCCAGTTCTTCCTGTTCAACTTCTTCCATGTCCCTAGGTCTAACTTATCACGCCTCTTTCTCTCTCTACTCACATACATATCATTCATTCATATATGTACATGTGTATATGCATGTG
>JADRCH010000336.1:118059-143639 GCA_019843965.1 Rhynchomys soricoides
TTATTCAGCAGATGTAAATATTGTTTTAGGGGATTACTGCTGAATAATCTCACCCTTTCTAGGTCTTTCTTAACTCTGGCTGGCTGATTCTATTCAGCTGTTCTGGATCAAAACACCACTCCAAGCTGACTGATTCAAACTGGTGTCTCTCAGTTTCTTACTGAATTGCTCAGTTTGGAAAAAACTGCCTCTGAATTCCATAAACTGAATTGCACTGACTGTGATGACTGCATTGACTACATGAACTGAACTGAACTGAATAGAACCGCATGAGCTCAACAACTCAACTACACTCAATTGAACTGCACTGAACTGAACTCAATTGAATTGCACTCACTGCACTGCCTTCCACTCCTGAATCACTCTGCACTGCTCTTAAGTATCCCCCCTTTCCTGTTTGTTATCCTGAGAGTGGGGCATATTCTTTTTCTGACTCATTCTATCAAATCTTTCTCTGATTCATCAGTTTATTGACCCTCAATTAGACATCACTTTCAAACATTGCTTCTTCCTTCTCCAAACTAACTTTATTGTTTGGGGTGAAAAGTGTGTACCAAAGGTGTATCTGTATTTCAGTCAGAGGGATTCAAGGTATGTATCAGAGGCATATCTGTATTCCAGCCAGATCGCACAGATTTAGAATGTCTTTGCATATGATCCCTTACCAGAGCAGCTATGTTGCTGGAATCACAATTCTTCTACATCTTCACCCCTTCTGTTTAAGCTAAAAGTTGCACACAGTTTAACATTTACCACATAAATAATTATCAATCTCATAAGTTTAACTGTCCAAATGTCCTTAGAAATCCATTAATGTAATGATCTTTCATAACTGCAGTCTTGGTCTTCTGTCCTTCAGCAGTTGCCCATTTCAGCAGAACATTTTGAGTCTGCCAGTCTGATGAACAACCTGTCCTTCTTCAGCTTATTAGTTGTGCTGTCCCCATACAGGGGTGGGGGTGGGGGTATGGAATAAGCATTCTCTGAATTTCTGTCTTTCTGCATCTCTTCCTTCCTTGAGTTGTACTTTTCATGTGGAAACTACTCTTATTCAGGAAAGACCTTTATCAATTTTGATGGAGTCCATAGTCTTTCACTACCTGTGTAAATACGAGCACAACCTCTCTCCCAGGGCAATGCATTTCCTGGCTTCCATTCTGAAGCTACAACATTTAAAAGTTCATGTGTTGATGTAAACCAGCAATTTTCTTACAATCTAGTATTTTTCAGCTGATCTTACTACCTCATTCTGTTTATCAATGTACAGTTAGATTTTTATGAATTCACATATAAGCTAGACATGATGACACTAACATTCTATGCCCAGCCTCACACCAATGAGCTGGGCTTCTCACTCGTTTAAACAAAAACAATTTAAAGACAGTGTTTAGATAAGAAAATTTGATGTTTTGAAATTAATTTATTGACTCCCTGAGTTTGCTTACTACATTTTGTTAACAAATACCTAGTTTTATGTCTTTGTGGCATCATTTTGTTAAAACTAAAACTATACCATCTTTATTTCTTTTATTTATTTATTTATTTATTTATTTATTTAATTTTAGCTTTCAAAGAAATAGTGGCTCTTGTCTATAACCTACGGATTCAGGAGACTGAGGCATTAGGATAGCTATGAGGTCAAATTGTCCTAGGCTGAAGATTACTCTATGCACAGAAAAAACAACAACAACAAAACAAACAAAAAAACATGACAAAATGATCAAGCACAATTTTGTTTTTTAAAAGTAAAGATGTTTGGGGTGTAAACTAATTTGGTGATATTAAAAATTGTGTGACACATGTACATAAAAGGCGACAGTACTACTTTTCATTGAAAACAAGCAAACTAGTATGCTCTGTGTCAACTGGATGTAAATATAATTGCTAACTTACTGATAGTAAAGAAATTCATTAGCCACATATAGATATGTAAAAGTACCTGAGTTTTTACAAAACTACATCCATAAATATAGCTTACATATTTCTCTCTCTCCTTTTTTGATACTTTATTTACATTTCAAATGTTTCCCTCCTTCCATGTCTCCCCTTTGGAAACCCACTATCCACTCACGCCTTTTCCTGACTCTATGACGATATTGCCCCTACACACCCATCCACTTTCTTCTTCTATCCTTAGCATTCCCCTATACTGGGGCATCTAACACCCTCAGGCCCAAGGGCCTTTCCTCCCCTGATGGTTAAGAAGACCCTCCTCTGCCTCATATATGGCCAGCACCATGGGTCCCTCCATGTGTATTCTCTGGTTGGTGATCCAGTCTCCAGGAGCATCATGGGGGGAGGAGGGGGTCAAGCCAGTTGACACTGTTGCTCCCTCCATGGGGCTGCAAACTCCCTCAGCTCCTTGAGTCCCTTCTCCAACTCCTTCTTCTGTGACCTCATGCTCAGCCCAAAGGTTGCTGTGAAGTGAATCTTGGGTATTCTGAACTTTTGGGCTAATATCCACTTATCAGTGAGTATATACCATGTTCATTCTTTTGTGACTGAGTTACCTCGCTCAGGATGATATTTTCAAGTTCCATCCATTTGTCTGTGAATTTCATGAAGTCATTGTTTTTAATAGCTGAGTAGTATTCCGTTGTGTAAACATACCACATTTTCTGTATCCATTCTTCTGTTGAGGGCCATCTGGGTTGTTTCCAGCTTATGGCTATTATAAATATAGCTGCTATGAACATAGTGGAGCATGTGTCCTTATTACATGTTGGAGCATCTTCTGAGTATATGCCCAGGAGTGGAATAGCTGGGTCCTCAGGTAGTATTATGTTCATTTTTCTGAGGGTCCACCAAACTGATTACCAGAGTGGTTGTACCAGCTTGCAATCCCACCAGCAATGGAGGAGTGTTCCTCTTTCTCCACATCCTTGCCAGCATCTGGTGTCATCTGGGTTTTGATCTTTGCCATTCTGACTGGTGTGAGGTGGAATCTCAGGGTTGTTTTGATTTGCATTTCCCTGATGACTAAGGATGTTGAACATTTCTTGAGGTGCTTCTCAGCCATATGAGTTTCCTCAGTTGAGAATTCTCTGTTTAGCTCTGTATCACATTTTTTGATAAGGTTATTTGGATCTCTGCAGTCTAATTTCTTGAGTTCATTGTATATATTGGATATTAGTCCTCTATTGGATGTAGGACTGGTAAAGCTCTTCTGCCAATCAGTTGGGTGCAGTTTTCTCCTATTTTACAGTGTCCTTTGCCTTACAGAAGCTTTATAATTTCATGAGGTCCCATTTGTCAATTCTTGATCTTATAGCATAAACCACTGGTGTTCGGTTCAGGAACTTTTCCCTTCTGCATGTGTTTGTGAATTTTCCCCAATTTCTTTTCTATTAGATTCAGTGTATCTAGTTTTATGTGGAGGTTCTTGAACCATTTGGACTTGAGTTTTGTACAGGGAGATAGGAATGGATCAATTCTCATTCTTCTACATGTAGACCTCCAGTTGAACCAGCACCATTTGTTGAATATGCTGTCTTTTTTCCACTGGATGGTTTTAGCTCCTTTGTCGAAGATCAAGTGACCATAAGTGTGTGGGTTCATTTCTGGGTCTTCAATTATATTCCATTGAACTACCTGCCTGTCACTGTACCAATACCATGCAGTTTTTATCACTACTGCTCTATAGTACAGGTTGAGGTCAGGCATGCTGATTCATTCAGAAGTTCTTTTATTGTTGAGAATAGTTTTTGCTATCCTGGGTTTTTTATTATTCCATATGAATTTGAGAATTGCTCTTTCTAAGTCTATGAAGAATTGAGTTGGAATTCTGATGGGGATTGCATTGAATCTGTAGATTGCTTTTGGCACGGTGGCCATTTTTACTATATCAATCCTGCCAATCCATGAGCATGGGAGATCTTTCCATCTTCTGAGGTCTTCTTCAATTTCTTTCTTCAGAGACTTGAAGTTCTTGTCATACAGATCTTTCACTTATTTAGTTAGTCACACCAAAATGCGTTATATTGTTTGTGACAATTGTGAAGGGTGTCATTTTTCTAATTTCTTCCTCATCCTGTTTATCCTTCGAGTATAGGAAGGTTACTGATTTGTTTGAGTTAATTTTTATATCCGGCCATTTTGCTGAAGGTGTTTATCAGCTCTAGCAGTTCACTGGTGGAGTTGTTTGGGTCACTTAAGTATGCCATCATATCATCTGCAAATATTGATATTTTGATTTATTTCTTTCCAATTTGTATTCCTTTGGCCTCCTTTTGTTATCTAATTGTTCTAGCTAGAACTTTAAGTACTATATTGAATACATAGGGAGAAAGAGGGTAGCCTTGTCTAGTCCCTGATTTTAGTGGGATTGCTTTGAGTTTCTCTCCATTTAGTTTGATGTTAGCCATCGGTTTGATGTACACTGCTTTTACTATGTTTAGGTATGGTCCTTGAATTCCTGATCTTTCCAAGACTTTTGTCATGAAGGGATGTTGAATTTTGTCAAATGCCTTTTCAGCATCTAATGAAATGATCATGTGGTATTTTTCTTTGAGTTTGTTTATGTAGTGGATTACATTGATGGATTTCCTGGTGTTAACCATCCCTGCATTCCTGGGATGAAGCCTACTTGATCATGGTGAATGATCCTTTTAATATGTTCTTGGATTCAGTTTGCAAGAATTTATTCAGTGTATTTGCATCAATATTCATAACAGAAATAGGTCTGAAGTTTTCTTTCTTCATTGGGTTTTGTGAGGTTTTGGTATCAGTGTAACTGTGGCCTAATAGAATGAATTTTGTAGTGTTCCTTCTGTTTCTATTTTGTAGAATTGATTGAAAAGTATTGGTATTAGGTCTTCTTTGAAGATCTGATAGAATTCTGCACTGAACCCATCTGGTCCTGGAATTTTTTTGGTTGGGAGACTTTTAATGACTGCTTCTATTTCTTTGGGGGTTATGGGACAGTTTAGATGGTTTATCTGATCCTGATTTCACTTTGGTATTTGGTATCTGTCTAGAAACTTGTCTATTTCATCCAGAATTTCCAATTTTGTTGAGTATAGGCTTTTGCAGTAGGATCTGATGATTTTTTGAATTTCCTCAGAATCTGTAATTATATCTCCCTTTTCATTTCTAATTTTGTTAATTTGGATACTGTCTCTGTGCCCTCTGGTTAGTCTGACTAAGGGTTTATCTATCTTGTTGATTTTCTCAAAGAACCAGCTCCTGGTTTTGTTGATTCTTTGTAGAGTTCTTTTAGTTTGTACTTGGTTGATTTCAACCCTTAATTTGATTATTTCCTGCCTTCTACTCCTCTTGGGTATATTAGCTTCTTTGTTTTCTAGAGGTTTCAGGTGTACTGTTAAGCTGCTAGTGTACGTTCTCTCCAGTTTCTTTTAGAAGGCATTCAGAGCTATGAGTTTTCCTCTTAGCACTGCTTTCATTGTGTCCCATTGGTTTGGGTATGTTGTACCTTAATTTCATTAAATTCTAGGAAGTCATTAATTTTTTTATTTCTTCCTGGACCAAGTTATCATTGAGTAGAGCATTGTTCAGCATCCATGTATATGTGGGCTCTCTGTTGTTGTTGCCATTGAATACCAGCCTTAATCCATTGTGATCTATAGGAAGCATGGGATTATTTCTATCTTCTTATATCTGTTGAGGTTTGTTTTATGACTGATTATATGATAAATTTTGGGAAAGGTACCATGAGGTGCTGAGAAGAAGGTACATTCTTTTGATTTAGGATGAAATGTTCTATAGATATCTATTAAATCCATTTGGTTCATAGCATCTGTTAGTTCCACTGTGTCTCTGTTTAGTTTGTGTTTCCAAGATCTGTCCATTGATGATAGTTGGGTGTTGAAGTCTCCCACTATTATTTTGTGAGGTACAATGTGTACTTTGGTTTTTAGTAAAGTTTCTTTTAGGAATGTGGGTGCCCTTGCATTTGGGGCCTAGATGTTCAGAATTGAGAGTTCTTCTTGGTAAATTTTTACTTTTATTGAGTATCAAGTGTCCTTCCTTATCTTTTTTGATGACTTTTGGTTGAAAGTTGATTTTATCCGATTTTAGAATGGCTACTCCAGCCTGTTTCTTGGGGCCATTTACCTGGAAAATTGTTTTCCAATCCTTTACTCTGAGGTAGTGTTTGTCTTTAACATGGAGATGCATTTCCTGGATGCAGCAAAATGTTGGCTTTCGTTTATGGATCCAGTCTGTCAGTCTATGTTTTTTTATTGGGGGAATTGAGTCCATTATGTTAAGAGATGTTAAGGAATAGTGATGGATACTTACTGTTATTTTTTATGTTATTTTTATCTTTGTGTGGCTATCTTCATTTGGATTTGTTGAAAGATTACTTTCTTGCTTTTCCTAGGTGTGTAGTTTCCCTCCTTGAGTTTGCTTTTTCCATCTATTATCCTTTGGAGGGCTGGGTTTGTGGAAAGATACAGTGTAAATTTTGTTTTGTCACAGAATATTTTGGTTTCACCATCTATGATAATTGAGAGTTTTGCTGGGTATAGCAGCCTAGGATGGCATTTGTGTTCTCTTAGGGTCTGTATTAGATTTGCCCAGGATCTTCCAGCTTTCATAGTCTCTGGTGAGAAGTCTGGTGTAATTCTGATAGGTCTGCCTTTATATGTTACTTGACCTTTTTCCCTTACTGCTTTTAATATTCTTTCCTTATTTTGTGTATTTGGTTTTATGACTATAATGTGACAAGAGGAATTTCTTTTCTGGTCCAATCTATTTGGAGTTATGTAGGCTTCTTGTATATTTAAGTTCATCTCTTTCTTTATGTTAGGGGAATTTTCTTCTATAATTTTGTTGAAGATATTTACTGGTCCTTTAAGTTGGGAATCTTCACTTTCTTCTATACCTTTTATCCTCGGGTTCTGTCTTCTTATTGTATCTTGGATATCCTGGATGTTTTGGGGTAGGAGCTTTTTTCATTTTGCGTTTTCTTTGACTGTTGTGTCAATGTTTTCTATGGTATTTTCTGCACCTGAGATTCTCTCTTCTATCTCTTGAATTCTGTTTGTGATGCTTGCATATATGACTCTTGATCTCTTTCCTAGCTTTTCTAGCTCCAGTGTTGTCTCCCTTAGTGATTTCTTTATTGTTTCTATTTCTATCTTTTGTTCCTGGATGGTTTTGTTCATCTCCTTCACCTGTTTGATTGTGTTTTCCTGTAATTCTGCCTGTTTGATTATATTTTCTTGTAATTTTTTAAAGGAATTTTTGTGTTTCCTCTTTAAGGGCTTGTAGTTATTTACCTGTGTTCTCTTGTATTTCTTTAAGGGAGTTATTTATTTCCTTCTTAAAATTTTCTATCATCATCATGAGCTGTGATTTTAAACCTGAGTCTTGCTTTTCTGGTGTGTTGGGGTATTCAGGGATTGCTGTGGTGGGAGTGCTGGGTTCTGATGATGCCAAATTGCCTTGGTTTCTGTTCCTTATGTTCTTGCCCTTGCCTTTCACCATCTGGATATCGCTGGTGTTAGCTAGTCTTACTCTGACTGTGGCTTGTCCCTCTTGCAAGCCTCTGCGTGAATACCCCCTTGAAGACCAGCTCTCTCTGAGAATTTTTGTTTGTATAGCTGTGGTACAGGGTCAGATATGGGGTACAGACAGAAACCAGAAAGATCTTGTCCCCAACTGTCCCTTGGTTCCTGTGTCCTGATGGCTCTGCAAGGGTCCCTCTTGATCCAGTGAATTTGAACAGAAGTGGTGGTCTTGCCTGTGCTTGAAGGTGTCTCGGTTCTCCTGGTATACCAGCTCTCTCCTGGCACTATTTTAGTATGGAGCCCTGTGTCACAGGATCTGCTCCCTGGCCACCAAAAGAAACCAGAAGACTACTCCTCAGTCCCGGTGTCCTGTGGTTTCCAGGTGGATCCCTCTGAGCAAACAGGCTTGCCAATACTCCTAGGAGTATTAGCTTTCTCTTTGCACTATTTTGGCTATGGATGCCTGGTGGCCCAGGCAGAGTTCTCCAGCTACAGATGCAAACCAGAAGGCTGCTTCCCCCAGTTGTTCCTTAGTCCCTGTGTCCCAAGGATTCTGGGCGAGTTCTGCTGGGCAGTGTTGCTTGTTTTACCCCCACTCACAGTCTTTTCCACACTCCTGTCAGGCTAGCTGTCTCCAGGAACTATTTAGCTATGGAGCCCTGTTGGCCCAGACAGAGGTCTTCCACCACAGATGGAAACCAGAAGGCTCCTTCTGCTTACATATTTCTAAATTAAACTTCTAGGGAATAAATCAATTTCTGATGGATGCAATGTAATAAACAAAATATTAAATTCAATAGCCTAGAGTTGCATCAACATCAGTTTGTCAAGACAATGACTGTTAACAGGATGGAAAAGATGCATGTTTTCCTTCAAAGGACTGCAGGCAATTTTACATGGCAAAGAAACATGAAAATAAATGAAAAAGTTATCTATGTTACACTGTGTTTGCCACCCATGTGCTCTTTGCTTTCCTTCCTTTTACTAAGTATGGCTCTTTTAATAGCAAGAGTTTCTATTAGGTCAAAATTCTGGCTATAAGATGGCTTAAAAGTGACTGAAATTCAAACTTTAATGATGAGTCTTCTTGAATATAATTTCAAATTTCAGGAAGTGTTCATGGTACGTCAAGGTGATAAGAACACAATAATAATGTTTAAAATGGGTTATTATAGTATGAGGAGTGTGAAGTAAGAGTTACATTCTTTCCAAATCTGATGGGACAAGGTGGAATCCTATCCATAAGACAGACATGATAAGTGACAGGGATTTAAGTTAAAGTTTATTTGCTTCTCATAAGAATGGTCTTTGTTGCTTTGTGAAAGGTGAAATATCTCCATGAAAAGTAAAATTATTAATTAATTATTACAGTAATTTGTTTTTTAAGAATGATGTGCACAAGCAAGTTTTGTTTGAAAAATGCTATTAAGTAATAAGGTAGCATGTTATTGATATAAACTGATGCTAAGAACATTAGACCTGGCAAATGAGATTTAATGAAAGGGATTGTCATGAATAAAAATGGCCTAACATATTTATTCTAGTCTGGGAAAGTAAGAGGATGTTCATTTCATACTTACTTTTGATTAATAAAGAATTCAGTCTTTGGCTCATTTTGTAGCAATAAATTAAGTTTACACTATTGAGTAGCTGTATTTATCAAATTCAAAGCATTTTATAGTAAAAAAAAAATTTTAAATATTTTTGTATCTAGTCAAAACTTTCATTTGATATTTGTTATCTGTCCAAGGTAAAGTGTTCAGTTCAGGCATTCTTAAGTACATTAAAATCAATAAGTTTAAACAATTGCAAGACCCAACAATTTCTGAAAGATCTATTTTTTTACTAAACATCACTAGCTGCAAAAGTTACCATAACTCAAATTACTTATTTGAAAAAAAAAAAAGAGAGAGCTGGGAGAAGAAATAAAAAGAATAGGAGGAGAAAGGAGAGGAAGCAGCCAAGGAGAAGAGGACACAAAAACAGATGAATGCAAGGAGAACACAAGGGAGGGTCAATGCTAGGAAAAGAGAAGGGAGGGAGCGAACATGAGGGAGCTCCATGCTCTACCCTGGGTATGGAACACACCTCTCAACAAAGGCTTATCTATTCAAGTTGCAGTTTCAATATGGAGCTACTAGAAGATATAGAACCTTTAGGAGGTGAAAACACCACAGTTGGAGATATTGTATCACTAGAGGCATACACTGGAAAGGAATATGATCCCTGGGAAAGTTCTTTCTCTCTCTACATTCATACCACAGATACTGTGTGAGAGTTTGGCTCCATTGCAGTCTTTAGCCATGGTCTGATGTCCTTGCCCAAGTCTCAAAGTGACAGGTTTCTATTTGCAAACCTCTTTCTTACTACCAGAGAAATATTTACATGGCTTTGATTATATAGGTATATATGAATATAAAATAAAATTTACCAAAAATAATTTATCACCTTTTTAAAAGAATTCATTGGTATATATATAATGTGTCCATTTACTAAAAACAAATGCAAATATGATTTTAAAAGTGTGAACATAAAGAATAAAATATGAAAGGAGTAGTTGATTTTACAAGACTCAATATCAGAGTCAATATTTGAGTCAATCAATATATTGATTTTGTAATTGGGATCAGTGCCAAGTATTCCACTTTGTATAAGCATGTAACACAAAATAGCAGAACTACATGTAGAGATTATAGAAAGTTCTATCTTCATCTCAAAGTAAATTTATTGAATGATTTTAAAGAAATTTATATAACAATCTCAAACAGTTCTTAAGGTCAAACATTCAAACACAGTGATATCCAAAGTTTTACTAATTTGGTTTATCCTAAGGACTGAAGGAGAGAAAACAATAAGTCTTTTTTCATAATTGAAGAACTGTGTTTCTGTAAGAGCAGAAAACTACATCTGCAGCATAAGCATATCTCATTTTAGAAGTGAAGAACAAGGTTACTTTGGGCCCATAGTTGAAGAAGATACTGGAACTCATAATAAAGTGGTAGTTGAATCGTCATGGAGTATGGTGGCTGTCTGGTTCCCTTTCTTCATTTCTTATATGCTAACTAGCAGAAGAAGATACAAAGAGCACAATAGGGACATATAAGTAAAAGACAATTAGATGTAAGAATCTGGGCAACTTAAAGTAGTTTGATAATGGAATGAGAGGAATTTGTAGTCTTAGCAACAATCAGAGGATGAATTGTAAAAAATGGCAATGCCAATTGTAGGTGAGATTTATATACTAACAGCTAGGTGAAATGGGTGCTGGTGATATTCTTATGTTATTAAGGCTTTCCAACCAACATTAACAATTATATAAGGTCATTTGATACAAGATTTTACACAGAGGGCAGTTCTGGCAATAAGGTTGTTGTGTGGTCTGTGTCCTCTATAGGTTTTAAGGTTGGTCTTCCACAGTAGACCTGACTGGATTACAGTCTGAAAGTTGTAAATGTTAAAGAAAGATACTTGCTATGATGCATATCAAGAGAATCTTATTATTTACAATAAATACAAATGATCTATACACAGTAGTCAAGAGTCTTTTGTCCCTAGTTCTAATCCTGCATAGAACAGTTAAAGCTGATTTCTTGGTATGAAGTTTATAATAATTGTTTGTTTGAAGGCACATCATGTTTGAAGGCAGAAAATTTTATTTCTAGAGATGCTGATGAGTCAAGCACATCACTTACTCTGTCAATGACTTACGCAATACTTACATTTTACTATTTATGTTAATTTTACTGCAAGTAGTAAAAAAGCTTCAAAAATTTAAGTCTATACAAGCCAGTATTTTTTAAATAATTATTATATTTATTTACATTCCAAGCATTGCCCCAGCTCCCAGATCCCCTCCCACAGTTCCTCATTCCATTTCTCCTCCCCCTTGCCTGTGAGAGAGTGTTCCCCCCAGGCCTTTCCCTCCCTGAGGCTACAAGTCTCAGACAATGCACATCTTCTCCCACTGAGGCCAGACCAGGCAATATTTATACTGTTATATTTAGGTGAGACTCTCACCTGTGTCTTTGGTTACTGTGGACCTCCTGGGAGGCATGCAGGCTGTAGGGTGGGGATGACTATCATGGGCCACTGATCTGGCCAGGGTGGGGAAGCAGACCAGAAAGGAAGATTGCTTTTAAAATAGCAATTATATGAGAGAGAAATATACTTGAAATTTTTAGGAATTTTTTTAAATGTACTTATAAAAAGACTTTGTAAGACACATCACATTACAAGTCATTTTACTAAATATTTTAAACACAAGTTTAAAATCAAATATTTTAAATAATATTTAATTTTTGAACAAACAATGAATAGTATTTCTAATTGTTTCATTAAAGGAACACTTTCTTTTCTTTTGACTGTCTTTCTTTTTTTTGTTCATTCATTCTTCCTTCCTTCTTTCCTGTCTGTCTGTCTTTCTCTTTCTTTCTTTTTTGTTTCTTTCTTCCTATCTTTCTTTCTTTCTTTCTTTCTTTTTTTGTTTTTCTTTGTTTACTTGTTTCTGAGATGGTGACTCATGTTTTCTAGGCTAGCCTCACACTTTCTATTTGCCTGAGGGTGATCCTGAAATCCTGATCTCTCTTTCTCTGTCTCCCAAATGCTAAGATTGAAAGCCTGCACAGACATACCTGTTTTATATGGTGTTATAGGTGGAACCAAAGACTGCATACATGCCAGGTATTCACTCTGACAGCTGTGATAAATTTCTAGCCTGTCAAATAACATTAAGAATTATATAGAGATCTATCAATATGCTCTATATAAATATGTCCTCCGGGCACCCAAGAACCACCACCAGAACCATAATGGAAGAAACCAAGTAACTGCAGAAAATTGTTCTCTGACCCTCAAACACATGCAGTGGATCACTCACACTACCTCTTCCCATCATATATGCACCCACACAATAACTATAATACATAAAATAATAGTTATGTTAAATATCTATATTTTTAAAACATGACTTTTCAGTGACACTGTGTTTGATTTTACTCAGGATAAAACAAGGGGTAAAATCAGTGTTTTGTTTGGAGCTGTTGTTCAGTGGTTGATCATTTGTCTTTCATGTATAAGTTCCTGGGATCCATCCATTTATGACATTTAGCCCACAGAAAATATGAAAACAAACAGCAACAAATGGGCAAAATAAGCAATGCTTCGAATGCATCAGTAAGCGATTGCGCTAAGAAGCTGATTTAAAATGTGGGCCATCTGACCTCAGGGCTGAGTTTAGAGCTTAGAGAACACAATCATCTTCATATTCATAAATGTGCACTCTGATGCTCTGATTGCAAAGGGATAGTTACATCTCTTTACATCTGTATGGAGTTCCTCCATCTTGTGAGCAAATATAACTTTCTAAAATCCAGATAATAATTAAGACAAGACTCAGTTCCGACGGCTTTATAAACCCAATGAAGAGTATTTTAACAAGTATGTGTTTCCATGAAAACCATTTGACAGTTAACTACTCATTTCGCCTTTCCTGTTACTCAGACTCTGACAGGAGGGCATGTCTATGCTGAGAGTGAAATGCATTCTGGAATAAATGTTTCTCCCTCTTCTAACTAGCTGTCATGAAACACTTGGCTCTTTCTCCTTAGATGTCACTGCATTATATCATAGGTAGGTGTGGTTCTAAGCGATCACTTACTTTGTAAGCAGATTTTACAATAAAATCCCAAGTGCACCATTATCTTTGAGATGAGAGAAAGGACATATGGTTATCATGTGTGCTGTCAGTGTTTCCTTCCTTTAGTTATGCAAAGGAATGCTGGCAAAACTTAACCTGGCACTGAAAAAACCTTAAAAGCTTGTTTCAATAAACCCACTTTGCATAACCTACAGCAGAATGACAATGTGGCTATTATATGAATTAAGTCATTAAATTTTACTTTATATAGATGTTTGCTAATAACCCAAAAAACTTAGGAGTAATTCTCAGATATAGAATTTTTCTTCAGTATTTTTTGTTTAGTTGATACATAAATAAATTACAAATGCATGAAAAAATTAAAAGCATAATGACTGAATTCCATTTTAAATTGAACATTATCTATGGATATTGTTTATTGTAGCTTCTACCATGCTAGAGACATTAATACTCTTATTTTTTACCTTTTCACTATTAATAAATCTAAGTAGAAAATCAGTAGTCAATTTGAAAATCTCTTGTATTAAACTTTATAATCATTAAAATTTAGTGACATCTTTATTTTTTATGCCCGAATTACCTAGTTTATAGACAGACTCAATAAATGGTTGTTGTGTTGGTCTAAATTTATGTTTTTAATAATAGGAAATTGTACTGATAGAAAAACATTGCTTGACTCTTACTGCCTATTCTTTACTGAGGCATGAATTCATAGCAGGCATGGAAAGTGAGTGCCTGGTACCACATATAGTTATTAGAGTCTTGAAATAGGTGCACAAAATATATTTAAATTAATAGTGCAATGAGAAGTTAGTTCAGTGGATAGACAAATAATATAACCACTGGCTGAGATTTAGACTTGGTCTGACAAAAGGCAAATAAATACAAATTCTTAAGGATAAGTAAATCATGCACATAAAGGGAGAGGTTATGTGTTAATAGAAAAAAATTATCATAATAGAAGACAGTCTTGGCCAGAGAAAAATAATCTTGAAGAAGATATGGAGAGAGCATACAAAAAAATCCAAGTTCTTTTATAATGTTTATTTTTATATTTTGAGAATTTCACACACACACACACACACACACACACACACACACACACACACGTATGTAATGTAGTAGGTTTTGAAGACTCTATAACCCATCATTGTACCACCTCCAAATCTTCCATCTCTCCCACCACTTTTAGATAGTAGTGACTGCAGTAAAACAGTTTTCTAGATATGACAAAAATGGTTTTAAATTAACAGTTAGTCCTGATTTCTTCTGGAGTTCTGTGTGTTTCTATGTTCTCATATAAACCTCCACATAGTTGTTCTAGTTCTTTCAACCTCAACTTTAATAGATTAAAACCTGGATTCTTCATTTGCATTCAAATGTTCATTCTCCACCCCTATTTCTCATTGGACACATACAACTGGATCTTTGTTCCCAAGAACACTCTGGGAATTGTCTTATGTAAACTCACTTTACTCTGATGCCTCAAGAGCTCTAGAGTCTATCTTTTCCATATTTCTTGATTTACCTATAGTTTAGATGCTTATCTCACTTTTCATGATCAATCAAGATGAACAGGAGAATGAATATTAGACTGCTTAAAGCTGTAACACCACATTGTACAAGGACATCACTATAGCATGATAAAAGCAATTTGTTATAACATCAACTTTTCACTAATACCAGCCTTCCACTGTCTTCCAATGGGGAGGCCTTGCTGAGGTCTGACTAAAGGCACACTTTTGCTTTAGAGTAGTTTGTTCTTGTCTTGGGGCTTCTGTTGCTGTGATAAAACACTATGACCAAAAGGAAATCGGGGAAGGAAAGTCTATTTCCACAGAGATCTGAATTCTACACATCAATTTTTAATTCAGAAAAAGCTTGTCCACACACCAATCTGATTGGTGGCCTTGGCCAGTTGAAGTTTCCTCTTCACAAATGACTTTGGTTTGTGTCCAGTTGACATAAACTGGACAGCATGTTTCCATTTTGTGAAGAAAACAAACTTCTATTGTTCTCTCTATGTATTCCCCATTTACAGTCAGCTAATGCATCCCTTAAATATCTCCTCAGCTGTGAGAAACACATTTCTTACCCTGCATATGCTGTCTAAAAGTTTATGGATGCCTATTACAGTATCTAACAACAGTTTAAATGATCACTTAAATTTTGGTCTTTGCACTAGAGTAAATTTGTCTAAAGCTATGAGTGAAATGTGGTAAATCCACCAAATACTACAGTGTGTCCCTCCATAAGGCTAAATCGATGTCAACATCGATGTTAATAAATTGCCTTTCCAGTGTATACTTTCTCACTCCTTAGTTTATTTTATATTTTAACTTTATGTAAGAAGAACCAAAATCTGAAATGTTTTAATGCACATAAATCAGTAAACATTTCTCATAATTATTACCTCTAAGAACAGATACTTAATTAGCTTTAGAGCAAACACACTGCTTGAAAGTGATCTTTGTCTTTGTACACAGTTTATTTTCCAACTTGATATATATATATACACATTGGATAGGCTTTTTTGGGCCTTATTTTCTTTGGAGTCCATAAAGCTAGACCCACCAAAATAAATAAATAAACAGCATCTTTGGTTCTTAGAAAAGAATCCTATTTTACTTATAAGGCTGAGAAGTATTTAATCATGTTTTCTACTCTCAGAATTTTTCAACTTTACATGAAATAACTGGTAGCAGTGTAGGAAGTGACAGTCAGTAAAACATTTGCTTTGTAAGTTCTGGGAGCTGAGCTGAATCCTCAGAAGCCATATAAATATGTTCATGATGATAACACACGCTTAGAATCACTGAGGAAGCAGATGCAGAAGAACCCCTGGGGCTTGCTGGCCAGCAAGCCTAGCCTAACTGCTGAGTTTCAGGCCAATGAGAAATTTGGTTTCAAAGGGTGTTAACAACTTTCCTGACTATTATATCTGAGGTAGTGATGTAGGCTCCAAATGCACATAGACATTCAAGTAGTGTGCTCAGACACACATGTGCCTGCATGCATCCATGCATCCATTAAGACAATTTAACAACACAACAGTCTATAAGCTTCTGAGTATTACCTATGCTTATATAAATTTTGCTTATGTTTATTTGTAAACTACATGCAGAAAAAAATAAATTTGCTACCTCAGGATGAAAAACCACAAGCTTCAATGATAAAAATGGTTCAGAGACGAAATAAATGCTAAATAGAATAAACCAGGAATATGAACTGTAGACAGATTAATAATATTCTTCAATTGTGAGTAAGGCAATCTTATGAAACAATTCAAAATGGTAGAAATTATCTGAGGAAAGCCTATAATAAGGAAAATATCAAATTTTGACAATTCTTTTTATTTCAATGATTACATAGAAGTCTGAAGTTACATGGAAAATACTTTTAGCAATGTTATGTGCTTAAATCACAAACTATAGTACATGGGGAGTGTCTAAGTAATGGCTTTGCATAAGGAAAATAGAATGTACTGGAAATCTGATCTTTGTGTGATATCTGTCTACACTGAATTCAACATCATTTATCACTTCTGCGTCTTTTCAACATTATATATGTTTTGACATAAAAACATTGAAATAAAGAACTCAGGTTATGAAAACTCAATACTGAACAAAAACAAATAATAAAATTATATAATAATATTTTGTGAAAGGTGTAAAGTGTGATTGCTGCTTTTACTCGGTTTTCCATATTATTAAGAAAATGTCTTGAAACTTCGAAGCTGACCAACTTAATAGATCAGGCATTTTACACAAAGCCAGAAGTGGCTGAGTCATCAGAAAAATCTGTTAACCACAGAAAGGATATTTATTTTATAATAGACTATTTTCTGTGGATGCAAGCCATGAGGTGAAGTTGAACTGAGGTTCAGAAGACAGCTCCGTTTTGGTGCAACCAGATACCAGGGATTCAGCCAAATGTTTTTGCTTCTTAGTATGTTTTTTTCTAAATTTCTTTTATTTAAGGTTTCTTATATTTTAAGGCATTCATAAATGTATGGACATATATTTTTTAAAATATAATTTTTTTATAACATAGAACTGTATATATGGAGATAAATACCTATTATATACACAGTTTTAAATAATTTGGGGTATTGTACATTTCATCTTTACTTACATTATTTTTGAAGGTATACTTAGCTTTAGTGTGCTAAATCGTAATCTTTGAAAGCAAATAGTACATTTCTGATCCATTTCTAGAATTCTCCGTAGTACATTAACCAAAGAGACAAGTAAAGGTATGGGACAATATGAAGGTGTTAGATGCCTATGGCCTCCACTCTGAAGGGTTAACTCTGGCTGTGCAGTGTTGTGAGAAGCCAAGGAGAAAGGTTGCTTTGCTGGGTGAGAATTGTGCTTCCATTGCCTAGTGACTGTGCCATAGCCCTTTGAGATAAGACAAGCTGGAGTTAAATGCCTAGGACATTATAATACTGCATCTGGAGTATAATTTGTCCTTATCAAGGTATTAATCTCATCAAATACTTTTAAAATTTCAAACCAAAATTTTTAATGCACGTTTGTTGTTAAAGTCATAATCTGTGAGGAGGACACAGAGGATAAGATGCAAATGATGTGTAAGCTAATGCATCACACAAACTGATCACATGAGCTCTCAATTCACAAAACTTCCCCCTCACCACTGATTTTTTCTTTTCTATTTTTCTTTTCTTTCTTTTTTTCTTTACTTTTTTTCTTTCTTTCTTTCTTTCTTTCTTTCTTTTTGTTTTGAAAAGAATATATGTCATGATTTTTTTCTTCAAGACACTCTTCAAATACAGTTAAGGAACTCAAACTGAATTTACATTGGCAAGCAGGTAAGACATTCATTTGTGTATATTTGAACTCTAAGGTCTGAATGGTTTGGTCAGAAAACTCCACACAGTGACCATTGCCTAGATTCTCAGATGCCCATGTATATTCAATTCAATTAAAAAAATATTCTTTAAAAAAAAGAAAGAAAAACTGTCTCAAGTTCCATACTAATATAAAGTCTCACTCTAATTTTTCCCTTTAAATTTTGCTTTTCAGTTTTAGACATATATTATAAAAAGTAAACAACATGGAATTGATAGAAATAACAGGAAACCCAAAGCGTAGAATAGCCACCTATGAGTTTGTTGTCAAACTCTTTTTTTATTGTATTTTTCTTTTATTTTATTATATGATTACATCATTTACTCCTTCCTTCTTCCTTCACTCCAAATCCTCCCATATGTTCCTCTTTGTTCATTTTGAAATTCTCGGATTCTTTGTTTTTATTTCCTTAGCATGCATTTATGTATATACATATATAATGAGAAATACAACCTGCTCAGTCTGTATAATTTCGATTGTATGTATTACTTTAGCATACACCAGTAGATATTAGATAACCAATTCATGTGCTCTTCCCTTGGAAGAGCATTTCTCAGCTTCCAGCATGACATAGTTGTTTTGTTATGGTTTTTCCTCTGGAAGAGCAACCAGTACTGTTAAGCACTCTAGCATATCTCCAGTCCCAATAGATAGAATTATGTTTTTCCTTTTGGTGTATGGAGACAGTGTTTTACTGTGTACCCCTGTCTGTCCTAGAACTCATTTTTCAGAGCAGGCTGTTCTAGAACTCACAGAGAACTGCCTGCCTTTGCCTTGAAGTGCTGGAAATAAAGGATGTGTTCTACCACCAGCTTTACTGTTAATTTTAGTGCTTGTGCTAATGGTGTTCTGCTCAGAAAGTCTTTTCTTGTACCAATGCATTCAAGGTTATTTCCTACTTTGTCTTCTAAGGTTCAGTGTTTCGGGTTTTATGTTGAGTATTTCTTTTTATCCTTTTGGAGCTGACTATTGTGCTGGGAAAAAAAGTATTGATCTATTTGTATTCTTCTGATTCCAACCATCCATTTTGACCAGCACTATATTTTGAAGATGCTGTTCCTATTTTTACAAGTGTGTATATTTGACTTCTTTGTCAAATATTAGGTGTCCAGAGTGTATGGCTTTATATCTGGATTTTCAGTTCCATTCCATTAATCAACATATCTGGTTTTGTGCCAACAGCATGTTGTTTTTACTAATATAGCTCCATAGAACAACTTAAAATCTGAAATAGTTATATCTCCTGTAGCTTGTTGTTGCTGCTGCTGTTCAAGATTGGGTTAGCTATCCAGGGTTTTTTGGTGTTTCCTTATGAAATATAAAATAGGCCTTTTAAGATCGCTGAAGAATTGTGTTTGAGAATTAATAGGAACTGCAATGAATTAATAGATTGCTTTTAGTAGGATACTGTTTTTATTGTGTTAATCTTACTGATCCATAATCATGGGAGATCATTTTATCTTCTGAAATCTTTATATTCCTTCCTCAATGTCTTAAAGTTTTATCATACAAGTCTTTCATTGTTTTGTTAGAGTTATTCCTAGATATTGAAGCCTGGGCTGGCAAATGTGGAAGTAACTCTCTCCAGCCTGAGGATGGTAAACATTGCTCTCGCAGGCCTTGCCCTTCACTCCATTCTCTTTGCCTTGCTTTAGCCCTTAGACTTTGTTCCTAAAGGTAGCCACCAAGGTCTATTTCCTTAGAGTTTTATCTACTTTCTCCTCCTGAGGCTGACTATTAAGATGCAGCTATCAATCAATCCAGCAATCAGAAGAGTCTTTGACTCACCTAATTAGCATGCTCAATTGAAAATTAAACAACTGGGGGGCTGGAGAGATGGCTCAGTGGTTAAGAGCACTGACTGCTCTTCCAGAGGTCCATAGTTCAGTTCCCAGCAACCACATGGTAGCTCTCAACCATCTGTAATGGGATCTGATGCCCTATTCTGGTGTATCTGAAGACAACTACAGTGTATACATATACACATACACATACACATACACATACACATACACATACACATACACATATACATAATAACTATTTAAAAAAGAAAATTAAACACCCCATCCTAACACAGGGTTTCTCACTTTTCCTTTATAAACCACCATTTCTCTATGGGACACATTTGTAGCCTCTCTATCCAGATTCAGTCCTTTGTCCTCCAGAAGAAATATCCCTGCCCTCCCTCCCCATTGTTCTCCGCCCTAGCTCTCTCTTCTTCTATCTCAGGTCTTTGTCTCTTCTCCTTGCTTTCTGTCCCTCTGGGGCAAATAAATCTTCCTTGTGCTGAGAACTTGGTCTCATAAGCCTCTACTGGTAACAACAATGTTTCTTCCACTTAACAAACTCATGTTAATGGTACACTTTAGCACCTAACAATAACTTTGGTGCCTAAATATTTCTGTTTCTCCTGTTTCTTTTAAGCCCTCTGTTGGACTCCTAAACTTTCTGAACTTGTATTTATGCCCCCACTGTAACCTTTTGCTCCATCTCAAGCCCTATACTGAGTGACAGGCACTTGGATCAGCTAGCCCTGCCTCTCACTCACACCCCTTGTATAGCTAGCTCATCGAGCCTGTCTCTTCTGCCTCAGCATCTACACCTCAGACCTTGTCCCTCAGGCCCAAGCTGCTGCAACCACTTCTACAGTCCTCACAGCCCACAAGTGCTGACGTCCCCTCCTTCTTTTCAGCTGGCTTGAGTTCTGAAAACTTCTAACAGAGAACCCCCACCCTCATCAGCCCCACCTACCTTCATGACCCACTCCAGCCTGGCCTGGGGGAGAAGTCAATGTTCACTCATAAGGCATCAGCTTCTCCAATACTTCTTATCAAGAAGTCACACACAGTGCCCTTAGAAACTTCAGCTTACTTAGGGCTTTCTGACCTCTTAGGGACTTCTGAACCTTTACAACATCCTTTCTCTACCCTACTTTCCACCAGGAAGTCCCTACAGCTTTTTTAGACCAGTGCATGGGCCACTGTGACCCTTCCCCCACTCTCTACAGCCATGGGTGCCAGAATTTGTTCCAGCTGCCCCCATCCACCCCTCCCTCCACACTGCCATTGCTCTAAAAGACCTCTCCCCTTTTAGCTAGACACTGCCCTCCTCCTGTCCTAAAAACAAAATTTACATCCATCTGCCAAGCAGCCTCACTGGCTCCCATGTCAGCTCTGCCTCTGTAGTTACTACATTACAACTGCCCCCTCCCTTCTAGAAGCCAAATTCTCCACCCCTCATTACCAAGTAAACTACAATATAATTCAAGGCCTTGCTTCCCCACCTTAACCCTTTCTTAGCCTGACACTGCCTACAATTTAAACTGAGTCATACAAAACAAACTAATATTCTGTAATGACAAAAGTTTACTACTTTTATGTTTTACAAAAATAAGCTTTGTTTAGCTTCCTGTGTATGTGTTTTTGGTGTTAAGCTTAAAATCAGGTATACTTAATAAATTCTTGTACCTCAGACTCCTCAGATCTGCTGAGTTTAGCACTTAGCATATTCAGTGAAAATTTCCCATAATAAACAGAGACCTCCTCCTAACAAAAAGCTTTAAGTTCTCCAAAGATAACAGACTGAACACCAGATTGACAACTCCTACTGAACCGTGAAAATGCTAACCACTGAGCATGTCTTACCTGCTGTCAAGAACTTTCACAAACTGGACACTTTTAGATTTACTTCTGTATCCTGCTTCATCAAAGTAAGGTCAGCTTCCCAAGTTCTTCCTCTACAGTAAAAATGCCTGAGACCTGAGTTGACACCCAAAGGCCTGCTGCTCTGTGTGACAGGTCAAGATTAAATGCTACCCTCCTCTAACAAATCACGACCAACTACTGCTTCCACAATGAACCCTGTAAGCCTCAAACAACTGTCTAAGTAAGTCTTTGTCATTTTAATGATACAAAAACCATTTAAGTTCTCCTTCCTACTCAAACTTATTCTTCTCAGATCCCTGTGGACATTGATGGTTAACTGTAGCTTAAATAACAGCAAACTCCTGGCTGCCTGGTCAATCCATTATGTTGTGTTCAGTTACCCTTGCTGTCAGTCCTCATACTTCCAAAATTTGAGTTTCTAAAGGTTATGACAAACAGATAAATAAGTTATATAGCTTAAGGAAAATGCATGTTACAAGTGGTAAGGGTTCAAAAAATGTGTTACTGTCTGAAGGTATGGAAGTTTAAGGGAGCCAGGTATGGGCCAGAGAAAAAAAGGTATACAGAAAGTTGCTTCAGATTTCTTTCCTTAGCTTTATGCTACTGTTTGAGTAATACTCACCCTTCTCCCTCACCCATAGTCAGAATACACAACCAGCCCAGACGCCTGCAGACCCATCCAGACTTTTCCCTTGGTCCTTCCAAGGCTTTTTTCTCCTCACTCCATCCTATCCTATTCCCTTGCTGGGAAGGGACGTCCACTTCAGAACTGACATACATTTTGCCCTTTTCTCTGACAACAGCCCCCAGAATACTCCTTCTCTGGTCAGTCCCACTGTGTGGGATACCACCTCTCCCTCTCTTGGTATATACATCAGAAGCCCCTCTCTATTACACTCGAAGACCCTCTCCTACATTTTTATTCCTACCCTTAACCAGCCTCTGCCTGGGCCTCAGACCCATCATTTCTATGCCCCACCTCTTCATCTTAAATTCTCCCATACCTCCAACAACAACAAAAACTAGTAGAATCTCCAACCCAGTCCTGGACCTTCACTCTGTTAAAGTTGTTCTTGTCTGTTTGAATCCTTTTGTCTCTGACCCTGAGGTTATATTACCCCTGACAACATCACTCACTTTCTAGTCCAGAAACCTAAAGACACTTCTGAATCCTTCAAGATTTACACTTCTAAAACCTTTTTGCCTTTACATAGATGGATTCTGACACTGAACAATCCTGACAACTAACCTCAACTGTCCTTCTCCAAGGAGTCAGACACCATTCCCACCATTTTTAGCCAGCCACTCCTACAGACTTGGGCTGCCTTCCCCATTTTTTCTTCCTGCCTGTTTCAGTATGTAGATAACCCCTTCCTCTGCAATCCTTTCCACAATGGTATCCAATCTGCCAATCACTCTCATCACTCTCTCCCAATTGCCGATCTCTACACCAACTACTGACCACTCATCCCCTTGCCCATCCAAATCTCCCTTTGGGAATCAAAGCACAGTTCTCTCAACCTTTCCACATAAACCTCAGAAACAGACTTTCCGTCTCACTGTTTGCCAAAAGAATCTCCAATCATTTGTGTTTCTAAAATACCTCAATTCTAAAGCATACCTAAAACCCCAATAAAGACTATTCTGACATACCAAAGCCTCTCAAATTGCATTCTTTTCAACACAACCTGATCCGGCTTTCAGATAATTACTTTCCAATTAACCATATATAGACAATCTAAATTTGCCTAGCTCCTCTTTAAAACCCTGAAACATACCTTAGATAATTACTCATGGCAACCAACAGCCAGTTTCTCTCCTTAGTGCCTTAACAGTGGGACTCCCCCACTCATTACCCTGGTACCTCTCTCCATGCCCCTGGTTTTGGCACTCCTCTTCCCAACAACCAATACCATGAACCTAAACGTTTCAAAATGTATATCCAGGATAACTTAAAAAAAAAAAAAAACAAAACTCTTTAATTATATCTCTGCCTCTAGTTTATTTTTCTCAACAGATTTCAAATCAACTACAGACTATTCAAGCAACTCTAGTGCCAGCCCTGGCTCGGAATCTATACTCTGGTCCAACCTCTATACTTCTAAACTATACTTCCTTACCCTCAGATGGTCCTGGATGTTGACTGACATAGCCTGCTTCCTGAACTTGACCAGCAACCCATTTTCTTCGGTCCCTAACAACAGTGCTCCTAATGTCTGCAAGAAGCAGCCAAAGAAAGCAAGCCGACTTGCCCAACATCCAACAACCCAATAATAAAACAAAAAGGTAGGAATTAGAGGATGTAAGCCATCCTTGGCATGATAAACACGGCTCTGGAAGGCTTTACCCTTTACCCTATTCCCTTTGCCTTGCTAAAAACTGTTTGATTACATTACTAAAATTAGCCCACAGTGTTTATTCCTTTTTTTGGCCAATTCTTCCTCCTGAGGCTGACTACCAAAGTCCAGCTCTCAAAGTATTAAAGTCCAGCTATCCAAAGCCCCCTTTGGCTCACTTAATTAACATGTCCAATTAAAATTAAACATGTCTCCCCATTCCCTCCCCTCTCCCCCTGCCACTATGGGTGTATCCCCCTCCTACCCACCCACTCACCTACTCTCATCTTCCCTCCTTGGCTTTCTCCTATACTGGAGGATCTAACACCCTCAGGCCCAAGGGCCTCTGTTCCCCCGATGGCTAACAAGACCCTCCTCTGCTGGCCAGCACCATCGGTCCCTCCATGTGTATTCTTTGGTTGGTAGATCAGTCTCCAGGAGTATTGAGGGGTCAGGCCAGTTGCCATTGTTGCTCCCTCCCTGGGACTGCAAACTCCCTCAGCTCCTTCAGTCCCTTCTCCAAGTCCTCCATCTGGGACCTCACACTCAGCCCTACGGTTGCTGTGAAGTGATTCTTGGGTATTTTGAACTTTTCATTTTAGCAACTAAGCCCAGACTAAGGTTTATTTCACTGGCTCTCCTGAAAAGTAATGAAAGTCTAAACTTATTTAGGCTTTATATATTCAACCACATTTCAGATTTTCTTTAACAAGCTTATAATTAAAATAGCTTTTAAAAATGAGCATATAAAATAAACAAATCTTCTTTATCATGAAAGCACTCTGATTTTATGTTACCTGCATATTTAAATGATGATCCATTTAGAATTTTCCAAACCCTGTAACTGTCAAAATTTTAAATTTCCACTTTTTAATAAAAATGATTTCTGTAAAGATTAGAAAAAAATTAAACATGTCATCTTAACATGGGGTTTCCCATTTTTGCCTTTATAAACCACCATTGGCCTATGTTTGACATCTGTCTCCTCTCTATCCAGAAGTAGAATCTTGTCCCATTCCAGGACAAATACTCCTTCTACCTCTCCCTTCCCTTCACCCTCACATGCTTTCTTTATTTCCTATTTTTGTCCCTTTTCCTTGGTTTCTGTCCATCTAGTAAAGTAAAACTCCTTTGTCCTGAGAGCTTGAATTTGAAGTGACTTAGGGTCATAATTTTCCTTTCATATGTGGTCTCTTAGAGTCTGCAGAACATCTGCCCAGCTCCATCTAGCTTTTAGAGTATCCTTTGAGAAGACAGGTGTTATTCTACTAGACCTGCCTATATACATTGCTTGATCTTATTTTCTTTTCAGCTTTTAATATTTACTCTTTGTTCACTATGTGTACTATTTTGATTTTATGTGTCAAGGGGAATTTCTTTTATAATGTGATCTATTTGTTGTTCTACTTGCTTCTTGTACCTTGATAGTTATCTCCTTCTTTAGGTTAGGAAAATTTTCTTCTATGATTTTGTTAAAAATATTTTCTGGAACTTTGATCTGGTCTTCTTCTCTTTCCTCTATTCCTGTTATTATTATTATTATTATTATTATTATTATTATTATTATTATTATT
>JADRCH010000336.1:161647-302936 GCA_019843965.1 Rhynchomys soricoides
AGAGAGAGAGAGAGAGAGAGAGAGAGAGAGAGAGAGAGAGAGAGAGAGAAATGGCTCCAAATAGTTGTTTAAAAATAGTCTAGTCACCTTGTATGCATAAATATTATATTTAACTGGTTCTTCAGATAACAAAAAAGATGTTACAGAGAAATACAGATTATCAGGTTATAAAAATTATTACTAAACCACTTTATACTATCAACACATTTTACGTTTCATTCACAGAACATAGTATTTCTGCTAAGCCTACGTATACTCAACCTTTTATAACAATATTGTAAAAGCAAACGTCAACATGGTATTTCTATACCTTTTACTGTTCATAACATGAGAGCAACATGGTCTATGTCAACACCTCCCTCTTTCTTTTGCATTGGACTAAAGTTAATGTGATTGGTTGTTAATGTAATTACAAATTTTATGTGGAGTTAGAGAAGTTTGCAGTGTTGATCTGACATTGGTTGCTATTGTGTGAGAGCTGATATTCCCTGTTAGAAAGCACATTTTGGCATGATGCCATGTCTTGACAGATAACTTTTTGCCCATTAAAATATAAAAATAGATTTGAAACACAGAGCAGAGTCTTAAATCACAACTATAGTTAATGCCTTGCCTTTCTTATATTTGTTTGTTTATTTATTTATTTTTGTGTGGGGGGAGGCAGGATTGTTCTGAGACAGTGTTCCCCTGTGTAGCATTGGCTGTCCTATAACTTGGTATGTAGACCAGGCTGACCTTGAACTAAGAGATCTGTGTGCCTCTGTGCCAAGTGCCATGGACTAGCATTGACTTGGAGAGGAGTTCTGAGGAAGGAGTGTCTGGGAGTGGCGAAACAAAGTCAAATCATCAGTCCAAGCTGGTGGCCTATGTTCTGTTAGAGAAAGCTTTCCAGCCTGCTTTCTCTCTGTTCTGCTTTCCTTCTCTTGGATCTGCTTGTTTGGAAATCTCTAGATAAGTCTTTCATTACGTTCTCTTCAGGGCAGTTCTCCAAATAGTTCTCACTTGCCATTCTAAACAATTCTCTAGATAGCTTATCTCTTTATATATTCTGCTTGAGACAGTTCTCTAAGCATTTTCCTCTTGCTGTTCTGAAACCATTCTCTGGATAGCTCTTCTCCTGTAGATCATAAGCCCAGTCTTTTGTTTTACATATCAATCCAGTCATTTACATTAGGCTTCCTTTTGATTATCTTAAGAATCACTTTCTGATAACTCCAGCCCCTTAATTCCTTGGTGACAACAAGCACACACTTTCTTTCAATGTTGCAAAAGAGTTCAGAGATCTGACTGCCACTGATAAGCACAGATGATAAGCTAGCTGGGGGGAGGGGGGGGGTTCCTGAAATTGCCATTTCTACCAAACCTGGGCTTGGATTTACTGTGCCGCAGGCTGACCTTGAACTCAAGAATCTGACTCCCTTTGTATCTTTCTGACAAGCTGGCTCATAGTGTAACTACCTTTGTTGTTTTAGGTTTTTAAAGCCACTCATAACTCATATTGTATCCTTATATTTTGCATAGTTGAGAAATTATATATATTTTGAACCCATGTTTTTAGAGTTCTTTCTATAGCCTTAAGGGCTATGTCAATGATCCCAGCATTTACCATTTTGCTAAGACATTAATCACACCTTCACCTCCCAGACTGGTGTAGTCTTCTTATCATAGAGTTTCATTAACCTTAACAGGGAGGACATTCTTTAAAGGAGGAATATCAAATATGAACATTATTATAAAAACAATCCTTATACCCAGGTCTGCTTGCCCTGTCTCAAGGGCTGGAAGCCTGACATTCTGTCCTCACCACTGGCATACTGGACCCGGAAGCCAGGTGCTAGGATTAAAGGGGTGCACAACCATTACATAGCTATTTGTTCATTATTCTATTTGCATCCATAATCTTTTTGTAACATGTATATTTAAGAGAAAGTCAGATGTGTTTGCACATTATTCAAATTATGTTTCATTAGAATGGTAATTAATCTTGTTAGGATAAATGAAATTCTGAATATTTGAATTTTAAATAAACAACACAGACAATTACCGTCACTCATGGGAGCTGGCTGTCAATCTTAATCTTGATTTTAGAATGTTGTTTAAAGAACAGATTCTATGAAAATATGCAATATGATGTTACTTTCCTTGGGGCATAGGTTGTTGATAACTTCACCGGAGAACAAAGAATAAAAGAGAAAAACATACCTGTAACATGATTTGTATATTGATGTAATCATCCTAACACTAGAATTATTTTGTACAAAAGGTCATTATAAATAGGATACATTTATTTTCTCATAAAAAATTAAACAAAAGTTGCCATAGTATTTTGTTGTTGTTTTAAAGTATCCTTGACATATGGAATGTTACACAGAAGGTGGCAAAAGTTTTCTAAGTAAAACTACTACAATTAAAGAAGACTTAAGGATTTAACTCCTGGCATGAACAGCTAAAATATATTCACTTCATAATTCTTTTAAGAAAAACTGTTAATCACTAAATCTCTTTCTGGATTAAAAAAAAAAACAACCTAGATTGTTTATTTATATTTAATGCTTATTTCCTAGTCTACAGGGGAAAAGATTAAGTGGCCTAGGAAGAAGGAAAAATTTCAAAGCATGAACAGCAAGAAATTAGAGTGTATCATACATTTAGCTCTTTTCCGTTTTCACATGTTGTGGTGCCTTCCTTAAATTTCTCCAGTAATTTATTCTTTAAAAATTCATATAAGTGATATAAGTGGAAAAAATCTATCATTTTATATAACCATACTTATGGCAAGTAATTTACTAAAATTATTTTGTCATACAAAAGCAATAGATTTTTAGTCTGATCAAAAGAGGAGGTCTCCTTAAAATTAAAAGGTAGTAAAGATAAATGATTAGTAAGCACTAGTAACCGACTGAGATAGGTAAGATAAGGTCTACGTGGTAAGATATTTGCTCTGATTTATGTTAGACATTTAATTTCTTCTAACAATTCAAGCTCAATATTACTTTCCTCCTAAGCATTACTATTTGATACATTGGAGACTTGAAAGGTTTAACTGTACATGCATTTCAGCACAGTTTTAGTATAGTGTTCCTCTCCATTTCATAAAAACAATCTTTTTCATTGGAGATTTATACTTGTAATAAATTGTTAACAGTTCTGGTTTAATCTGAACTTGCACATTCCTAAGATTTAAATATATTTTCTCTAAAGAACCCTTTGAGAACTGCATTTGCAAGATAAAGTATTTTTGAAACTGAGAAGTAATAGTGTTTCCCAAATTATAAAAATCATGATTTACGATAACTGACTCTAAACAATTAAGGTTTTCAAATTGTAATTCATCATGTCCTTAAAACATTGCTTCTGCACTAAGCTCTCTACTAGGCGAATAGCCATGCTTAGCAGGTCTCTAACTCTAGCTACTTGCAATCTAATTCATCCCAGAGGCCAAAGAATTTTTCTATTAAATACTTTGACTGAAGCACCTCTTTAAACATTGAATTTCCAATTTCAAGAAAAATGTAATCTATTTCTGCAGTCCCAGCTTCATAAATGTATCTCTCAGAATTAATCTTCACTTAAACACTTTAATTTTTAGACAAGTATTTTAAGTATAAAATACAATTATAAATTTGATACTATTATCTTGTAATGATGTACAATTCTGACAATTCTATCAATTGAATCATTTATACAAGTGACAACAGTAAACAAGGTTTAATTGTAAGAGTGAGTGAAGTATTTCTTCAGCAATTATCAAAGTTCAAGACATTTATTAAAAGTAAACTGAATCTAGATGCATCTCATATGTCTTAATTCTAACACCAAATAAGAATTCTTTAAAAGTTCATGTTTTCTGGATGGCTTCATGGCAGATTTTTTTTCCCCTTTGAGAATCTACTGTGATACTGAATCACTGTGTGACATGGAGCAATGGTGAACTCTAGAAATTATTGAGGTTTTTTATTTTTCATATTTTATTTACATTTCAAATGTTTTCCCCTTTCCAGATCTCCTCTTTGGAACCTCCCCATTTCCTCCCCCCTCCACCTGCCACTATGGGGCTATTCTCCCACTTACCCACCCACTCTCATCTTCCCTCCTTGGCATTCTCCTATACTGGGGGATTTAACACCCTCAGGCCCAAGGGCCTCTCCTCCTCCTGATAGCTAGCAAGACCCTCCTCTGCCACATATGTGGCCTGCACCATGGGTCCCTCCATGTGTATTCTTTGGTTGGTGGATCAGTCTCCAGGAGTATCGAGGGTTCAGGCCAGTTGCCCCTGTTGCTGCCTCCCTGGGATGCAAACTCCCTCAGCTCCTTAAGTCCTTGCTCCAAGTCCTCTATCTGGGACCTCACACTGAGCCCTACTGTTGCTGCGAAGTGACTCTTGGGTATTTCAAACTTTTGGGCTAATAACCACTTAAAGTGAGTACATACCATGTTCATTCTTTTGAGACCAGTTCTCTCTGAGAGGAATTTTGGTTTGGAGAGTTGTGGTGCAGGGTCAGCTCTGGGGTGCAGACAGAAACGAGAAGGATCTAATCCCCAGCTGACCCTTGTTTCCTGTGTCCTGATGGCTCTGCTAGGGTCCCTCTTGGTACAGTGAATTTGAAAAGAAGTGGTGGTCTTGCCTGTGCTTAAAGGTGTGTCGGCACTCCTGGTATACCAGCTCTCTCCTGGTACTATTTGAGTATGGAGCCCTGTGTCACAGGATTTGCTCTCCAGCCACCAGGGAAAAAAAAAAAACAAAAAAAAAACCAGATCCCTGTTCCTAAGTCCCTGTGACCTGGGAATTCCAAGTGGGACCCTCTGATCAGTCAGTCTTGTCCCTACTCCTGGGAGGCTAGCTTTCTTCCAGTGCTATTTGGTTATGGAGCCCTGGTGGCCCAGGCAGAGGACCCCTGCCACAGATGTAAACCAGAAGACTCCTACCTCCTGGCTGTTCCTCAGTCCCTGCGTCTGGAGCCCTCCTCCTGCTGGCTTTTCCACACACAAGGCGGATCACTTTCTTCTGGCCGCTGTTTGGCTATGGAGCCCTGTTGGCCCAAGCAGAGGTCTCCCGCCACAGACTGGAAACCAGCAGGCTCTTACCTCCGAGCAGTTCTTCAGTCCCTGCGTCTCTTATTGAGTTTTTTTTTAAGGGCTGTGATTAGCTGGTATGAATAAAAAATACCATAAAATTATCATCACCAAGCATGACTCACAAGTCTACTATGAATTTTAAAAGAATGAAGAAGCACGGGAGAAAACACTTTCAAATGCACAGTTGTTCCATATGCCCAAACACCTGACATATGGACTCACTTATCTTTACCACAGTTGCAGCTGTGTGTTTAAGAATTTTTTTTTAATTTTTCCAAAATTACTGTGAAGACAGGTTGGTCTAAACATAGCTCTATTAATATCATTTTTGTCAAATATTTACAAAGTAGGTACACTTGGCACTCTATTCTCTTAAAGCTTTGCTTTTCTTTGCATTTTACATTACAAGTCAATCTTGAAAATAACAGATTTTCTGGAATATAAGACACCATTTTATAAAGAGTGACTGAAGTGTATATTTCATAGAACCCAAATAAAGAGTAACAGCACGGAACAAACAGCTGAATTGAACAAATACTGGCTATTCCACAGGAGTCTGATTCCAGACAGAGAATGACAAGGATGAACAAAACTTATATGGACAAGAGCTTCAGATTTCTATCATCAAGAGAAGTAGTATTTGAGCAACTTCAGCATGTATGTCATGCTAATTTCCAAGCCTCAACTGTCAGCTTAGATTTACTAAATTTATTAAAATTGTTTTAATGTCAGAAAGGCTGAACCTAAGGAATTCCAAGTTATTTTGCCGTGACCACAGAACAAGTCATGTATCTGTTTCTAGAAATATGGCAGCCATCTTCTGATGAATGTGCCTATCCTACAGGTCCCAGCCTTTATTAAGTGGAAAACAGGCTTAAGTTCAATGTAGTCAGATCGATAGTGGCTGTTGTGTGTGTGTGTGTCTATTGTTTGATGTCATGTACAACTTAGGAAGCACAGTTTGAGACTATTCTACCAATTTGCATTTAAAGATGTTTTGATATCCAAGCAGAAAACCCATGTCATATTTAATATAGCCAAACATTAATCATAAACTATCTCAGTAAATTTAGTCTTTGTCTTCTCTGATTACACTCTAGGTTTTTACATTTGAAACTTTCTGTCTTCATTTTTAGTCTCACAATAACATTTAGTTTTGTTTATTGATGGTGGAATAACATTTTGATACATGATAACCCTTTATCTCCCTATAACACACACTTCAATAGTATGATTCACTAAAAGAGAGAAAATTCTTAGAATCAGGTGTGAATTTCTCACCAGTGATAATTAAATATCTCTCCAACACATACTTCAGTAGAATGACCATTTGATAAAGACTGATTCATTAGTATCAGCCAGGATTTCTGTCAATTGTCAGAGAATATTCATGAAGAGGTTTTCACTCAGCTAAGCTTTGGTTCCCTTCCTGAAGTTTCTTTGTCTCAGCAGGAAGACTACTGACTCAGAAATTTTATGTTCTCCTGCTTCAAAATCTGGAAGAAATCATAAGACTGATAATCCCTCTGGCCCCCAAAATGTCCTTCACTTCCAGTTGTCTCTCCAAGTATTCTCTCCCTCTACCACCATCCTAACTGATTACTCCTGTACCTATCCCACCCTGCCCACGGTCTTCCTACAATTTCTATTCACAAGGGAGGTCCTTGTGCCCTCCGTGTTACTTAGCCTCTCTGAGTCTGGAGATTGCAGCATGGTTATGTAGCTCAACTATGTTCATAGCAGCTTTATTCATGATATCCAGAAGTGCAAACCAACCTAGATGTCCCTCAGCCAAAGAATGGATAAAGAAATGTGATACATAGTTGAGCATAGTTGATCATAGTCTTTGTGATAGGATGAAGGGTGTTTTGAGTATGCTCCACAGTGGTATAGATGTGTCATGAGGAGAAACAGTCTTATTGATTTTCAAAGAGGCTGTACAAGTTCACATTTCCACTAGTGATAGAGAGGTATTCCCCTTGTTCAACAACTTCCTCAGCACAAGCTATCATTTGTGATTTTGACCTTAGCCATTCTGACAAGGCATTGAAGTTCTTAAAATATTTGGTTCATCGTAAAATGACCATTTTATATAGTAATATCTATACATTTTTTCAAAAAGACTGCTTTCAATGTTGCACCTAGTTTCTAAAGTTGGAAGAGGTAAAGGTAAGAAATGCTGAAATGCCAACACATTTTAAATGATAGGGTTATACAATACTATTGCAAATACAGCAGTAGCTGTCAGATTTTGAAATGTAGTATAAGATGAGGTATACTTAATATTTAAGATGTCCGTGAGGAAGATCATGGAGTGGAGATTCAAAAGAAAAGGATAGTTGGTAAGACATGTAGCTACAAAGGAAGAAGTCTAATTCTGGAGACCCCAAAGTATATGGTTTCTGTCCATCAAAACCCCAATAGGAGATTCAGATTTAAAAATAAGCAAACATATTTCTTAACCAGCTGGGAGAAAAACAACAGTGTTTTCTTGAGTTCCACATCACATTTTAAAAACATTTGATTTGCATTCAGGAATAGTTATCTAAGCTTATTATATACCCAACGGATGATATCGTCAACTCCTAGCCACTTCTGTCTTCATACAAGTGAGTTTCTCTCCCCTCTGCATAGATCTCAAGAGACTCCTCAATCAGTTACTTAGCATTGCCTCAGATGTCCTGATTTTCATTCCATAACTATGATAAAAGTGTGAAGTGATGTTCTCTGAAGGAACTCCATTTCTATAAAAAATTCTGTAAGATGCTTGACCTTGGTTGCCTAAAACACCATTGCTACAAGGAATGCAACAGCTAAAATTATTTTGGACCATTTAATAACCATTTACTTTAACTTTGGTATCTAACCTGCTGACTGATAGATAAATCTTGGAATGCATCACTCAGCCTCACAGACCCTTTCTAACTCAGAACATCTGAAACCTGTAGACTACTCTGCTTTGCTATGGCCTCATTAGTCAATGCTCCAGCCAATGGGAGATGGTATGTTGTTTTATGACTTTCGTTTAGTTGATGAGTCTTTGAATTTATGTTTCATCTTCTACAATGGAACATGCCAACCATGGTAACTTTTATCCATAGTGTGTGGCTATGATCACGTTATTTGGCTCAGAATGAACATTTTTCTATTTTATTTTATGTCTATAATGATAAAAACTATAATGATAAGAATGTGTATTGGATAAGCATTTGTGTGAGTTCAGTCATAGCCCAGTTAATAAATATATGCAAATGTTTTATCAAATCTCTGTATTTCCTCAGAAAAGCCAATGAGTTATGAAATAAGAGAGAGCTGGAGGTACAGGTAACCTTAAAACTCACTTCATAGAATAAAATTAATTAATATGCATCAGGCATATGTGGAATTATGGACACCCAGTCAAGAGTTTTGTTTCTAAAACTATAAATATAACTGGCTTTGCTTTTCACATTTCCTATTTTTTTTTGAAGAATAGCCATAATTCTCTAGCATATGTATGTAAAAATCTGCATGAGGTATGTTTATTTTGCATTTACTTCATCATCTAAATCATCTACATCTCAATGACTGTCATAAGCTCCCTAACAGTATAATTAGAAGAAGGATACATATTAAATATTGAAGAAGCACTGAGATGTAAGTGGCCCAGAAAAGAAGAGAGGACTCTATTAAACAACAGAACTGGTTAGTGCCTTCACTGAACCTTTCTGCCTGCTGATGGTGAACACATGTATAAAAAAAAGATACTGCTTCTTTTCATGAGCAAATATGATTGCTACATTCCCCCCCCCATCTTTTTTAACTTTACACAGGTGCTACTCAATGTCAAAGAAGCCATTCAAAAAGAGTTTCTATTTAAAATTGGACTTGCTCAGTACACCAGTTTTAACACCATTAGATCAATACAATACCTCCATAGAAATATAGTTCTCACTGAGTTTTTGATGAAGGTATATTTGAATTTGCAGAGAGCCAGTAAGATTCCATATAAGTATAATGTATACAGCAGAGCACAATGAATATTGAAATCTACTTTTGCATAGGATCTACTTTTTTTGGTTATTTTATTTATTTACATTTCGAATGTCCCCCTTCCTGGTTTCCCCTTCATAACCTCCCCATCCCATCTCCCCTCCTCTTTGCCTCTATGAAGGTGCTCCTCTACTCACCCACCCACTCCCATCTCACCCCTCTACCATACCCCTATTCTGGGAATCAAGCTCCACAGGACCAATGGCTTCCCTTCACATTTATGCCAGATAAGGCAATCCTCTGCTACATACGTAGTTGGAGTCATGGGTTCCTCCATGTGTACGCTTTGGTTGGTAGATTATCCCCTGGAAACTCTGGGGGTCTGGTTAGTTGATGTTATTGTTCTTCCAGTGAGGTTACAAACTTCTTTAGCTCCTTTAGTCCTTCCCCTAACTCTTCCATTGGGATCCCCATGCTCAGTCAGATGGTTGGATGTGAGTATCTACTTCAGTATTAGTCAGGTGATGGGTCTGGTGTTCCATACACATTTGCAATTCTATCACGTAAGAGGTGGAGACAAAAGGAACAGGAATCTAAAAGCTATCTCAGCTACAATGTGAGTTTGAGGCCAGTCTGAATTATGTGAGTTACTGTCTCACAAAAACAAAACAAGCAGGTCTTCCAATCTAAATTACTGTAATCAAAATAATACTAATGTTCGTACTGTATAATTGATAATTTTATTTACAATATATTATAAAATTATTATGAATAATAATTACAGTTGATAATTAAAACTAATCTTCACAATTGCTAACCTTCAAAATAAATATGCATGTTTTAATATATATATAACATATATACTAGATTTATGCATGATGTCTAGAACTAATCACTATTGTAGTTGAATATTTAATGTAACAATTTTTCTTTTTTTGCAATGTCTTCTTTCCACATCTTTTTTGATTTCTACATTTTAATTCTATTCAAATGAATAAGGCACAAATACAAAACTGAAAATAGCATTTATTATATACAATAAAGAATCATAATCTAAATTCTATGATATACACAGGAAAAATTTGAAATATATAACACTGTGGTTTGAAAATAAAAATCACAGTTTCACTTTGTTTCAATTCCGTCAGAGAAAATGTACTAAGGACTCATTAAAATTTAAAATTAGAAATTAAAATAGCCCTTAAACTGTTTTTATTAGAATTTAATAGAAATTAAACTGCCTTTATTACAGTGTTAGAGAATTTTAGGATGAAAAATTAAATTATTGTCTAATATTATAAAATAATAATTGGCATGGACCTCTATGGTGATACTGTTTTACAATGGTGGGCAGCAAAATTACTTACTCCAAATATTTATTTAAAAATATTAAAGCAGTTGGATCATAGCATTACTAAGTTGCCTCTACTCCTCAGGGTTGAGCTTATAGATGTGCAACACCTTCAACTGTTATCTCGAATCTGTTATCAAAGACAGGATCCTATGAACAGATATAATTCCATTTTAAATCTAGAGTTTATTGGTCTACTCCAAACCTAAGCACACTCAGTAATAGGCATAATTCAGTGCCAAACTTTTGTATTTGTCTTTAAATTAATGTAAAGAGCAAGCCTACCTTTTAAATAAATTTTGTTTCTGAATAGCCTCTGATCTTAGGCAGAACTTTTAAAAGTGTTTTTCAAGGAATTAAAATGAGGATCATTTGAAATGTAAGAGACAATGTTCCTTTTACTATGTATACACATAAATGTGCATAACACTAGCCAGAGTTACAACTTTGTATGTGTCATCATGACAGCTCATTTTTCTTTTGAAGATACCTGCATGTAGCTTACCTTTCTTTTGGCTTTCAGAAATTGCCCATTCCATTCCATTTATTTAGTTAGTTAGTTAGTTAGTTAGTTAGTTAGCTTGTATGTTTCTTATTAGAGTTACCTAATAAAATACAAAATTAGACCTCTTAAAATATCTGTGCACACAAGACTTAGCTCTGAGAATGGTTATGTTTCTAATGAGCAATGTCAGGAAAATATCTCACAGCTAACTAGAAAATCTGTTCTCATAGTAGGTGTTGTTTTGGGAATATCGTGTGAGAGGGAGATAACTTCTTTTAAGTATTCATTATTCTAGTTTGCTGAAATATTGCGTATCCCATAACCATGCAAATGTGAAGAGCTCTTTGGAGATTTCTATCATATCAAATGAAGTTAAAGTGTTTATTTTAGCATCCTATATTTACTGTGTCAGGCACTGAGAAATTGCTTGAACTTCAAAAGTGAGTGAGTGATTATTAGAATTAGCACAGACAACCAGGAGAGATGAAGATAAGAAATGCCAAACTCCAGTCTTTGAAAAACTATAGCTAAGGAGAAGATGTTAATTGTGTGGGATGAAGCTGAGCAAGATGGCATTGGGAAGGAGGTGCTCATGATGTCCACAGAAGAGATCATCCAGCGTACATGGCTGCTGGACAGCAAGATCAAGATCATAAAGAGCGAAGTATTGCGAGTCACCCATGCACCCCAAGCCATGAAAGACAAAATCAAAGAGAACAGTGAGAAAATCAGAGTGAACAAAACCTTGCTATACCTTGTCTCCAGCGTCATTGAATTGCTGGATGTTGATCCCAATGACCAGGAGGACAATGGTACCAATATTGACCTGGACTCACAGAGGAAGGGCAAGTGTGCAGTGATCAAAACTTCCACCCGACAAATGTACTTCCTGCCAGTGATTGCGTTGGTGGATGCAGAAAAGCTGAAGCCAGGAGACTTGGTGGGTGTGAACAAAGACTCCTGTCTGATCCTGGAGACCCTGCCCACTGAATATGACTCTCGGATGAAGGTCATAGAGGTGGATGAGCTGCCCATAGAGCAATACAGTGACATCTGGGGCCTGGACAAGCAGATCCAGGAGCTGGTAGAAGCCATTGTCCTGCCTATGAACCCACAAAGAGAAGTTTGAGAACTTGGGTATCCAGCCCCCAAAAGGAGTGCTGATGTATGGGCCGCCTGGTACAGGGAAGACTCTGCCCGAGCCTGTGCCACTCAGACCAAGGCCACCTTTTTGAAGCTGGCAGGCCCTCAGCTGGTGCAGATGTTTACTGGAGATGGTGCCAAGCTGGTACGTGATGCTTTTGCTCTGGCCAAGGAGAAGGCACCATCTATTATCTTCATAGATGAATTGGATGCCATTGTTACCAAGCGTTTTGACAGTGAAAAGACCAAGGACCAAGAGGTGCAGAGGACCATGCTGGAGCTTCTGAACCAGCTGGAAGGCTTCCAGCCCAACACCCAAGTGAAGGTAATTGCAGCCACCAACAGGGTGGACATCCTGGACCCTGCCCTGCTGCGCTCAGGCTACCTGGACCTCAAGATTGAGTTTCCAATGCACAAAGAGGAGGTCCGAGCCGGAATCATGCAGATCCACTCACAGAAGATGAATGACAGTCCTGATGTGAACTATGAAGAGCTGGCTCGTTGCACTGATGACTTCAGTGGGGCCTAGTACAAGGCTGTGTGTGTGGAGGCAGGTATGATCACACTGCGCAGGGGTGCCATGGAGCTTACTCAGAAGGACTACATGGAGGGTATCCTGGAGGTTCAGGCCAAGAAGAAAGCCAACCTGCAGTACTGTGCCTAGGGACACCTCTAGTCTGTCCGCTGGTCTGTGGGCTAAAGTTGATAATAAAAGGTGGTTTTGTTCCTTGAAAGAAAAAAAGAAAGAAAGAAAAAAATATAGCTAAAATGGAAACAGTAGAATCAATAGACTTCTAGAAATCGGTATGCTAAATTCAGAGAAAAATTCTTTAAGGAAAAAACATTGATTTTTGCAAGCATGTTTACTACATTGTAACTTACTATAGTTCCATCATGCACTCTTGTCTTTCCTAGTAGTTTTTATGACAACAGTCTATAATCTTTGTGCAAGAGAAATCAAGACCATATGTATCATTGGACTTCATTTCCAAAGAAACAGATGCTCAGGTCTAGTTGTTATTTGTTAGAAGAACAAAACTAAGCCTTTTCTTTGTCCAATGCTGAACTATACAGAACTATAAAACTGGGTCTGTGGGAGTGGGCAAGAACACTGGTCACATAGTATTAACAGGACAATGTCAGATGCTTTCTCCTGTGATGACAGGTGATACAGCCGGAACAAACAAAAGGACATTTTAGGCTGTTTACATGCTCAAGAAATCTCTTATGAACCTCTGAGTTTCCATCTCTTGCTGACTTTGAAGGTCCAAATAGCCAACAAATCTGATAATGTAGAAGAATTAGGATCACATTCCAATAAACACAGAAGCAAACTGATTCAGAGAAAAATAAAGTGCAGAGTAGAATCAATGCTACAATAAAATTAATTAGGTGAAACTAACTAAATAAAATAAATCTAAGATCATGTGAATTTATTAGTAAATTCTTCTTAAAGATAGTTTTTCCATACATGGTGCTGATTCATCCTGATGCATAGGTTATAGTGATGATCCTGATAACTCTAGGCTGAACAAAAGAAAAAAAATCATGAAAGGGCATTATGCTGGAAAAATGCACTTACATAGCATTTCCTGAAGATGCAGGTATGTGCATGCAAAAAATAGATGTATTTGAAGGGAATGGGAATTTTCTAGAATTAAATAACAGTAATAATGACAAAAAACAGTTACCTACAAAGGGTCACTGACTCAAGTAGTTATACTACAATGGCTTATTTTGTGTTTTGATAAATAGTTTTTAATTTTGAAATTCTAATATATTTAGAATGGATGGACAACGTGCATGATAAAATCTATACTTATGGTAGTGTGTGATAAATGTTAGAATAGAATTCAAAAAAAAGCCAAGAGATTGTCTAAACAGTAAGACAAGCTAGATGGAGAGAAACTAATAAAGTAATTCATCTGTATTGTGCAGTTTTCCATTCTTTAATTAAAAAAAGTTTATACTTTGTGTGTGTCTTTGTGTGTATATGTGTGTGCCTGTGGTGGTGGCTGGGGTATGGGTTGTGTGTGTTGGGGAAATGTGTTTGTGCAGAGGCTGAAATAGGATGTTGGATCACTTAGAACCAGAGCTAGTGGTTCTAAGCTGCCTATATGGGTGCTGGGAATTGACCTTAGGCCATCTGCAAGAGCAGTACATACTTGTAACTTCTAAGATTTCTCTCCAGGGCCTACATTGTTGATTTTTATATATACTTTTTAAAGTAAAGTAAGCACCGGTCTTATCATGGTATAGTTAAATAGTAAAAAAATATAAAGTTAGCAAAGGACATGATCACAATTCTAAGTTCCCCCAAAGAATAAAAGGATGCTAGCTAAGAAAAATTACTATTTCTATAATGAAACAAGTCTTCCTATTAAAAGCAAGATAAGCTTATCACTCAGAGACTGAAATCACTCCTGTTAATTATCTTGTAGGAGACCCTTTTAAGTGAACGATTGATGAGAATGTTACTTGCAATGTGGGAACCTGGGACTTGGATGTTCCATTTGAAGTAAGCTAGATTTTATTCCAGGCATATTCCAGGTTCTCTTTCACTGGGGACAGTAGGCCTATGAAGTTAAGAAGCTGCATATCTTGAAACAGAGTTCATCAGAGTAAAGAAAGATTGCTCTGCCCTGAAGTCCGTTTATCAGACATCCCCAAACATGCTGGCAGGCATTCCAGTTAAAACAGAGATGAATATCATGAAGTTGGCATTTCTCAGAGCTGCTCAATGAAGAAGTCCAGAGAGACCAGTTTGTGAGACTGTTTTCAAATTTTATATTGAACATTATTGTGGTGTTTATATAGAAATTCTTCCAGTTGTGCTAGTTTGATCTCCTATAAATGCTGCATATGTTTATCCAAGGATATGTTTCTTGTTATTCATGAGTATTTGCATTTGGTGTTCGTTGATCAACCATCCTCATTTTTCTGCTATGTACACATGATTCACGTTGTACTTTCTACTTTAATTCATTTTGAACTCCAAGGAACAAAGCTTTAGTGGAAACCACTTAAGGTAGTAATATTGTTCTATGGAGAACAATAATGTTGTTAGTAAAATCCTGAAGTGGATCTTCCTGCTTACATTTCTCCAAAATAGGCTTAATAACAAGAATGAAAAATATAGGTGCTATCAATGAATGCTATGTGCATAAGTGTTTTATCTGCATATTTATTTGTGCACTTTGTGTGTTCCTGGTGCCAAAAGAGGCACTGTGTAATCTAGAAATGGGGCTACCTATGCTGGGAGGCTATCATATGGGTTCTGAGAATAAGCCAGGTTCCTCTGGAATAGCAACAAATACCCTATTTACTGAGCCATCTCACCAACCCAGCTATCAATACTGTAAAGTACAAATTTTACTGTATTACAGAAGAAATTCATGTAACCTTTTGGGCAATTTCAGAGCATGTTGGATTTGTACAAAATAGCTTTCCCCACAAATGGGTGCACTTTCCAATTCTAAGTGTCCAACTCTACCATCAAACAAATTCATCTTAACTTTAGGAAGCTATTTGTTGTTGTTGTCTGTTTGTCTCTCAGAAGTTTATGATGTTCCCGCCTGCCCAAACTTTACTCCTTTTCTAAATCCATTAGCCCATACTGGTTATTATTTTACATTGTACTCATTGTGTGAACATACAAAGGCTTTGCAGATTCCTCATTACAATGACCAGACTCTCTCCTACTCACATAACATGTGTCCCTATGCCTAGTATTTTTTTTTTAAAAAAAATTACTTTTCAGGTTAATTACTATTTTTATGTCTTTTCCAGTTTATTCAGAAATGTTTAGTTATATGCATAATACCACATTGGAAAAACGTACGGTTATACCAAATGCAGTGTTAAGTAGTTCTCTGTCATTTTTTTTTTTTTTTGGCTTTGCATCTGTCCCACAATATCAACTTTACCTTTGCAGAATACTTGTCATTCTTCCCATGATGCCAATGGGCCAGTTAATTACTGGATAGATTGTTGCTCTAATTGGCAGAGATGAGAAAAATCGATACTTATCCATCAGTATATCACAAATCCTTAAGGAACATTGTCTCAGAAGGAACAAATGAATATACTTATTAAAAACTAAAATGAATAGTTTAAACTGATGTAATGTTAACTTTTAATATAGTTTTCATATGAGGATCAAAGTGAATGTACTTTCTAGTGGATACTACGGAACTGTCATCAAATGTAGCATATTTATTATTTGGATTTAGCAATCATCTCTAAATATTTACTTTTAAAAAAGCATGTACCTCCATCATTATGTTCAAGTTGGTGTGTGTGTGTGTGTGTGTGTGTGTGTCTATGTGTTGCGTGAATGTAGATGTATAGGTGTAGACATTTGTGCATGCTATGCATAGGTGAAAGCCAAAGAAGAATGAGGAGGAGGAGCAGGAGGAGGAGCAGGAGGAGGAGCAGGAGGAGGAGAAGGAGGAGGAGGAGAAAGAAGAAGAAGAAGAAGAAGAAGAGGAGGAGGAGGAGGAGGAGGAGGAGGAGGAGGAAGAGGAGGAGGAGGAGGAGATAGTTGCTGTGGTTCTGTATTGCTCTTTGCCCTATCCCTTGAAGGTAGCTTTTACCTACTGAACCAGAAGTTGCCATTTTCAGTAGGATGGCTGGACAACAAGCTCTGAGGACTGGACTGTATACATCTCAGGTTTTGGGAGTTATTGGTCTTTGAAAACATGTTTGGCCTTTTTATGAGTATTAAAAATCTATACTCAGGTCCTCATACAGACCAGGATAACTGAACTGTCTCCTCACAGTCCTGTTTTGGGTGTTTGCTTCAGTATTCTGAATGGTAAACAAACAAAAAGAACCTGAAATGAATAGTCACTATTAAAAAGCATTTTATAAGAAACATTAATGTTTGTTATCCATCCATGTTCTAAGGACTGTAGAGAACATATGGGCATGTTATACTGAACTGTGTATATATGTTATATTTCCCACATTTGTCATTTACATCTTCATTTGTAGTCACATCCAGATTGATTTGGACTGTTCTGCTTAAGAAGAATGAGCTTTGTTTAACAAGCTGATATCAGACAACAAACACAGTTCAATTGAGTTTAGTCTTTCCTCCCACTGCAGTTTATTAGAAGAAATGAAACAGCTAGTCATTGTTCTAGCAATTGACACATTCTCTTTCAAACTGAATGCTTGTTAGCTCACACAGAATTAAAGAGTTGTTCTTTTTTTAAAAAAATGGATATTTTCATTATTTACATCTCAAATGTCATCCCCTTTCCTGGTTCCCCCTCCCAGAAACCCCCTATCCCATCCCATCTCCCTGCTTCTATGAGGATGTCCCCCCACCCACCCACACTTTCCAGCCTTCCCACACTAGATTCCCCTACACTGGAGCATCTATGGAACCTTCATAGGACCAAGGACCTCTCCTCCCATTGATGTCTGACAAGGCTATCCTTTGCTATATATACAGCTGGAGCCATATGTACTCATTGGTTGGTGGCTTAGTCCCTGGGAGCTCTGAGGTGTCTGGCTGGTTGATTTTGTTGGTCTTCCTATGGGGTTGCAAACCCCTTCAGCTCCTTCAGTCCTTTCTCTAACTACTCCTTCAGGGACCCCACATTCAGACCAATGGTTGGCTGTGAGCATTTGCCTCTGCATTTGTAAAGCTCTGGTAGGACCTCTCAGAAGACAGCTATATCAGGCTCCTTTCAGCAAGCATTTCTTGCATCCACAATAGTATCAGAGTTTGTTGACTGTACATGGGATAAATCCCCAGGTGGGACAGTCTATGGATGACCTTTCCTTCAGTCTCAGCTCTACATTTTGTTTCCATATTTGTTTCCATGAGTATTTTCTTCCCCTTTCTAAGAAGGACTGAAGCACTCACACTTTGGTCTTCCTTCTTCTTGAGCTTCATGTGGTCTGTGAATTGTATCTTGGGTATTCGGAGCTTTTGAGCTAATATCCACTTACCAGTGATCACATACCATGTGTGTTTTTTGTGATTGGGTTACTTCACTCAGGATGATATTTTCTAGTTCCATTCATTTGCCTAAGAATTTCATGACTTCATCATTTTTAATAGCTGAATAGTACTCCATTGCTTAAACATACCACATTTTCTGTATTTATTCCTCTGTTGAGGGACATCTGGGTTCTTTTCAGCTCCTGGATATTATAAATAAGGCTGCTGTGACCATAATAGAACATGTGTCCTTGTTATATGTTGGGGAATCTTTTGGGAATCTTTATGCCCAGGAGTGGTATAGCTGGGTCCTCTGGTAAAAAGAACACAGCAAACTGATGAATAAAATTTAGTAGGCCTACACTTTAAAAATCTTGCACTGTAAATCCAGTAAAGAGGCAAAAGATATGTAATAACATGAAAAGATAAAACAAGATGTGCTTTGTATGACGTGTTTTACATACCATTTCTTAGAGAGTCCAGTTGTAACTAAGTACCCTGACAAAAAGTAACCTGCAGAGAAAGGTGTTTATTTGGTTTACAGATTAAAGTTAATCATTAAAAGAAGTCAGGGAAGAAATCTTGAGGCAGAATGGAAACAAAGAGCATAGAAGGATACTGCTTAGTGGCTTGTCTCTCCTGACTTGTTCGCATGGCTTTCTGATAGAGTCCAAGGGAGGGAACTACCTTCAGAGATCTGTGTTCTCCTACATTAATTAGCAATTAAGAAATGCCTCAGAGAGATGGGCTCAGGCATATGTGACAGAGGCAATTTTTCCATTCTGTCTTCTAAGTATGTCAGTTGACATATGAAGCCAGGTATGATAGATAACACATATAATTAGAGGAATTGAAGACCAAGGCAGAAGGACAGAAAATTCCAGGATAGCTAAGGATACAATGAGCCAAAATATATATATTAAAACAAACAATAACCTTTTTAAGATAAAAAGGCACTGTTTAATGAAATGGTAATGGACATAAACTTTTATATGAAAAACACTTGAATATTTGAATATAAAATGATACCAAACCAATAATATTTGTGCCAAATAATTAATAAAAAATTCCTTTAAGGAACACTATAGAATTGTGATTAAATACAGGTGAACAGAATTTAAGTTGTTCTCATCCTTTGTATTATTTGAATAGTTTAAAAGTATTCAAAATTACCAGATTTTCTGAAACTGAATCAATAAAATGATTTGAAGGAATAAATGTGCTTATAAATGACAGTGGTTTCTGCTAGAAAAATATTTCACAAAGAATTCACAAATTTCAATGAAAATCTCAGTGGGTAATCATCACTCTATTTATCTAAATTTAGGAGAAATGGTTGATTCAGGTGCTTTTCAAAACCGTGTCAATTTGTGTCACATTATGTAGCCATGGTGACAGACTGGCTCTGTCTCTTCTAATAGGTATACTGTTACAGTGGCAATGAAACCTTTTTCCAACTAATGATCCATATAAATCAGAGTATGGCAAGAACTGAATTGTAGATTCACAATGAGATCAATTGTTCTGGCTCCACAGGTGGGGAACGAGAACTGTCTAGAGGTTGAGGAGATGGCTTAGTCAGTGAAGTGCTTGCTGCATACCATAAGAACCTGTATTAAATTCCACCATTCTCATACTAACCTGGTAGTACCTTGACTAACACAGGTGGGAGATGGGGATTTCTGGGATTTTCTGACTAGCCAGACTGGCTGATCATTGAGCTCCAGATGCAGTGAGAGCCTATGTTTCAAAAACAATGTGGAGGGTTAACTGAGGAAGACACATAGATGTGGACTTCTTGCTGCTGCATATATTCACACGTGTGTACATACTCATGTATACACAAACAGATACACAAATACACATATGTGCCACACAAAGACACAAAGAAAAAATTTAAAATCACACTGGAAATAACCACTAATACATCCAAGGACAAAACGCTTCCATCCACCTACCAAACTACACCAAACTTTTCATTTCTTGATCAGTACCTAAGAACTCAGTTCTTATTTTAAATTTTGATGATATAACAGTAGAAAGGTGTAGAAAATCTAGGAAGTTTTTTAATGAGGGAAAAAGGTAACAAGTGAGGTACCAGACACTGCTTAAAATTACAGAAGACTACAAGAGATCTACTGCATATTCATCAACATATCATCATGTAGAACTGAGAAGTTCTGACAGTGTGGATATTTCAAGCAAACCAAGGTTACAGTTAAACGATACTCTTCCCACAAAGCTAGAAAAGCTAAATTCTAACCCAGACAATCCCCCAATCAAGTGGTAAGAAGCAATTGTGTGAGGAAGCAGATCTCAAAGAAGCTGTCAAAAGCTGGGCCTTTGAAAATCCCAAGGCCCATGTCAATAGTCAGGGTGTAGAGATGCCTTAACATTATGGTGCAGCTCATTTGAAGCTCAGAGTAACTTAACCACTTTTTTTTTTTTTAAAAAACTGCTGACAATGAAAGCATATTTCATAACACGCTGAAATTAGTGACACTCAGCACAGTATTAAGAAAACATCTTAAATATCTATTGATGAATGTTCAAGGTTCTTTTGCATCATAATGAAGACTGAGCAGGAGGTTGATACCTGTTAACATAGTTGTATGGACAAAAATCTATCCCCTTAGATTATTAGACTGGGAGAATCATCAGCAAATACTTTCTTAGTTAATTTCTGTTACCTTCTAGAGGAGAGAACAGAAGAGTTTGTACATGCTCTTAGAGGACAGACAGCGAGGGAGCTTTGATTGTAACAAAGAGTCACTGTGAGAACCTCTGACACATATCAGGAAAGCATGCTGGAAAAATTTACACACCACCAAAATAACAAGAATATTGCATATGCCGAGAGCACAATCTACCTGCAGAAGTCTCACAATTTAAACCAGCCCCTTAGGCTCTCCGTGTGGCACACATTTTAATTTCTTTTCTGTAATATTTAACACAGCTATTTAAAATCTAGGTAAACTTTACTTGAGAACTTGATTCAGTCCAGCTGTCTTCGTGGCTACATTCAATAGCCCTTTTGCTGAAAGTCCAGGACTAATGCTTTAGTGTTCTCTAGTCTAATTTGCAACCTGCTTAGCTCCATAGGAAGCCCTTCTTTGAATTTAACTAAAGAATAGGATTAGGTTCCTATTTCTGTTAAAGTATTTTCCTACTCATGCATCACCCAACTCTTTCTCTTTATCCTGGTATTCCTGATACTGTTTAATATTAGTTTTTAAGACCACAGATCTGGTAACATCCACTGGATTACATCTACCCTTGGTGTTGCAAGTTGCAACTATGGGAAATTTATTAAGATTCAGTTTTATGTTGAAGAACTTCAACTACTTTCAATTCTTAATTCCTTTTCAAGTACATGTAAGACTATATCTATTTCCAAGTCTACTTCAAATGTAAAATTTAATCAAATAAATATGAAAGGGTAAAAGTTTGGAGCCAAAGTTTTTAATTTCCATAAAGATATTAAATATTTTTCAATAGCCATTTTCATGGGCCATGATTATTTTATTTCTGTATTGAAAGCAATGTCTGAGTCAAACATATTCTCTTTTTTATGGTTCTCTATTTTCATTTATGTATGTGTGTGTGCCTCCTCTGTGCAGGTGCCCACAGAAACAGGAAGATGATAAACAAACCCCTGGAGATGGAGTTACAACAGTTGTGAGCTGCTGCCCATTATGAACAACATGAGCATCTGAATTTGGGTCATTTGCCTGAGCAGTACTTATTCTTTTGTTTAAAACAATGTTTTTATTAATTATTTGAAAATTTCATCTGATGGATGTTAATTATAGTCTCCCCAAACTCTTCCTATAGTCATCATCTTCATTATAATCTCTTTGCCAATTCATCTTTAAGGTCCCCCATCCTCACTCCATGGAGTCCATAAATGTTGACCAGGCACTGTTGAATTGGAGACTTGTCTGAAATATGGATGTCCCACCAAGGGCCACATCATTAAAGGCAACTGATTCTCCTTCTTCTAGAGGCTATTAAATGTCAATAGCTTCTTTGTGGTGGAATTTTATACCTACCAGCCCCCAAACCATTCTGGGATTTTTTTCTGGCTTGAGTTTGGAGTTATCTTGTAGTTGGGATCATAGTCATTATGAATTCATATATGAAACTGGCTGGAGTTACACATCATTTTCTGGAGTTATCTACCACCACTAACTCTTAAAATCTTTCTACCACCTGTTACAGGAAAATTGCTGAGCCTTGTGGGGAAAGGGGATATGTCTGCTCTAGCTGCACTCTTCAGTTTCAAAAAATAAATCCTTTATAGTTAATGGAAATTATTAGGTAAGACTACATTTTTAATAACATTGATTAACCAATAGTGCTACAATAATGTTGTTTCCTATAATATTGCAAACTCTTTACATCCTGTAGTTTTCTGAATTTATAAAGGAGAGCTTAGTGGTATTTTACAAAGAATAAAGCACTTTTAGAATGTGTCCTGAAATTCTTTTGCATCCTTGAAGATATTAAAATTAATTTACATAACTGAAGTGTAGGAACTGTGTACTATAGAATCTGACAGGATTGATGGGACATGCATCTGCTCAGAGCAGACTATGAAAATGTTACAGCCTCCATTTTCATCTTATTCCAAGAGTCCTCCTTCTGAGCAGAGCCACCTTCTTAAGAAATAGCTTAAGGCAAGTGTGCCAGGAGGAACCCAAGGCTTGAGTTAGTGCTCAAAGGATCAACCCCAGAAGTGAGCTTGGAAGCACTTGTTCTAGAGTTAGGTGCAGCTGTAAATAACAGCTAAATGTCCCCTCCTGTGAGGCCCAAAGCCAGAAGAAAACACTAAAATTGCTCCCAGATTTTGAACCCAGGAAGTTTTGCGATGAACTCTTGGTGTGAATGCTAGTGAGACTCCAAGACTCTGGGAGGGAGATGAATTACTCTTCTCAGGCCATGGGGTATGCAATCAAACACTGCCATTTATCAAAGTCAATGGATAAGTTTGCTGGGGCAATGAAGAATACTCTCTCTCTCTCTCTCTCTCTCTCTCTCTCTCTCTGTCTCTTTCTCTCTCTCTCTGTCTGTCTCTCTCTCCTCTCATCACTTGTAATAACTATTTGGCTAGCTTTAGCTTTACCAAACAAAAAACAAAGCAAAAGCGATTAATCAAAGAATCAATGTATAATTGTGTGTTTATGTATGCATGTATGTGATATTTTATTAAGATTGGTTTAAATGCAAAAAAAAATGTGAAATGGCACATTAAGAATTTATAACAGAAACAAAGCACAAATGAGCCTCATAACAAAATACTATTTTGAACTAAACCCATAATAACAAATTGCAGAGCTGTCAATTGCAGGCCAAGGATAACATATTGGCTGAGGCAACCGAAGGTGATTATTTATGTGAAAGATAGACTAAGCATCCATAATGTATTATGTGTTCAGAAAGTAAACACAGTGGCCACTGTATCACATAGAGCCTTTATTCATACTATATAGATATTATTTTACCTCATTTGAAATATGCCTCAAAACTTTGATCTTCACAATGAGATTGGTCCTCAGATTTTTAAACAAGAATGAAATTCTGCTGTTGTGTTTTGTTTAACCAGTGCCCAGGCTTTAATACATTGGCTAATTCTTTTTCCTAGTAGTTTGCTATTATGAGCTACTTCAGAGCTCCTTGTTGAAAATGTGCCACTTTGGAATATATTCCACAGGCAAATCCCCAGCTGTGATATTACTGTGACCAAATGTAAAAACATACTTTATACAGTTTGATGAATGGTGTCAAAAAGCCATACAGAAAGATCACACCAATTCATACCTTCTACACACTGTGAGTGACCATTTCTCCCTATATTTTAGGTACTCCTCATGAAAAGTTCTGCATATACTTAGCCACTTCCCAAATGAACACATTGTCTAATTAATTCTGAGTAGATTCTAGTATCTTCATTAGAGTATATGTATTATCTATCTGAAGTTTCTTATTCTCTTAAATGCCACATTGTTATTTTGCACATTTTTTCCTTTAGGTCATTTCCTTTTGTTATCTTCAGTTCAGTGAGACATGTTTGTGCAAAAGTGAAAGTTAGTAAGCAAGTTTTATATAATTTTTCAAGGTTTTTTTGTCCATCCTAATTGTTATCATTTTAATTAATTCATTTTATTTGGTTATATTTTAGTAAAACTGCCAAAATTTTTCCAAAAGATTGTCTGAACTTTTATTGTTAATTTTGAAGAAATTCCAAGGCTAAGAAGTCATTAATAAATAGTTAAAAGAAGGGATAAACCTAGGAAGGCTTGGGAAGCTGAACTGAATCTGTCTTATGGGTAGGTATGATGTCAATATGGAGAAATTCTGTAATCTTCAAAGTAAACTTTATTGCCTGGCCAAACTGAAGTTTTTCCAGAGTCGGCCAAATATTTACTAAGCAGAATGTGAGCATCTCTCCTCCCCATTCTCACTGAGTGTGTAGTCTTTCCATAGTCCTCAGAAGAGAACCCCTTCCTATCATCAAGGCCCCAGTGATTTAGGAAAAAGACTAAGAATTTCCACTGGCCAAATTCTTTCCAAGATCTTGAAAATTATAATTGGTAGACAGCCATCTTTTAAAATAGTCTAGAAATCCACATTTTCCAAACTTTCACAGCAGAGCACAACCAGGCATATCTAGCAAGACAATGAAGGCTTTATAAAGAAAGGAACATGACCTGCATGTGTGCTTACTGCATGAAACCAGACCATGATGTTATAACCATTAAGTCAGCATGTAGTGGAACACACACGTTTTTCCTAAAGTATTTCAAAATAGCAAATGTGTTAAAAAGAAATAAGTTCAACCTTCTTTTCTACTAGCCATACATTTTTTCCCTAAAATATTTCAAAATAATGAAGATGTTAAAATTTTTCATCCTTCTTCTTTTTCTCTACCCCTGCCTTTCCAGATGCTTATTATGAGGCAGGATATTACAACAGAAGACTTGAGTTACAGAAACAGGCACATTGAATTCTGATAGTTTTCGTCTTTGTGGCTTGTTTTGTCGGGTTTCTCTAGAGTAACAAAAGATATAGAATAAGCCTCTCCATGCTTACTACCTACCTATCTATAATTCAAACACACACACACACACACACACACACACACACACACACAGGAGAGAGTATTTGTTACAATGACTTGCTGCTGCCCAGCTAATCCAATAATGGCTGGCAAAGAGAAAAAACTTCCTTCTTTTATGTCCTTACAAAGGCTTTAACAAAATGTATGACCCAGATTAGTCCTGGACTAAATATCTAAACTAAAAGTGTATCTTACTACCTCAGTGTTGCAGACTAGAAGTATATCTTATGACTTCAAAATTAATCAGAAATCTGACATAGTTGTGCCCTAATAAATTCCAGATGTAGTCAAGTTAATAACCATGATTAGCCATCACCATGTGTCAATTATCTTCTTTTTAAAAAATAAAATGACTCCATAGATTTTTTTTTTCTTGTTTCATTTGTGTTTAAAGCAAGAATGGCAAAAAAGGGAAGAGATCTAATGGAGCTAGAGATGGGGAACACAGTGGAGTAATGGAATATATGATATGAAAGCAGATAGAAAGATGGGAAATAAAACAAAATAATACATACACTGTATTAATTAGGGTGTCATTGTTGTGAAGAGACACTATGACCACAGCAACTCTTATAAGAGAGAATATTTAATTGAGACTAGCTTACAGTTACAAAAGTTTAGTCCATTATGATGATGATGATGGTGGTGGTGGTGGTGGTGGTGGTAAGCATGGCAGCACACAGGCAGACTTGGTATTGGATGAGCCAAGAATTCTACATCTTGATCTACAAGGAGCAAAGAGGAGGCTGGTTTACACTGGGCAGAGCTTGAGTACATATGTGAGAACTCAAAGTCAGCCTCCACAGTGACACATTTCTCCCAAAAATTAACACTCCCACAATGCCACACCATTACCAATGCCATTTCCTATGTGCCAAGCATTGAAACAAGAGAATGTATGGGGGCCACACCTATTCAAACCACACACACACACACACACACACACACACACACACACACACACACACAAACAATAAATCCAGTTATTTCTATGAAAAGAAAGAAGACTGGCCAACTGCATATGAATGGGATATAGAGCTAAACAAAGAATTCTCAACTGAGGAATCTTGAATGGCTGTGAAACATCCAAAGAAATGTTCAACATCCTTAGTCATCAGGGAAATGCAAATCAAAACAACCCTGAGATTCTACCTCATACCAGTCAGAATGGCTAAGATCAAAAACTCATGTGACAGCAAATACTGGAGAGGATCCTTCATTGATGGTGGGATTCCAAGCTAGTACAATCACTCTGGAAATCAGTCTGGCAGTTCCTCAGAAAATTGGAACCCAGCTATACCTCTCCTGGACATATACCCAAAAAATGCTCCAATATATAACAAAGACATATGTTCCACTCTGTTTATAGTGGTCTTATTAATAATAGCCAAAAACTGGAAACAACCCATGTGTCTCTCAACAGAGGAATGGATACAGAAAATGTGGTACATTTACACAATGAATTAAGTACTACTCAGCTATTAAAAACAATGGCTTCAAGAAATTCTTAGGCAAATGGATGGAACTCAGAAATATCATCCTGAGTGAGGTAACACAGTCACAAAAAAAACCCACACATGGTATGTACTCACTGGTAAGTGGACATTAGCCAAAAAGAAGCTCAGAATACCCATGATACAACTCAAAGACCATATGAAACCCACAGAGAAGGAAGAACACACCAAAGTGTGGGTGCTACAGTCCTACTCAGAAGGGAGAAGAAAATAATCTTGAGAAATAGAGGGAATGAGGGATCTGAAAGAAAAAGGAGAGGAGGAGGGAAAAAGGGGTTGGGTTCAGATACGGGATCAGATGTGTGAGTAGTACAGAGGGTCAGGAATTTGAAAGGAAGTGTGTAGCACTGGGGGAGAGAGACTTGGTGGTAGCTACTAGAAAAGCCCAGATGCCAGGGACTCAAGAGGTTTCCAGGACCTTACAGGGAAGACATTAGTTCAAAGACCCAACAAAGAGGAGATAGAACCTGTAGAGACTATATTCAGTGGATAGGTATGGCCCCCAGTTGAGAGAGGGGGCCACCCACCCACCTCAAAAATATTAATCCAGAATTCTTTCTCTCAAAAGGAACTGCAGTGACAGAGTGGAGCAGCGACTGCCCCACCTAGGGATGCATCCCATTAGCAGAAACCAAACCCAGACACTATTGCTGATACCTAGAAACACTTGCTTACAGGAGCCTGGTATTGCTGTCCCCTAAGAGACTCTACCAGACCCTGACCAATATAAATGCGGATGCTCACTGCCAAACATCGGACTGAGCACAGTGACGGACCCCAATGGAAGAGTTAGGGTAAGAACTGAAGGAGCTGAAGGGGTTTGCAACCCCATAGGAAGAACAACTATATCAACCAACCAGACTCCCAGAGCCCCCAGGGACTAAACCACCAACCAAAGAGTACATATGGTGAGCTGGATATGTAGCAGGGGATGACCTTGTTGGGCAACAATGGGTGGAGAGACCCTTGGTCCTGTGAAGGCTCAATGCCCCAGTGTAGGGGAATGCTAGGGTGCTGAGGTGGGAGTGGATGTCAAGTGCAGGAGTACCCTCACAGAGGCAGGGGGTTGGGGGAGGGGATACAGGATTTGTGGAGGGGAAACTGGAAAGGGGGATAACATTTGAAATGTAAATAAATAAAATAACCAATAAAAAACTAAAAAAGATATACTATTTTTCCCTAAAAAGGAAAGATTTTGTTATGAAATAATTAGATGTCTAAATTATGTAATATCTGCTATTTTAAGTCACAGATCTATCTCACTAGAGAATATTTGTTTTAAGGCTCAGAGTGTCATATTGCCAAGACATTTGATTTAATGTATTTTCTGTCATGGCTTAATTACTTTTATCATATTATTTTCTCTAAATGTTACATTTCAAATGTAAAAATGTATATTTCCTTTATATTTTAATGTATATTTTCTGTGGTTGTGAAGCATAAGTTATATTTCTAGTACTTTTTATCGTTTCTCATTGATTTTACCTTCCTGAATTCATATGCATAATTTTGTGCTTGATGGTTAAGTGTTCTTATACCCATAAAAAGCACATATATACACTATCTTATTTTCTATTATTACAAAAAATAGTACGAGTTTTCTAGTTTTCTGTACTTTATATTACTAAAAATAAATTTGATTTTATGAACAAAAACTAAAATAATTATTTAGGGACAAAATATAGTATTTAGCCAGGTTTGACAATTTATTAGCTTTGCAAATTCTGCTTAACAATCTAGACAGCTTTAATAACAGTAATCTTAAGAGGGACATTTTTCTAAAATAACTGAATCCTTAGAGATGTTAAATGTTTCACAAGAGGACGTAATGATGTATATGTAATAGTAAGATATAACTGCATCCTTATTTTGGGAATCAAGTGCCACCTCTTATTTTGAATGTTGCATATATTTTGTTTTTTTTTTTCAAAGTAGCCAGAGACAATTATTCAAAAGCAAGGTAGTACAGTTCAGAAATAGACTGTCAATTGTGATGAGAGACATCATGAATGAGATAGTACTCAATGGCTTATGTGTACATGTTACCTATTATTTTACTTTTATATTTTTCAGCTTTGTTGGGATTTAACTGATATGTCAAAATTACACATAACAATGCTGTACAATAAGATTCATTTGTATATGTATATTATTACAATCAGTTTGACAGCCTGCCTATCACTTCATTATGGTTGCCTTTGTAATTTATGGTGACATTGCTTAAAATTCACTCTCCCAGCAAATTTCAATGCAATATAATACAATACATATAATAACCATCTAAACGTAGACCTTCAGAATATATTTGTTTATTATGATCGAGATTCTACCTTTTGGCTAAATTATTTCCTTTATTCTCACCCTAACCCCCAAATTCTTGAGAAACATCATTCTCTCTGCCCCATGAACTTGGTTGAATTCTACCTATGAATGAGCTAGTACCTAATTTTTGCCATGGTTATCTCATTTCACTCACATTGTGTTCTGCAGATCCATTTGTGTTATCATGAATCCAAAAGATGGACTTTTGGTACGGGTATTGGGATAAGAGCTTGTTTCAGTTTTACTTCACTTATTTATCAGTTACTATACTTTATTTTCTCTTTAAATTATCATAATGGGACTGGAGAAATGGCTCAGTAAGAAAGAAATCTTGCTGTCAAACTTGAGGATGTGAATTTGATCCCTAAAACTCCCCAATGTGAAACATACATCACATGTATGTTTTTGCACATATCCTAGTGTCTCCCCACAAAAATTAGAACATATAAAAGATTCGTACAAACATCAACTAATTAGAGTCCAGAATTGTAACCTTTACTCATCTGCTTTATAACTGTTATTGTCATGCATATACATATGGTGTTTAAATATATAAACTTATTGGTATTTTATTTACTTTTCCATTGTTGTGAGGAAACACCATGACTGAGATGATTTATAGAAAGCAGAGTTTATGTAAGGATTACTCTTTCAGATGGATAAAGACCTGTTATTATGACAGAAGAGTGGCAGCACACAGGCATCTAAACTAGAGCAGGAAGTTGAGAACTGAGGGCTCACATTTCACATCTTGACTTGCAAACAGTAAGCAAAAGGACAAAGCTGGGAATGCATTGTAGCTTTCAAAACTGCAAAGCTTGGCACCAGCATAATTCTTTCAGCAAACCAACACCCTGTGCACCTTCCCAGACAACACCAAACTGGGAATCAATTATTCAGCTTCCAAAGTATATGGAAAGATATGTATCATTCAAGTCATCACATTGCTATCTATAGAGACAAATATATGTATACAAATATAAAATATATTGCAAAAAGGTGAAACCAACAACTGAAAATGAGGTTATGTATTAAAGTGATTATTTGGGTTACTTGTTAGTTATATATAAACTACTATGGATAGACACTTACTAAGACAAAAAATAATATGTAAATCAAGCCTTAGTGCTGTGCACGTATATTTGAAAGAAGATACATCTTTTTATTAGACAGAGGTATTACTGTTCTTCTGAACTTTATAAACTTTTGATTTCAAGTGCCAAATAGAACCATATGTAGGAATACAACATGATCAAAGTTTAAAGAAACAGAACTTTTAAATAATATACACAATAAAAGATAGAACTCAGCTGTATGCTATTGCAAAAACATGAGGATGCAAGAAGAGTTTTCACTTCTACTTTATTATTATTATTATTATTAACTCAGTTAAATCGGAGTCACTTTTCTACCTTAGTATTTATTTTCTTGCCAAAAGTGTACCAGATGGAAGAACTTTGAGTAATTTAAAACATTTATTGGTATGTCTTTCTGCTAAGATACATTATCACCAATATAATTGTGCTTTCTTAGCAAATGTTATTCTTTTTCTTTACATGTCAAACGTGACTCCTTTTTTCTATTATTACTATGTCATGCTATATAACCTTTCAAAATAACCCTTCCACACACTGTGGCATACCTTTTCTCAGCACCAAGCAACTTATGAGTCATATGATGATGCAATGTACCAAAAAGATTAAGCTCCAAAGTAGCCACAAAACTAATTTGCCAAGCAAGAAATGAAGAAATGGTAAATTGGAAAAAGCCTGATATTGTTGTTTTTCTTTTTTTAAATAAACACTCACAGAAAACAGTTTGGAGCAGGAAGAGTCCATAATGTTGAAAAGCTAGAAGACGACTCCAGTTTTATGGTGTGTGGGCCTCTGTACATGAACTCAGGAAAGGGTTTACATATGGGAGTATCTCAGAAAGCAAAAATGTAGAACCACAAATCACAGCTTCTTTAAGCTTCAAATGTGAAAGCAGAACTAAAATATATGCAGCTGTGTTGAAAGAACCTCTGGGTACACCCTATCTTTTAGATAATATTTGGGTACAAGGATAGCAAATGGCAAAGGATTCACATACATATGCCTCATTATGAAAAGCTGTAGGGTAAATATAATAAATCCTCTATCCTTCCATACTTCCCACCGATGTTTTCCAATAGTCAAGATTATATTGCATTTAATATTGGCAAAAAGAAACAATAAAGTGTGCAGCACTAATGGTGGCCAGGGCTCAGGTGGTCAAAGTTCATGCTATATAATAATTAATTATATTTGTGTTTTGTCTACATTGTCTCTGCATTTGCCAGTCTTCCTCTATTGATGGATAAAGAAATATAAAAGTAAACATAAAAGTTAAACTCACCCATGTTAAATCTCCGCTAGTTACAAGCCTGTTACCCAAGTACATTTATATGTGTAATTGGCTTCTTTTGCATATTTGAATATGTGAAAACATGCATTATACACTTCATATATGAACATATTACATATTTAATGATTAAAAATAAGCAGTCTAACATTCATATATTTCCCTGATAATAAAATTGCCTATATATTTTCCTTATTGATAATTATAGTTTATTCTGTATACATAGGATTGCTGTTGTGAATCTCTGTCTGGGCAAAATTGCCTAACATTACTTTTACCAGATTATATGCTAATTTTTAGCTTTAGGCATCATGCAGACCTTAATTGGCTCCTTGCAAGAATTAGCAGCAAGTATTACCCTTAATGAGCAGTGAGGAAGGTGTGTGTTTTCTGCACCTTATTTAATTATAACAATTCAACATCAAAACCTCCTTTAGGCAAGGAGTATAGTAAAAATTCACTTTACAGATGAGATGTGTGCAATCAAGTCAGTCATTTAAATCACTGAATGAGATCATTGATTTTTTATAATTACATTTTAATAGTGTTGTGCCAGGAAGCATTTGTGAACATCAAATGACTACCTAGGAGCTATTTCTGATGTAATCACATTAGGGTGTCTTTATACCAAACTTGAGTTTGGGCTTACTCATCACAGGCCTACAGGACGGTTTGATGAAGCAGCCCCAAACTCTCATCAGGACAAAATGGAAGAAGGAAATTTCCTTTCTTCTTATAGGAAATGGAAGTAACTGAGAGGGGGGTCCAGCCTGGCATGCATCTAACTAAATGTTTACTGTAAGCTGACAGGTGGGTGCTCTGAAGCAAGACTGTATACAATCATGAACAGTCGGAAAGTACATCTGAAACTAGTAGACGAATCTTTGATTAACTATAGCTAGAAAGTAACCCTGTCCAAGGACAGGCTGTGGGGTCATTCCTTGTACTTGAGTGAAGCTTGGGTTCAGTCATGGGCCAATTTCTCAGGCTTTAATTTTTTCTTTTAAGATGGAGGCTGGTTCCAAGATGGAGTAGGTTTGGACTCTCAATAGCACTATTAGATTGCACTTTTTAAAGTTATTTGAACACTTTTGAAATCTAGTCTTTAAGTGTATATACAAGTAAGTGAAATAATTAAAACAATGCGTGTTATATTTTATTGAAGAAATCACTTTATTTTTATAGTCTAATACTAATTCTTAATAAGGAATTAGCTTAGGTTCCATAAACCTTAAATTCTAGAATAATCTTACATATATCAAGTAAATAAATCTGCCAAGAATAAGCTATTATCTTAGCACAATTTATGAAATATTATTTTATGACCTACAGTTTTAAATTATTTACATCGTAGGTAAATTATATAAAATAAATGTCTTGTTGTGCATTTCAGGCTGGCCTGAAGCCATGATCTTCTTTCCTCAGCCTTTCAACTGCTGACGTTATAGGTATGCAACACTATATTTAGTAAGTGGTCAGTTGAGACAAGCATTTTCTAAGGCATCTATTATGCAACAGCACATAAAGATACTATGGAAACATGGTTAACTGTGTGCTTCAGTAGAGCAAGCACTTGCTGCACATGTCTGAGAATCAGAGTTCAAAATCTCAGAATCTACATAAAAGCTTGGCAGGCATGGCTGTTTCCGGCCACCTCAGCCCCCTGGAGACAGGGGGCATGCTCCAAATGCCTATCTGGAATAGGTAGAAATGGTGAGCTCTGGATTCAGTGAAATATCATTCCTCTATAAATAAAATTGATCAGGAAGGAATGAAGATGTGCATCTACCCATCCTCGCACATGCAACACACATACCTGATGTACACAAACATATGGCAGGAAAAGAAAGCAGAAAAAAGAAATGAAGTTTGTCAAATAAAAACTATAGAAAAATAAATGGCCCAGAAGTCATGATTCTGGGAAAACTACGTTTAATTTTGATTTTACCTTCAGAGTATAGACATATTTTTAAATAGGTAAGTTTAAATAATTGCATACTAACAGAAATTCTGTATTACTAAAGACAAAATAAGATGCAGTAAAGATTCAATCATTTCTCCTTTGCATCTGCAAAGCACCACTCAGCCCCCTTTATAGCCAACATCCAGTAAACAGCCCATGTGCAGAGATCTGCAGTAACAAGGAACAGATGAGACTTGGCCCCATGAGGACTCACCATAAGCGAAAAAGTGCCATGCTGTTCAAAAAAATCACAGCTTAGGAATGCTAGAATGACTAAATTTGATCATAAAAGGAAAAAAAAAAAACCACTAAACAATCTTATCTCATGTTTCTTTATTTAAACATAAAATAATGTCACAAAATTGATGCTTCCTACAAAGCTGCTAAAGCAGAGAAGAGGTGGCTTCAAAATAGTCATTAATTCTCTCTCTCTCTCTCTCTCTTACATGTTTGTGAGAGTGTGTGTATAATATACACTGTACATAATAGTGGATTCATATGGGCATTTTCATGCCATGTTGGATATCAGAGAATAATTGTAGAATTCAGTTCTTTCTTTCTACCATGGGGCTTCCAGAGCAACCTCTGGGCTTCAAGCTTGGTAGCAAGTTTTCTTACATCCTGAAACACATTACCAACTCTGGCTTTTCATATCCTATATCCAATAATGCAATAATATAATGGTTTTACATGAATCCTTAAAACATTTTATTTTACAGATGCTTCAGTTAAACAAACAAAACCTTAGGTCTAATCTAAAACTTTAGGTAAATATACAGAACAAAGTGTAGGAACTAAAAATAATCTTCACTGTTTGAGTAGATTGTTGTAAGATTTTAATAACATACAGTCATAATAACAATTGGTGAATGTTAAATTATCTTTTGCCTTTAAACAGCTGGTTTTAGGTTCTTTTACATGACATAGTCAGGTTCTTATGAAGGTCACATAAAGAAGGACATATTCATCAATTATGTACTTGTGTGTAATTCTCATAAAGCCATGGATAAAAATTCCAATTGCAATGTAACTTTACTCTTTAACATAATTCAAAAGATAAAATTGTTTTTGGACTAGTTGATAAAATTTTAGGCAAGTATCTTGCCTTTTCTGTTCCTGTTTTTATAAGCAAAGCACCAATGACCACATGATCATTTTTAATGATCATGAAATAATGTAGATGAATAGTGTAGAAATTCAAAATTATCAGCCTATGCTATTATTTAATAATAATACTAATTACAAGAAGTGCTTCTTTTCATGAGCCTATCAAGATGGTTTATTAGATAGGGGAACATGTTCTGCAGGTACGAGGACCTGAGTTTAAATCCCAGAAATTGTGCAAAATTTCAGCCATGCCTGGTATCAACCTGCAATCCCAGTACTATGTAGACAGGAGGATGACTGGGGCTGGTTGCCATCCAGCCTAAATCTAGGTTCAATGGCTGACCTTTTCCTAGGGGAGCAAGTTGCAGAGTGATAGGCCAGGATATTTGACATTCCTCTCTAACCTCAGTATGTGAACAGGTTAGTGGTTCTACGCACACAAATTCATGTAAATTACATGTACACACAGAGAGGGGTGGAACTATATATAATCATTCTATGTAAATGAACGTGGAAGAAATAAAATACTTAGACTATAATGATAATGCAATCATATGGTATATAGAATAGATTAAATCTATATATACTTAGGACAGTTTTATAGTGAAAATTACTAGCTAATGAACTAGACATTATGAACTTTTCATCAGTGTTCTTTAAGATATAACTAAGTAGAAAACAATATAAAAATGAAAATTGCTGAAATACATATTCCCAATTCTAAATCAGCTCTGTGAATGGCACAATGGCACAAACGTCATCATGAAATGATACCTTGAGCTGTTACCTGGTGCTGATTCTCAGATAGGAGTTGGGGCGGGATGTGAGTCTGATAGATGCAGAATTACACAATAATGAAATCATGAAGCTTAGCAGAATTGAAATTAGAAGTACAAGTTCCTATCTACTGTTTTCATTGCCCTTGTATTTGTCATTTAACAGGACTCAAGTTGTTTATTCTCTTTCTCTCTCTCTCTCTCTCTCCTTCTCTCTCTCTCTCTATCTCTTTCTCTGCCTTTGTCTCTTTTCCCTCTTCTGAGTCTATATGTGTGAACACAAACCTGTTTTGTACCAATATATGAGTGACTATAAATGTCTAAAGCTACAATTCTTGGATAAATCTTTTGTTTCCCATGGTATGTCCATAGGTAGGCTTGAAATGTTATGCCAGAAGGTTCATTATGACAGATGCACAGGATGCTGTGAACTGATTAATCCAACAGGGAGGTGTCGATTAGAGAACTGTGCAATGAAGGTAGGGCTAATGGCAGGAAGAAAATGCTGTACCAGAGACGTTCCAAGTCATAACAGGAGCAAATAATTTCATATACCTCCTGTTTGTATTGATCATCTGCTCAAAGAATCAAAATTTCTAGATCTGAGCAAGAAATAAGTACTTCTCATGGATAACAACAGAGTGAGTATAGCTAAGAATCTGCTGGCACTTTCTGTGGGCAACTGAGTCCAAAATGCATAAGAGAGCTTAAGGAGGAAAGATTTGAGATTCATGGACCCATAGATAATAGTCAAGGACATGGAACCAGATAAAATATTCTATTAAGTATGTTAAGATTAAAAATGGTTAATTTCTAGACTGATTTTTGTAAGTATTGACCTTTGAAAATTAAGAAGAGAAAAAAAGAGGAATAGTCTGAGAAGCAGAGGAGAAGGGAAGACAGGACAGTGTTGTGTTGTGATATCAAGTGAGAAGAAACGTCCATGCTACTTAGAGATATAAGTAGCATCAAGTACTATTTAAAGATAATGTATGAGGAAGGTGTGAATTTGGTTTTACCAACAGAGACATTATCCTCAGGAAGAACAGTTAGAGTAGGGAGTGACAGGTGGAGACCTAATCGTATTAGGTTTAAGAGACATTAGCAGGAGAGAAACTGGGGACAGTAGTGTAGATAATCTTGTCAAGAGATTTTGACATTAATGGGATCAGGAAAACAAAGCAGGAGATCCCTCCTCTGATTTCACGGAAGGAACCTGAACCTTACACTAAAGGAACTTAGTAACATTCTCACATATTCCTTTCTGTCCAACTTCTCATAGCAATAGTCAGGGAACACCTGTAACTAACTGTCTAAAGGACCCCAGAAATAACAGAACTTTGGGGAAGAAAAATTTTCATTTAAATACTTGAAATACAAGTCATAGACATTTTCAGAGTAGTGCTTATAAACCAGTCGTTCCAAGCCAGCTATTTTCAGTATTTTTCATTAAAATACATACAAACATAAAGGTGGAATAATTTGTGCATTTATGTAACTGTTTTTGAGATGGACGTACAGCTCTGTTGGCAAAGTATTTACCTTATGACTGTAAAGCCCTTGGTTTGAACCCTAGCACTGTAAAAACCGAACACTGTGGCACATGCCTGTAATCCTAACACTTGGGAGGTGGACTCAGAAAGATCACATGTGATCACCTGTAGCTTCAGAGTATGAGACCAATATGTAGAAATATATATCTATTTATATGAACACAGAGAGAGAGAGAGAGAGAGAGAGAGAGAGAGAGAGACAGAGAGACAGAGAGACAGAGATAGAGACATAACAACAACAAACAACTAATGAAGAAGAAGCCCATGGATCTGCATAAATGCAAGACGGTTGGTATATGGATTGTTTGGAGGGAGGAGAGAGGAGCAGAACATGGTTTAATTACAGTACAATCTCAAGAAATCAATTAAATAAATTTAAAAAAATATAATCCTCTTTGGCCCTGCCCACAGCAGCTAAGGAAGACACAGAAGTAAACGATATCTAAGCATTAGTAGATTGTAATGATTATAAATTTTCTAGTGATCAGTCCCTTTCTATTTCATTGCTGATGACCCAACATTTTTAACATAATTTGAGAATTGCTGCTTTTAATGAATGAAATGTAATCTGGAGGGATAGGATGACTCATGAAAGATACTGAAATATGACATAAAATGTCCTAGATTAGGACCATTCTAAGAGGGGGAGAGTAGACACTACAGGTAGGCAAATCCTGAAAGAAATAAAATGAGATTAGAAATCATTTCCTGTCTGTTAAGTATTTTCTTAGATGCACCTGGGAGGTATTAAATAAAAAAAAAAGTTCTTTCTTCTGTGACCTTTTTCCATTAACAAGAAAAGTTTCAACTAAACAAAAAACCATGTACATGCTGGAGAAGAAAATCAGAATAAATTTGTATGTACAAGTATTCTGGAGACTGGAAATTCCAAAAGCTAATATTCTACAAAGTATCTTTAGTCCCAAGAGAAAAACAATGAAATCTATAATATTTTACAATGCAAAAACAACTGATTTTCAAAGTCTTCCATGAATAAATGGGAATGAACTAATTTTATCATGATTTTAAAGCTGTGAACAAGGAAAAACTTTTCTGCTCATTTTAATGAGGAAACAAAGATTACTGTATATGTTTTCTAAGATCATAGAGCTAGAAAACTGTAAAACTGGGACTGAGGCTCTTAAAATTGATTATAAATCAAGCAGTGTTGTCATAAAACAAAACCATAACTCATAACAGAAAAAAACAGGCTTTCAGGAGATGCTATGATTTATGTTCCAATTGGTAAAAGGGATCTAGGACACTATGTCTCAAATTTAATTTTGTTAAACCTGGAGCAATTCATCTTAACAAACCAAAGCACAGTGTCAGTTAAAGTGGCCAAGTTCTATTTCCCTCTCTGGAGGGCTGGCTATTTCCTCTCATATAGCCAACTACAGGTAATGTACTGTAGGCTTCTCAATGTAGACAAAATGGGGCACAGGCTTTAAAGAACCCCACTACCATTTTCCACATTTTATCAGATTCATCACTGCATATGCTTGAGTATATTCATCCTGACTTAATTTTCTAATCTCCAGATCAGAGAGAGAGAGAGACAGAGACAGAGAGAGATAGAGAGAGACAGAGACAGAGAGACAGAGACAGAGACAGAGACAGAGAGCTAGGTATCACAGGTGAGTTGAGTAACAACACATACATTAATAACTAAAAATTAAATACAATGGTAGACAGACTGAAGCCCTTAAGGTATACAATTGACAAGTATTTTGACACTCTGCCCTTAATTTAGTCACACAAATGATGAGTCAATCATGTATAGTATTAATAAATTGTTAAAATAATAGAAACATTAAATCTATAATTTCGGTTGTCAATTCAAGAATAAATAAATCTTAAGAAGAGGAATAAAAAAACCAAAACAAACATATGTGATGAATTGGTCAGAAATTTTAAAAATTAAGTCCAAAACTTATAGAGAGCCTGGGTTCAGTTTGATTTACCTCATTTCTGTTTCAAAATTTCTCCAAGCAATTAGTTCTGAACTGGTACAGATTTTAATATTTTACTTTCAAACATCATGTACTTGTGAGAACAGGGAATATTGTCTATTTTTAAATCTATCCCCAAGATTAAGCTAGCACATACACACACACACACACACACACACACACACACACACACACACACATGAAATATATAAGAAAATATTTCTGCATGTATATTATATATGTAAATGCATATGTACATATAACTGTACCTGTTTATTTATTTCTTTATATTAGACAAAGTTTTGGTGTCTAGTTATGTAGTTTAGACTATCTACACCTCACTAAGTAACACAGGCAAAGTTAGAGCTAGCATTTCTCCTGCTGAGGTACTGGGGTTATAGGCAAGTTCCAAAACCTTGTTCTTTGCCAATCCATTCACTGGCTCCCTGCCTCATTTTCATTGGAAATAAATGGCCTGCCCAGTAACTGTCTTCGGAAAATATCTTATGAAGAATCTCTATAGAATAATAAAACAAGATTTTGTAATGTAAATTCTTTTTTTGCAGTGTGCATACTGCATATACATTTTTATCTTGAGTGATTAGCCACAGATGGTAGAAGACATCATTTTGTTTGTACTTTGCTTGGACTTTGAAATTTTTGTCTTATCACCATTGTATATTATTTCTAAACAAATAAAGTTTTTCTACACTACAAAACCATTAGATCAGTGCATGTTATCTGTGGGGACATAGAACAAAGTAAATACTAATAAATCATTGACTCAACCTGAGAGTATAAATAATATCTCACAGAGGCTGTTTGTTTGATATTTTCATGAATGATAGATGAGACATCAAACTTATTTGGGCCTTCGAGCTATGAGCAATGCTTAGGGGAAAACATGTTCAAAATTCAAATTGGTCTTGGTTATCTGGAAGAGGATCATAAATAAATGTAATGATGCTAAACTACAAAGTCATTGTAATATATCTTAAGTGTGTGGCGGGGGATGGGGGGATGGAGAGAGAAGCAGAGAAGAAATACAGTTCACCAAAAAGAGGAGGCTGTTTAATCTGCACGGGGCTATCTAGTGGCATTCTCCTCAGATGAAGATCTTTGGTGCTGACCCTTAAGTACTTCTTTTCCACAGCATAATGGAGAAATAAACAAGACAGTAAGTTACAAATACAAGTTAAAATGCCCATAAACTCAGGGTAGAGGCGTGTAAAAACAGGGAGACATGAACTAAGAATTGCTGACTGATATTGTCATCAGGTGACCTTCCTCTCGTCCGTAGAAGCAGCCATATTGCTAAGATGCATACCTCCTTATTCCAATCTCCTGAAAGCAGCAAAGTGATTATGTCAGCTAGTTTGAAGGGATGTAGCATTCTGTTCAGCTGTATTCCCATCTGCAGTGGGAGGTGTATGGATGCCTACAATCTATGTTTCCCCAGCATACATTGTACGTTCAATTAGGACTTTCTAATAAAAAAAAAAAAAAAAAGTTAAGTTTTGCTTGATATCGTGTCCAGTCTACACAAACAGATCTTTTATCGCATCCTTGCTTGTTCTAAACCACCTAATTAAAACTCCACACCAACGATCTGTTTGGATGCTAACCCTGAAGCCATTAAAAGCAGTAATCTGCACTCTTTGTGTTTGACCTAGTGGCAATCTGTGTGCCTCTCAAGAACTCCAGTGGAATGCTCCTTAAATATCCACATTATACCATCAAAGCCCTGTCTGCCAAGGAAACCTATGATAGACTACTTTGAAGGAGACCATGCAGGAAGATTGTCTACCATGCTATTTTATCAGGATTTCTACCTTCTGTGGCTGCAGGATACATAGCTGCAAACTGACTGGATGGAGCAACCCTTAAGTTTTCTTTTACTTGAAAACTTCATTTCCATTACTGGGCTAATTCATCAGAGTAAAAAGGTGAGCAGTATTGTGATGATTCCTGATGTGTTGGGAAATCACTGTTTCTATATAATAACACTTCATCCAAAACAAAAACATACTTTCCTTGAAAGATAACTGTGAGACACCCACAGAAAATGAAGTAACTAGAAAATGTTAGCAAAGATTATATCACAGAAATACTAGAGTCCACTGGGAATGAACATATCGAAGGAGTACCTAGTTATGATAACTGCAGTCCTTAAACTCTTCATTTAATGTCAATTGGGACATTTGCAAATCTCCGTATCTCAATGTCCCTAGCAGATCTGTAGTCCAATGAAGGAAAAGCCAATGTATCACCACATATCGAGGAATAACTACTCACAGTTCTTTGTCATTCTGTTTTAAACTTACAGGAGGAGGATGCATTTCATGACAGCAAGAGTATTCTAACAAGTGCCTTTCCCTTACCTCTCTTATGCTTAGACAGTTAATTTGTCACTAGGGAGATCGAGGATGACAAGAACATAATGCTGACAGTAGGCCTGTGTTTATAGAAAGAATGTCTGCTGCCTTGGGGTCAGAGGCTGGAGAGCTGTGGTTAGTGGAAGAAATTAGTCAGGAAAATACAGCATAGTCCAGGAGGGATTTATTTACATGAGGCACTTCCATTTCTTTGTTTATTTGGAAAGACTTGGGGTGTGAAAGTGTTGAAAATTCCTCCTGTCACATAGCTGGAAGGGAGTGAGCTCTCCTAAGCGCATCATGCTGATAATGATTACTTAGAAGATGGGATTGCTGTCCAGGACAAAGAATGAAGCAATGATTTCAACACAAGGGGAATTCAAAATGTATAAACAGAACATTACCACACCTCTAATACTCAGCATGGTATTCAGAAAGTCAACACATGAGCAGGGGAGTTTTCAGAAAGAAAAATAAAAGCTTATAGCTCCCTAAGATGATTCTGCTCTCAACATAAATTTTAAAATTTTGAATTTTGTCACTGGATGAATTCCACTTCATTTCCAGACTTTTGGGGATGAAACTTTATAGCCTTTTGTCTTTGCCCTCAACCATTCAAAGTTTCAAATAATTTAAAGCCTGTTACAGAATTCCCACATATTTCATTGGTGTGTTGAAGGTATTGAGTGTGTTGATACCATCCCTGTGATGACTATGGAGTTAAACTCTTTACTTAGGATTCCTACACATTGCACCTGTCACCAACTTACCATATCCCACTGTATATAGTATTCACTGTACTATAGTCATATATCATTATTTATTGGTATAGTCTACCCTTTCTCACTTAATGAATAACTGTCATTATAAGTGCTTATATATCAATTTCATTTGCTAAACACTTTCATTGTTTAAATATTACTTCTCTTTCATATTCCTAGGAATCTTAGCCTTGCTTCAAATGGAGAGAGTAATATAAACATTCCTTCCCATATTCCTGATTTCATAGAATTGTCTTTATATGATTTGTATGCCTTAAAATTAAAGCAATCCTTGAGAATGATGAGGGATTAGGGAGCAATTTGTTGATTGAGTGGAGTGCATTGTGTTAAAACATCAAGACAACAAAATTATTGCTTCTGTTGTAGGCTTCATTAGACTTTCAAATTTTTTGTTCCACATCAGTTAAAGCTGTGAAGTAGATTCCACTACACAATAGGAACCGTCACTGTGATGTGCAATGAAACTATGATATCATGTCTTTAACAACAACTCCAAATTTAGGTGTATTATTTGGACGGCGATGAATGCATTCTTCTAGAATCAAGGTGTACTTGAGGAATGACAAAATCCAAACTTTGAGTGACAAAAGGCAAAGACAACAGCAAGTCTGTGATCTATGATTCTACCCAGCTGAGCTAAGAATGAAGATGAATTAGTCCAGTGACAGAATTCAGAGATGGAAACTGACTTTGGTAAGGAGATGGATACAGGGAAAGAACTGTTTTGGAACCATCTTCTCTCTCCTGTCTCCTTCTCTCTGTTTGTGAGCACTTTTAGGTACATGAGAATATATATACCCCACCCTCTGCCCCAATGTACACACACATGCGCACACCTCCCCTAAAATCCCTGATTTTAGATAGTTTCATTTGGTCTACATTTTTTAGTAAGTTTCTACTGGTGGGTGAATTAAAACTATTGATTTATTGGTAATGAATATGACACATAAAATCATTCCCATGATTCTGTTATCAGAGATTGTGGCTGCTAGCTTATTAGGAATCTCACCCTCTTGGTGGGTTTCTTTGGTGATGGAGAGACTCACTTGACAAGGAACATACTTTCATTCCATAAAACTAATCAAGATTCTAGCCCTAACGCAATAGCCCTGTCTGAACTCAGTTCTGTTAATGATGACAGAACATTGCTGAGGCACTATGAATCAAGTGAGTCAAGGCCAGTTGTCATCAGTTGTCATCACCAGTCAGTCTCACTGCAGCCATTTCTATAACAATGACACTTAAGGGAAAAGAAAACAGTGCTATCCCAGGACAATTTTGCTTCATACTGGAAAAGGAAACTTTTAATTCAAAACTTAGAAAAGGAAGAGGAGATCTATGCCACCACTACTTCTCTCTAACTCTCTCTCTCTCTCTCTCTCTCTCTCTCTCTCTCTCTCTCTCTTTCTCTCCTCCTCCTCCTCATCTCACTCCTTGGCTCCCTCCCTCTCCCCCTCCTGCTCCTCTCTCTTCCTCTCCCTCTTTCTAATATATACACATATAAACACAAGCACGTATGTATGTGCACACACACACACACACACACAACTGTTACTAACTCCAAACATACACCTCTTTACTGGATGTTACACATATTTCACCTTTATTCTTGGGAAGGCTACAATGTGAAAGTTGTCTAATAAACATTATTTACTTTTTCATGTTGAAAGACCTGTTCCCAACTTTACACACGTCTTTACTACATGCTACATAGGAACAGTACAAGTCAAGAGTTGTTTAATAAACTCTATTTACTTATTCACATTGAAAGAAAATGAATGAGCTAGAATTAATTTTATTTTTTAATTATTTTTCTGTCTACGTAAAAAATAAGGTATGCTGCTAAATGTGTTGGAGCTGAGAGCTAATTAGTACTCTCCATGCATCAGCTCCGGCTTCCTTTTCAAAGCTATGTTGTGACACTAGAAATTCTGGGAAATCAAAAAACTTTGTTAAAAAGCAATTATTCTATTCAGAAGAGAACAAACACTTAGCCCCCAAAATCCTTTCAGTCAGTAGTATGGGTAAATTGTCATACATTTCCTAGCTGTTCTCTATAAAAGAGCAAAACTGGAAATCAGGAAAGTACATTTTTGTTAAAGCCCATATGCTTCTTTCCTGGAGAACTACAGAGAAGCATCATGAGCCCAGAAACTGGTTTGGATGGTAAACCCAAAAGTAAAGTCTGTATTAAATATCCAAAAAACTGTGTATTACTGCATGCCTAATATTGAAACTTTGTTCAAACTTTTGGACCAGTTAAGTGTTCTGTGATACTAAAAATCACATAGGCATAAGAAAGGAATAAGTGTCTCAGATGCTCTTAATAGAAAGGCTGAAATGTGAAGGTTTTCTTCAAATAATTGATATTTCAAAGCTTCTTCACCTTGTAAGTTTACGCACAATTTATGCTGTTTTTATTTCATTTCAGTTAAACAGCATATGATCTTATCTTTATAGCAATCTGATAAATTCTGTCTCAACTAGACTTTTAGAACACTGGAATGCTTGACATTAATATAAGACCATATTTATAGAATCAAATAATTTTTTAAAAAATAATGACAGCTGCATTATAGCAGAAGAACATTAAAATAACTGACAATATAAAGATCTTAGAAAAAGCTTTTGGGTAACCACTGTGATCGATTGCATGCATATGTGTATTTGGTAGAAAAAGGTACGCAGAAGCTCACAACTATTATGCTTTATGAAAAGTAAATGGCTGTCATTGTCATCATCATCATCATCACCATCATCACTATCATCATCATCACCAGTGAGGTAGTGGTGGACAAGGTTTGACAGGGCATTGTTAAAGGCTGTGGATTCATTACTGCTTCAAAATTCAGCCGATACAATCCATGCCCTTACAGTATAAGCGAGGTTCCTTGACTTTTCAGTTTCTTCAGGGATAATGAACTCCCCCATTATAAAACTCTGGACTGATTAAAGTGGCACTTAGTAGAAATGTTCAGGTATATAAGATGATTGTGCAGTGATGGCTCATGAAAATAGAAGGTCCTTATCTTAAAGCTGACTCACTCTCAATCTCTTAAATAGAAAGATAGAATCTCAGGTTAGAGAATACTATGAAAATAATAATGGACATAGAAATGACACAAGGAAATGTCTTAGCTAGGAATTTCATTGCTATGATGAAACACCATGAGGAAAGGCAGTTTTTGGAGGAAAGGGTTTATTTAACTTACATCTCTATATCATAGTTTATTATTAAAAGCAGTCAAGAAATAATTCAACTAGGACAGAAACCTGGAGGTAATACCTGATGCAGAGCCATGAAAAAGTGCTAGTTACTGGTTTGTCATATTAGCTATTTCAGTTTATTTTCTTATACATCCCAGGACCAACTACCCTAGGATGGCACCATCCATAGTGGTCTGGACCCTTCCTTATCAATCGCTAGTAGAGAAAATTTCTCACAGTCTTGCCCATAGACCAGTGTGGTATGAGCATTTTCTCAATTGATGTTCTAGCCATCAATAAGATGAATTAAACAGATATATCTACCAAACTTTCTCTAGATCTCTAGTATCAACAAAATACCAGCTAAGACATTTAGCAGTGACTGAACACATAACTCATCAGTAAACTACTAGCTTTTTGAAAGCAGAAAGCCAGTAAAAAGATGATGGTGTTTGCAAGATAATATTTTATTGCATGAACACTTTTTCATGTAGCTAAACATGATGATGGAAAAGAGGTTTCATGGAGAAATAGTGAGTATAGAAGCAACTTCTAGAAAACAGAATTGGATATGTGCCAAAGATACTCTCCAACTCAGTATGGCAAGCCAGTAAGATGTCTGCTTTATGGGATGTTGAAGGCCCTGAGGCTTTGTTTTTGTTTTTGTTTTTTTATTTCTCTATCTATAGTCTACTTGAGTTGTTCTAAAAGCAATCCACCTGCCTTTTAATCCATAGTTTTCAGATGTAAAAGATTCATTCACACACAATGAGCGTCATGTCTACTGATAGAAAGTACTATACTGGACATTTATCCTGATTAAATGAAGCTATTCCCTTTGAGGGTCAATGGATGAATTTTCCAGAGGGAAGGGAAATAATATATTGATTGGTTGAAAAATGTCAGTTTACTAAGTTGTATGAGTCACGTCATTTCTTCTTTATTAATGTTATAGTCTTTAACAGATCCACAAGGAACAATTAGGAAAGTGTTTAATATTGATATGCTTCCAAAGCCTCAGTGTCAGAACAAATTTTCCGCAGATGTAATGTTTACTCACGAGCTCCAATTCTATAACTGAAAAATATCAATAACAGTTGTTTCCATGACAAGGAAGGCTGTGATTATTCATTTTCCAGAAAATATTTGGCCCAATTCTTTAAAACCATCATTCCATGATTTATTCTTTCATGAATAAAATGAAGCTTCATGAAGGAGTGTCTCCTTGGAGCTTACAACTTGGTCAGAAACTTACTCTATGACAAATTAACCTCTGAAGTCTAATGTGTAGCATAACCAGTTTATGTGTTTCTCAAGTTTATCGTAGAAGAATACTGAAAAGACATAATCAAGGGCCAAAATCAAGGAAGTGAGAATCATTGATATCTTGAAGTGGAACTGAATTATTATTATTATTATTATTATTATTATTATTATTATTATTATTTTCATTCTTTTGATTATATCCTGTAAAGGTTAGAATCTAAATTGAATGATTTGATCTTATCACAGGATCCTAAAATATATAGACTGTTAAAACAGACAGTAACTTGCTTTCCTTCAAAATTTTGGTCATTTGCACATTATTGATGGTTATAAATGACCAAAAGTCCCTAAGGCTGTGCCACTATTGATCAGCACTCCTCAGACTCTAGAGAATCCTTGAGTCTTAGCTGTAATTCCAACTGGATGGCCTACTACTTGACAATAATATTTGGAGTATGTTTATCCTTATTTTGGGCAATATCTAATTAAAATATTTGGAATAAAATTGCCCCAGATTTTAGCTCAGGTGAACAGTGGTACTATATCAGACATGAATGGTTTTTATGCAGATTTGAATAAATAGAAAGGTCAATTCATAAAATTAAGCAGAAAATCATCTGCCTGTCTGAGTGGACTCTGGAGGTTCATGGCATCTGTGCAGCTGATGGGGTCAGGAACCTTAGGGGACTATGCTTTGGGTCAGCACTAAAAGTGAGTACTGCTGCTTCATGTCATGCTGGGGAAAGCCTTAGTTAAATGATGTATGAGATAAAGTAAACAAGAGTCTTTCCACCTCTGTTAATGAGATTAGTTATTATCTCCAATAGAACTACAAACTAATAGGGTGATTAACTATCGGATCTTTGTGGTTTAGAAACAAGAAAAAGCAATGATTGCTTCAATTTTAGTCTGGTGTGTGTGTGTGTCTGTGTGTGTGTGTCTGTCTGTGTGTGTGTGTTATATGTATATAATATGTATATAATTGTTTGAAGGAGCACTAATGTTGTTTTGTTCTATGCTATTATACTAAGTGTGTTTCTTACAGAATTAGGGACTGTGGGTTCCTTTAAAATAAAAAGAATTAACGTTCTCCTATAAAATGCACCCCTGTCTGCTGATGTGCCAGCTGGGAATGGAAACCTGAGAAACTAGTACAAATGAATGATAATCCCTTATTTCCTGGCATGGCCACTGGCAGTGTTTTTTACTATTTTATACTAAAATGGTTTTGTATATCAGATTTCTGAGTAAGCACCAACCTCAGAATATGATGATTAATTTGAAGGACATAAAGGGCACTATCTGGTAGGAGAAAAATCAACTCATAATAAGTTATTTACTTGAATTATGATCTCTTATCTTCTTTGGATGAATTCATATAGATACGAATTAAAATGCTATCAACAGACAAATACTATGTGTATATTTGATCAAACTTCACCATTATATAGTTGCCTTTAAAAATGTTCATCAGTGAGCCATTTGAAAAAATGTTAAAATCTGGCACTAAAAAGCTATATTAACTATGTGTTATACAGAAAGGTCCTTTTACATGCACCCTGGTTATTGATGCCCATGCTCTTTGCTTGTCAGTAAAGTCTTTGGAAACTTACTCTTCCTGCTGTTTATCTTCTTCACTCCTTCTGCTCAAAAAAATAGGTGTGAGTATTTCTATTTCTCACATTCTATTGCTGAGAACTCCTTGTAATTTTTAAGACTTTTTTTAATATTCTTAAAGTAGTTTTCTTTTTTCTTTGTTTAAAGAAGGAAAATTTAAAGTATGTTTGAAGTTCAGTAATGGATATTTTGTCTCACCAAATAGATTTTTAAATACATTGTGCATTTTGTTTATGTGACCAATTAACAGTCATCTCTTATTATCTTCTTTTAAGATCTTCAGATAACTTTTCCTTTGAGATTTTATACTGCATTTTATTATTTTTAAAGAACTCATAAATTAATGTAATTCATTTCATTATATTTAATGCTACTTCCTCTTCTAGTTTCTCTCATGCCCTTCTCTCTTACCAGTCGGCAGTTTATATCCTTTTGTGTTAATCGTATGTACTTGGGTATGGGGCTGATCTCTAACCATTAGGCTGAATGGAGATGTATAGGCAAACTGTGCTAAGGGATAAGCCCTTTTTTAAAAAGACTGTTGTTCTCTAACTAGAACTTGACTGCCTTTAGATCTTCAACTAGGTTGGGGTCTGTGAGCCATTCCCTTTCCATGCTAGAATGTTGGCTGGCATTGTCTTGTGGAGATCATATGAGAGTTTATAAGTACATCATCTCTGTTACATTCACAAGATGTTGTTTCTCAGCAAGTCATCTCGATCTTACTTTTTTTTGCTTGCTCTTCCGAAATGCTCCTGAGCCTTCTGTGTAGTGTTTGTGTTTAGACACAGTTCATTGTCACCTATTCTCTGCAGTTTGAGCAGCTGTGGTTCTCTGTAAGAGTCTCAGCTGCAAAATGAAGTGTCTTTGTTGAGTGCTGGGAGCTGAATTAATTCTATGTGTATAAAAATTAGTATTTAAAAGACACTGTATTACTGCTTCAATTTAGCAAAATTGTAATAGTAGGATATTCTCTAAGATTTATAGCTTCTTGAGCTATGTTTTTTTATGCATGGAAATGGAACTGAGCTGCTTGGGCATTTTTTTTTTAAATTGAAAAGGAGAGTTTCCATTAATTGATTAAATGTTTCCAGTCAACCCTTCATTAAGTACTGCTTTTCCATTGTCTCAACCTTATAGGAACTGAAAAAATATATTGTATATTTAAATTTTTTCACTCTGCCCATTGTATATCTTCATTTCTCTATTGTATAACCAAAATTATATAGAATTATAGAATGTCTAATATCCCAATTTATAAATCAAATGTCCTATGAAATTCTAGGGTTCTGGTGACTAGATAATATTGCAAGGTATATTGTTTGAGACACCAAGATTAACCAGGATGAAACTGACTAAGTTTTAAAAGGCATCAGAAAGATCTCCAATGAGAGTGAATCAGGTCATCATGTCCAACACTGAGAAGGCTGACATGCAGGAATATATGGTCAGAACTTATCTACAAAGATGTGAACAGACAGATAAGCTCTTAAGTCTTTAATGGACAAAAGGTTCTCAAGTAAGGCAAGTTGGAGGAGGGGTGAGATGTTTTGGAGATCTGACATTATAAACCAAATTACATCAATGAGAGCTAAAGAAACAGAGAAGAAACTACAATGTCCAGTTTCAATATAGCAATATAAAAATATAGAAGATTAAAAAGTATGAGGTCTTGCATCACCTACACCCAGCTTCAAGAAGTCAAAGTCAAAGAGCAAATCTATCCTTTGGAAAGGAAAGGCAGAATTAAATCCAGACCTTAGAGTGGATCCTGATCTGCTGGACAAACCCCATGACTCCTATTGCTAGGCCAGTTCCCTGTGGATTAGGGTATGCAAACAGTAAAGGTCTTTACTATTAGTCCAGTGTGGAGGGATGAACTCAAAGCAAGTGTTACATATTTTTCCACTGAGGATAAGTGAACAAACTTATATTTGTCTTAGATGAGCTAAGAAAGACAGATCAATGAAATGATAGTATCCACGTCTAGTTTGGTAAATTAATTTATTTATTGTAGTTACTTCTTGGAACATGAGTGAACAGGGGCAGCTGAATCACAGAAAACCATACCCCAGCATGAGTAAGGACTCAGAAAGCTCTGTCTTTGGAGTTCTCTGCCTAAGTTGCAGGAAGATTTAGGTAATGGAAGCAACTGCTTATACAACCTTTAGTCATGAGTTAATTCAGCTTCTGAGCTGGAGGTGGGAGAAAGTTCCATTAGCTTCATGGATGCCGTGAATCTTCTCTGGCACCTAGAAAAGCAATGCTCCAATTTGGAGAAAAAAGAAAACAATAAAACTCCTTCCACTGGAAAGCAGGAAATTAAAACTAGACTAGGGCTTTTTCATCAGTTGCTATTAGACCCATTTCAGTGGAATAGCATCTGGCTGCCTGAAGCTGTAGCTGAATTTCTTACAGATAGAACCTCCATTATAGCATAGAGAACACTGTATAATTTGTACAGGGCAGTCCTGAATTATTGCATAATCAATTATAACCTTGAAGCAGATGTATACAAACCTGACTTCCATACAATACAGTAAGAAATTTGCAGCTGTGAGAATCATGCTATCTCAATTTATTGTCATTTTTTATGGCAAATAAACAGTCTTCTAATATTAGGTGTGAAGCAGTACTCATAGACAGGGTTCTAGAAATTTCCTGGTCTCAGATTTGCACATTATTCAACATGCTCAGGTTTGGTCCCAAGAATTCTGGACCTAAAACACTCTGCATGTTATACAGGCCCTTGAAGCTATGCATTTATTATCAGTCTACCTGGTAAAGCAACTGCATCCATCAACACTATTTCAACCTTAGGCAGCAAAGCTTTGGGTAAGACTGTCTAATCAAGGGTAGGAAAAGATAGTGAAGATAATACTTTACTCCATATCTTACTACTGAGCTGGTAAAAGCTAACACTGAGCGTCCTTCATCCTCAAACCTGCCTTTGCAGAGAGAGTGCAGCAGAGGCAGTGCTGAGGGGAAACATGTGTCCCCAGTGTATCACATTAGACAATATTACTCATGGCTGGATTTTTAGTGGCATTAACCACACAGTGAACTACATATAAAAGAGTTGTGTCTTAATATAGTAAATGTCATGAACAATAATACAAAGGTTAAGACACCACTAAATGAGGAAATGCCAGAAGCTTTTTCTTTAAGATTTAGAGCAAAATGAGAATTCTTAGGTTTACCATTTTTATTAAAAATAGTACAAGGAGTTCTAAGCCAAAGAAAAGCAATAGAGGGCATCCAAGGTGGAAAAGAAATTGAAACAATATTTACAGAAATCATAGTTTCCCTGTGTGTGTGTGTGTGTGTGTGTGTGTGTGTGTGAATATATACATACTCCTTTAAACAGTACCATGAAAATTATAGAAACTACAAAATGGCAATGCTGACCAATGGGCTTGGAGATGAAGCATAAATGTGGACTCACTCATCAACAGGTACTTTTTGAAGTAATTGCTAATACCACTCATTGGAGAAAGTCTAAACTTAATAAATAGTTCTAAAAAAACTGGTTGTTCCTATAGAGAAGAATGTAGTTATACTTCTATTTGTAGATTTAACTTTTTCAAAGGCTTCATTTAATGATGGTTCTTAAATACTTTATCCTCCCTTCCAGCCCATCATCCACCAGGGGTAGTGGGAAAGAAAGGTTATTAGGACACGGGGTAAGTGGGCCTGTTTAGAAATGGTTCTTTGGAGCAAATCCAATCTGCTTTGTCAGAAAATCAGCAATTCAGTTCACAAGAGTCAGAAGCAGCAGCTTGATCCACCTGCAAACACTTCAAATATCAGCAGTCCAGTTAGGTAGAGTAGGGATAGCTGCAGTGGTGGCATGACCCCTTCCTCTTTTGATTTTCTGTCTTCCTGCTGGAGTTGGGCTCTATAAGTTCACTCTTTCTACTGTTCGACACTTAGATCTACCTGAAAACCCAGCAATACCACTCTTGGGAATATACCAAAAAGATGCCCTACCATGCCATAGAGGCACATGTTCCACTATGTTCATAGTGGCCTTATTTGTGACTGCCAGAAATTGGCAACAATCCAGATGTCCCAAGACAGAAAAATGGATTCAGAAAATGTGGTTCATTTACACAATGGAATACTACTCAGCTATTAAGAATGAAGACATCCTCAGTTTTGCAGGCAAATGACTTAAACTAGAAAAATATCATCCTGAGTGAGATAACTCAGACCCAAAAGGACATGTATGGTATGTATTCACTAATAAGTGGATATAAGCCAAAAAAATAAAAATAAAAGTACAGACTACCCAAGATACAATCCACAGAACTCAAAAAGGTAAACAAGCTGGAGGACCCAAGTGAGGATGCCTCAGTCCCACTTGGGAGGGAGAAGAAAGCAATCAGAAGTGGGGAGGGAGGAAGGGACCTAGGAGGAAAAGCGAACAGGGTGGGCAAGGGGGCGGGGGAAGGGCAACCTGATCTGGTATTGGATGAGGGAAAAGAAGTAAAACCCCAAGGGCCAGCAGAAAGAATGGAAACAGGCAACCTTGTGAGGTAGGAGGTTAGGGGGACCCTCCAGAATGCACTAGAGACCTGGGAGGTGACAGACTCCCAGGACTCAAAAGGAGGAACCTTAGGAAAAGAATATTTCTTTAGAGAAATGAAATAATGTAAAATAAGACCTCTTTCTGGCATCCTGAGATAATGGCCATGGCAAAACAAGCAGAAGTTTTGCCTTTGATACTTCTGGCATCTCTGACATCTGCCAAGGACAAGGTTTCAGGCATTCTTGGGGTAGTTTCTGGCTTTTAGCTGAGAAAGAAACTGGGCAGTTTTCTTTGGTATATTTTAAAGCCATTTTTCTTTTCATGTTCTCATCAATAAGATGCCGTAATCATGTAAAATGAAACAAAAATGGAAAATAAAATAAGATAATATTCAAGTTAGTAGCTAGTGAAGACATGTTTATTGGAAAAGAATCGATAACTATTAATTTATCAAGCCAGCATAATTTCTAATAATACTCTACAAACATTTGTCCTTATACCCACCAGGAAGCTGTAACCCTCCCTCCTTATCAAGGAAATGTCCGTTTTCAACTGGCAGAGACTACTACAGAAAATGACAACCAATCAAAATGCAATTGTGGATCCCAGTCCCAGTGGATATATCTCCAAAACATTCCCACCCTTAGGATCAGGAAACATTACAAAATAGAGGGCAGAAAAACTGGAAGAACCAGCCTGTTGTGACATTAATATCTTCTATTAATGACACAAACTACAATAATAAAATCTCACCAACATGATCAGCTGAATGTGAACTGAATAAGGATTACATCAAAGAATATGCCCAACTGAACAAGGAAAAGCTAACACGGCCTCACCCCTACACAAAGAACTACAAGCAGCTGAAAAAAATCTGTGAGCAGAAGGTGTTACTTCACCAGAGAAAAACACGTGATTTCCCAGTAAGTTATATTGAAGACTATATGGGCCATGAATCTGAAGGAGGCTGGGAAGGACATACAGGAAAGTTTGGAGGGTGGAAAGGAAAGCAGAAGTGTAATTTAACTATAATATCAAACAGAAAATAAATAAATGAAGAAATAATGTACAAAACAGAAGAAACTGTTCAATACTCATCTTTACAACGAGCTTACATCCAGAAAAAACAATCAATTCAAATAAACAAACAAAAAACAAACAAAATCTGAAACAAAAGACAAACAAAAAATCAACTAGTAAGCAAAACTCACCAATTCTACTGAAAAAAAAAAAAAGAAGAAGAAGACTTATGAACCTAAGTAGACATTTCTAATAAGAAGGCATATAAAGGATCAGGTATATGAAAAAGTACCCAACATCACTGGTAAGGAAACTCAATCCAAACCAAATCCATAATGAGCTATTACTTTATTCCAGTAACAATGGCTATTGTAAAACAACTAAGAGTTGCTTCTAGTAAGTACATGGAAGATAGAGAGCTCTCAAAACTCTTGGTAGGTATCTAAGTTAGTATAGCCGCCCTGGAGAAAAATATGGAGGAGACTTAAAAATTAAAATAGAACTGCAGAAGTATCTTCCTGTCTCACTAATGGGAATACATGCAAACAGAAGGAGCATTTCAAAGAGACAGTCACACTGTTGTGTTCACTGTTACTTTATTCATGATTGTCTGTAAACACACATAATTGTATCTATCAACTGATGAAGAAATAATGAAGACATTGGCATGTACATATTGCATGTTGCAATATGACTCAGTTATGAAAATGAACTTTTGTCATTTTTGAGACCATGAACAGAACTGTGGACCAATATGTTAAATGGCATTAGCAGAGATTAGAAAGACAGTTTCTCTGTGTTCTATTGTTTCTTGAGGAGCAGACAATTTTTATCTTTTCCTCATACTAGGGCAGGACATAAGTGGGGAAGAATCTACATTTATGGAAGAATCTGTATTCTAGTCTGTTTCCTGACAGCATGTTCTAACATGGGGATGTAAACAAATAAATGGGAGGCTGAAATAAACTCAAATCAAGTTCGTAAGCAGTCGTGCCCAGCAACTCCAGGGTTTTGACACTGCAGCCCTGATTTCCTCTTAGCTGCAAGCTTTTGCTTTTCTTTCATTTGATGTACTTTTAAAACATCTATTCTTAGAGAGAGGAAAAGGCTTATTTTGTTAGTCTAAAATGCCAGCAGAAATGGAAGTCTTAAGTTGTCCGATGTAATTGAAAAATAAAACCAGATATCATTAAATATTTTTAGTTATCTCTGCATTTTCCTAAAGTTAAAGGAGAATCATTTGAAGGAGTTTTCTTTAATAGTTGTAATCCTTAAAACCTGTACAACAAATAATGACTGCTATACATTCTAGACAACTGATAAGTGTTTTGATGTGTATAATTATAAATATTTCCATTACCAAAACCAGTCATTGACTAAAGATAAGTCCTATCTAAAATAAAAAAGATGCTGAATACTAAATTTGTTTTGCTATATTTAAAGAGAGAAAATATAAAATAATTATAATGTAACTGAATTTAAATATGACCTTGGTAACATGAAATTGTGACTATCTGTAGAACCTTACTGAAAGCATTAACAAATGTTTTTCAATCACTTTGTAAACACGTAATTAAAATTAGAATTAAGGCAGCTGAAAAACTATTGACAGTTAGAAGAGGGAGAGTCAGTTTTCTTTATGGGTGTAGTCTCTGGTAGGCTCACACTGCTCCAGCGGAAGGCCTCACACCCATGTGTACATACAGCCTTAATTAGACCTTGTGAGTTTTTCTTTTAAGGCATTAATTTTGGATGGGGATATGAGAGTGGGGTATGGAAGGGATTGAAGGAGGTTGGTTTCAGTAAGAAGGCCATTTCTTTTGTTGTTGTTGTTTGATTGAATTTGTCTTGCTTTCTTGAGACAGGGTTTCTCTAGTTAGCCTGATTATCCTGGAACTTGCCTGCCTCTTCCTCCCTAGTCATGGAATTAAAGTTATACATCACCATCTTAGGGTCCCATAGTCATTGTTAAAAGGGATTTTATTTTCTGTTGAGAAGTATAGAATTATTTTTGTAATTTTTCATATTTGGAGATTTTATATATACACTAACTTTTTTGAGGCAAATAGCCTAAGTAAATAGAAAAAATGTAGACAAGTAAATGTTAGGTAGAAGATACAAAGATTTATAGGTAAATTATGTATGCATATACTTTTATATTTGTTTACATACATATGCCTCCATATAGACATAAATAGCTAGAATTTTAGGTACTTAAAAATACCCCAGAGGACTCTATAATATCACAGTTAAATTTCAAGAGGAAATAAAATAAAAGATTAGGGACTTAGACTTTCAAGGTTGTAGGAGGAATTTCATCTTTCCTGTGGAATGACATTTGTCTCTTTCTACCTACTTCCTCTCTGGGACACTGAAGACATTTCATAAGTGGAAAATATGAAATTATACAGCTGATTTGCATTTCATTTCCTCATGCCCTGGTGCTTTCAACTGCCTTTAATTCTATGAAGTTGGGTTTCATAATATCGAATGAATCTATTTCCTGAATGATTTACCCACTATTCTTTAAATAATACCACTATAATTTGTGGTATTCAAGGACTTAACTCACAAACATAATAAAATTTGAAGGAAATATTGGAGCCCTTCTCATCGCATATAATATCATCAAGTTAATATCTTGAAAAATCATGTCATCCAATGACAGATTTCAAAATATCAATATTTTGGAAATAGTGTGGGATTATCTTTAGTATTCTAAACTTGCGAATCAAAGGAGGGTATCCACTGCCAAAGGCATTTAAATACCTAGCCACATAGCTGAACTTGCAATATTTATCCACATGCTGCATTCCACTGGCATTGGTCTTCTCTTTTCCAGGAATGACTTCCAGATGTCATTATTGTTGTTATAGATCCATTTCAAGTGTTAGACTACCCAAGGTAAGGGAGAAAAATGTTTTAAATAAAAAATCAAATGAACGGGATAAAATTTAAGAGACTGTCATGCATGCATTCGTGATTTTATACTGACATGTAAGCTACGCCGCATTGGATGCTTTGTTGAATTGTAATGAGGGTATAATATAATTCTAGCCACTTTTATCACTTAAAAATATTTCAATGAAATAAAAGCAAAATCCTTTTATTTAGGTTATATAAGTGAATAATAATAATAATTCATATCGTCATAAAGTTGGACATTCGGTACAGAGAATACTGCACTGGTGTTTTACTGAGGAGAACATCCAAGGCCTGTTATTATTTTATGATATACACTCTAATCTATGATTGATTTTATCAGCACTCACGATAAAATCTCTAGGCTAATATATTAATCTTGATACTAGATACAAAAATAAAGAATCTTAAATTCAGGTTAAGCATTAGATGCTGTAGCAATAATAAATACATTAATGTTTATTTTTGTTTCAATTCTGTGGTTGCATTTTTCCTTATGAATCACTGGCAGACTGACAGCTCATATAAAATACAGCAATCATTTATTAGAAACCATTCGTTTTGTTTTAAATAAAAATATTTGATATAGTTTATAAAATGATGGTTAATTTTATACTTAAATAGTTGCCTAAAAGTTTTTCTCATGAATCAGTAAAGTGCCTCACTGTACAAGTCTTGTACACAAGTTTGAATGATAATAATGGTAATTAATGGAAATTGCTTGTTAGGTTATTGACTAGATAGTACTTTTCAGTTATTGTTGAAACTTGTACATGAACTAATTCATATGAATATTATAATATACCTATGGGATAGAACCTATTCTTTTACCCACTTAACACGTGGTATTTAGTATGTAGTGTTTGTCATGGTTTGTTGTATAAACAATGAGTTTGCTCTTATATACCATTTATTTTCTGCTATGCTGGCAAATAGCAAATCCTATATCATGGTGATGAGGTCATTAATTTTAACCTATTGTGTATGTTAGATATTTGGAACTATAACACTCATTTATCTTTAATCAGGTATAATTATAAAAAGTGGCGATTGCTTTGTGCAAAATATCAATTTGAAACTTATAGGATCTATTGGAGAGCTCTAGAAACTGAAAATATACATTGACTTCCTGATGGTGGAAGGACATTAAAACAAGTGGAAGAACAAGGCGTGCTGTATGCATTGGTCAGTTAGGGAAATCATTTCTCAGAGCATAGAAGACTGTGGGAGTATTTGTAGTAAGTAGTAACAGAAAGTCTAAAAATAGACACATATAAATATCAAGTCACATAAGACTATAATGATTTTAGTTTCTTTAGAGCCTTGAGAAATGATAGACAAGACTGATATTGAAAGAACCTATAAAGAGTCACTTTCTAGGACATGAATTAATTTGAAATGATAGACAAGACTGATATTGAAAGAACCTATAAAGAGTCACTTTCTAGGACATGAATTAATTTACTTATTTATAGAGAGGAAACCAAGACCCAAATATTATGGGAGGAGGGTGGATCAGTGAAAAGTCAGTAACAAAAGCCAGAAGTTATACAGAGACTCTAAAGTTAGGGCCAGACACATTATAATTGATTTCACTTGAGATACTTTGGTACACTAACTTAAGGATCATGAATAGTCTAAATTTTCCGTGTGCTGAGAGTTCAATACAATGGAACTACAAAATTTAGACTAGCATAGAAATAATAATCTTCAATGAAATATTTTGTTTTCTAAACATTGAATACAAAACAATATTACATACTTCTATAACCCTCAGATCTTACATGTGGAACTTAAAATAATGGAGCCTTCTCAGGAACTGATGTATCAATGAAGAGAACAGTATGGAGAAGTTACAGTATTATCTACACTGCCATTCATTTCTCCCACTTATTGATCATTGACAATATTTCAGTATCACCAAAGAAAGCCAGTATTGCAAAGGCAGACACTAAGACAAAGGTTTGATTCTGCCCTTATTGACTACAGAACAGATAGGTACACAGTATTTGTCTGACTTTCTCTCCTGACATAAATATTATTTTATTCATAGGATTATTTTGTGAGGACCAAATGACAAGTCCCAAACATGGACTATTAGTTTTCTGTAATGTGACATAATACCTGTGATAACTTCTAACAAAGAAGCTTTCATCTTGACTCAGTTTCAGAACATCATGTCCTTTGTCACTTCTCATAGTTGGTTTGAGCCACAGAGGCGGTTCTTGTGGCAGAAAAGTTCCGTCCATATGACAGCAAAAGCAAACGGAGGCAGCAGAATGGGGCTTCTAAGATTCCTGTTGTCATTATGTCTCCTGTAACCCATCTGCCACTATGTTACACACCCGTAAACTCTCCCAAGTCCCGAAACCAAGCATTAACCAAGTCCATTAACCAAGCATTTAACTAAAAAGCAGATGTGTTTCATGGGTTTCAAAAAGTTTCCTTGTATTAACTTGTTGAATATAGTCCATATCTGACCTGGGATTCTTCTTCATCCATGCCTATATAGAATTTTTAGCCTTTTCATGATATTCCACATTTTGTGTATGTTCCTTTTTCTTTTCATTTTTTCCATAATATTTGCTTATTTGATCTACATCTTTGGCTTTAACTTGGAGTCTTGTTATTAAATCTTCTGCTTGAGGATGGCCTTGTCAGGCTTCAATGAGAAGAGAGGTCCTTGGTCCTATGAAGACTCGATAGATGCCCCAGTGTAGGGGAATTCGAGGGTGGGTAGGCAGGTGTGGGTGGGTGGGTGGAGTAATACCCTCATAGAAGCAGACGGAGGGGGATGGGATATGGGGTTTTGGGAGGGGGGAAACTGGGAAAGGGGATTATATTTGAAATGTAAATAAAGAAAATATCCAATAGAAAAATAATCTTCTGCTTGCACACCTTACTTGTAAGAGTTTCCTTTCAGTTTTTTCTAGCTTAGTTGTTAGTTTTATTTTTCAATTCCATCTTCATTTCAGCTCGAGTCTGCTTCAACATTTCTTTCTTTGTATTGAATTTCATTTTCAAGTCCTGGATGTCTTTATGATTCCCACCAGCTTTATGGTTTTGTTTTCTTTGGTATCACACAGGCATATGTTCTCAAGTTCTTTCTCTTAAATTTCTTCTTTAAACTCCTTGAATTTTTTGATGAAGCTTAAGATTATTTTCTTAAATTATATACTCTAGGGTTCATCTAGGTAATTATCACCGGTAAGGAGTGGTAATAGTGGTCTGGTCTTCCATAGTGCTTGTATTTCTGTGATGTGATTTGAGCATGTGGACTTCTTTGGTTAGCTCTGTGTCAGAGACGTTGGGGAAGAAGTCAGGATTTATCTAGCTGGGGAGGCCCTAGGGCTTGGAAGAGCTTAGTGGAGGGAACCCGGATGGATACAGGGAAGTGATCTGCTGTGCAAGACCTACGAGCTAGTTGAAGCCTGTGGTGTGAGAATAGCTCTGACTGGATGGAGATATGGTATAGAAGAAGCCTGTGGGTCAGAAACACGAAGGTGGATCCTGGAGGAAGCTTAGGCAATGGTTGTTATTCAGGCAGAGTAGGCTGGTTAGGGAGGGACACTAGCTGTGGGACCCAGAAAGATGTGGCCAACTTGCGATGTTGTGTGGAGGAGAGAATCAGGGAGATTCACAGAGATAGACTCTGGAGACGAATCCACATTTCATATAGATCAGAAAATGTATTGCATGACTTCTACTAAGTATAAGTAACTGAATATACCTACCAATGCACAGTCAAAAATGGCTATTGTATTGCTATTTTACTGGTTGCTGTTACAAAATACTTTAACAAAGAGCAATTTAAGGAAAGTGGACTATCATCTTCTCAAATTAATACTCCTGTAGTTAATTCACGAGAAAAATATATGACTTATAAAATATATAATTTAAAGATTTATATTTTAAATAATATTTAGGACAAGAAAATATTTGAAAAGATTGGACAAATGATGAACCACATGACACGTGAATATATATTTCAACTTTTCCTCTGTGAAAATTTCTTCAAGGTCTGTTTAGTTAAAGATGATTATATCATAGACTTATCAAAAGAAATTGTATGAAGATTCTCTGAACATTTTACATGTAAATTTTATATTGAGATTTGATAACTATATCGAAGTGCTTAAGATATTATGTGTAACTTTTGCATATGTTTTCTGGTAAGTATTTGTGTGGTGTTTTCCGCTCAGGGAATGTTGTGGAAGAAGGAATAAAAGCTTGTAAGAGCCAGAATACCAAGGCTTCGCCCCAGAAATGTCTGTACAAACAGGAGAGGAATAATGGCAATATCAAAGGACATGCTAACTGGTAAGAGAGAAAATTTCAGAGTGTCTGGCCACCAGACAAGAAATCACTGCTGGAAAAGAAGAATTAGCCTTTCCCAGGAATGAAACCCAGTATTGTTTATACAATACAGAGTGGTCAGACTTGAAACCATTTACACATTAACAACAAAAATAGAATCAAAGGGATATATACATACACATCTATATGCATATATATTCAGAGATGTATGGAACAATAATAATCAGAGAAAAACTATAATGGCACTGAGGAGGCTCAGGCGGGTGGCTGGGAGGGTCTGAGGGATGAAAGTGGGGGGGGGGTAATTATATTTCAACTCTTTTAAATTAAAAATGTTATTTAACAATGAAATATAAAAGTTACATTAACATTATTTGCATATTAGAAAAGGCACAATTTTAGAAATATTCTGTGAAAGGAACTGAAAAGTATGTTAGTGTGAAAGAAGTACTGAACAGTATGTCAAATTTCACCATTATAAAGAGAAAACTCTGCTTCGTAGTTTGCTAGGTACTGATTCAGACACAAATAGCTCCTTGGATGGGATGTCAAGGTTTATTCTTTAGTACCATGAGCACACCAGATGAGCAGATGACAGAGTAAAAATAGAAGTGTGTTCCAGGTCAAACCCTTCTACTGTGCATTATTAAAGCTCTTTTAAATGCGGCATTTGTTTTTAACCAATAGTACGAAGACATTTTAGCATATTATCCTTTGTATCTAAAGTAAATGTTATTTCTCTATTCAATCACATTTTTTTGTAAAATTATTTTGTTATCATATTTTGTTTTGGTGTTTTGCCTGCATGTATATTTATGAAACACATGTGTACATGATGTCCACAGGGACTAAAATAGTGTGTATTATTCTATGGAACTAGAGTTATAGATGACTGTGAGCTTCCATGTGAATGCTGGGCATAGATCATGGTACTCTGAGAAAGCAGCCTGTGATCTTAAATGCTGGGCTATCTCTCTGGCCCATCCTATTTCTTTCTGACACACCACTCTAAGCACCATTCACATATCTCTATATAGTCTTTAATTTTATAATTCAAATAGAACATTTAATATCACCCACACTAAGATGATACATGGTGTATATGTTTAATGAAATACTCAAGAGCACTCTGGTCCCATATCACTCGCCCAAATAACATAACTACCTTTACTTCTGGTATATGGTAACATGAAATAGTCAAAATTTTCACAAAAATTGGCACTGAGGCAATACAACTAATCAAGTAACCTATTCAATTGCATTATTTTCCCTTCATAAATAAATGAATTTACTTTTGCCTTATAATTTGTTTTCAGTTTTCATAGCCAAATTCAGGACATGAAAGGCTGCTTTGAGTTTCTTCTGTGGAGGAAATACAGCCTGTTTAAATTTCTTTCTCTTTTGAAGAAAAAGTTCTTGAATAGATCATTAGACATCTAAAAATATCTCGAACTCAGTTTACAGAAGCATCAATATTTTATGTTGGTAAACTACTCCCATGTTGAATAAGTTCTATTAAAAGATATTTCCAATGTGAAAGATGAAAACATTTTCTTTTCTCCTCTTCTTTGTAGTCATTAAATTAGAGACAGATAGCTGTTTTAAGGGAGTAAAATCTGAAGCAGGACAACTGGACTTCACACATTTTTATGTGCAATGTAAAATAAAACATTTGTTAATATGTAAAATTCTTTCAAAAGTTTTCTCACTTCAGTCTTGAAAAGATACACTTCTTACAGATGCTACTGAGTACAACTATCCTGAAGGAATTTCTCATAGAATATTCTGTATGGACAAGGTAGCCTGTCAACTTGAACACCAGTAACTGTTTTTATGAATGTACATGAAATCATTAATCAAGTGAATATAGATTTCACTGAATTCATGCAAATGCATTGATAGTAATGGTTCAAAAATCATTAATAGTAATGAGAGTAAAGCTTATCTTTGTAAATAAAATTAGCCAAGTACCTCATATTCTGTATATTAGGAATGAAAATAAACTTAGGGCATTATATACCAAAATTAATTCTTCAGCTTGGAAGTTCATAATTACATTTGAATATAGCTGAGTAAAAATTTAAATAGGTAAAACTCTCATTCTCTATCTCATTTTATCTGTCTCTGACTCTTCATAAAATGATATAGTATACATACTATATATGTAGGCTCCACCCACTCATATATATGGTTCTGGAAACATGAAGATTATGATAATTTTAAACAGTCCCTAACTAGAGATAATCTATATTGTACTTCCTTATGATGGTGAGAAAAAGATACAACTCCCAGTGAATTACACTGTCATAAAATAACAAACAAATGAAAAACTCTGACCTTTGATAATGTATTGCATTGTTAAGTTCTGATATCATATATTTATATATATGCTGCATATTCTAGGTTGTACTTTTCAAATGCAAAAGGTGCATACATTGGTTTTGATCAATATATATTCCAGAGTAGAGGAAATAAATCTCCATGATTAACTAACCAGTTTCTCCATGTTAATTATCATGTTCTTTCTAAAAAAATCAAAACAAATTTTTTGCATACCCCATGGGGGCCAAATTCCAGTAGCAGTAGTTGGCTCATGCTCAAGTACTTGTGAGGAAAGTTGTTTTCAATTAGAATTCAGAAAATGATAAAAATCACAAATCAAAAGAGTTTCACATAGACTGTTTAGTAACCACTTACTTTTTAAATGTGGAATCAGCACACAATATGTTTTAATGTCCTTACCTAAAACTTAAGGCAGGGAATTTACTGCCATTGAAAAACAAACACCAAATGTCCTTTCAAAAGTTCTTGTGAAGAGACCAATCTCTATCCTAGAACCAAGTTATTACTATATGGGACTGTAAGCACACACATACACACACACACACACACACACAAAACAAGCACACACGCATGCACACACACACAAACAACACAAGTTACTAAAACACATGCAAGTAAGTATACTAGTACTCAAATTACACGTTTTGATGCTCAAAATCAACATGTGTACCTTTTCTTTACAAAAGTAGAGCCTAAAATATGGAAACCCTGGATGCTCTCTTTCATTTTCTTGTTTTTGCTTTAAGGAACAATTTAAGTCTGTCAAATCTGGTCTGGAAAAAAGAATCAGGGTAGCTATGTATTCCATTTCTTTCTCTGCAATCAATGAGCGTCCATTGACTGGCATTAACCATACTTCTCTTTCAAATCTTATAAGAAACCAAAGGCAGGCTTTGGGGGCCCTTTTCAATGAGAAATCATGAGGCCAACAGACAATTCAGGATTGTCTGAAATAAAATCAATAATTTTTATAATATACATTTATTTAAACTTTAAAACTCCACAAAAGAAAAAAAGTCATCTCCATAATCTCCTCTATTATAACATTGGGTATATAAAAAAATAAGACCAAGAAAAAGAGATGCCAAAGCCTGTAATTTCCCATTGGTCCGCTCTCTTCCTTCAGTCACTCCTGTGGTTATCAATTACCAGTAACATTCTTTGTCTTTTGCTTCTTTCCAGGAGGTACTTCCATCATTTTCAGCATGCTCTTCTCCTTCTCCTTCTTCTCCTTCTCCTTCTCCTTCTCCTTCTCCTTCTCCTTCTTCTTCTTCCTCTTCCTCTTTCTCTTCCTCTTCTTCTCCTCCTCTTCCTCTTCCTCCTCCTTCTTCTTTTGTAATAATCTTGACCAAGAATCATACAATTTTTTCTTCTAATTTCTTTTATTTATTTATTTTATTTTGGTATTTTATTTCCATTTCAAATGTTTCCCCCTTTCTAGATCTCCCCTTGGAACCTTCCTATTCCCTCCCCCTCCCCCTGCCTCTATGGGGGTATTCCCCCCCCCACACCCACTCTTGTGTTCCCTCCTTGGCATTCTCCTATATTGGGGCATCTAACACCTTCACGCCCAAGGGCCTCCCTCCCCCTGATGTCTAACAAGACACTCCTCTGACACGTATGTGGCCAGCACTATGGGTCCCTCCATGTGTATTCTTTGGTTGGTGATCCAGTCTCCAGGAGCATCGGGAGGGAGACAAGACCCCACACTATTCTTCTTTTATGCTGTGATTTCTTTCACATAAATGCATGGATCTTGATATTTCTTTCAAAGATTGCTTGTGGGTATGGGGTACAGTTCATTGGTAGAGCACATGTATAGCCTAGAGGAGGGACATCTGGGTTCAGTCCTTAGCATGTAAAAAGTATAATGTTTCTATACAATATATGGTTTACTAAACATACTTTACAGTGCACAAAATCATGTATTGAAAATACCAGGACTTATAGGAAAACTGATGCTATGTCATTTTGTACCAGAACACTAACAAACCCTTAATTATTTCAATAATAGAGGTAACAACTCAAAAAAAGAAATAAAATCTTTGAATAAAATAGTTCAGAAAATAGCAAGATTCTGCTGTAAAATGTTAAGGTAATGTACAGTAATATAAGAAAGAGTTATATTTACAGAATTAAGAATACATGGTACATAAGCAAAAATGATAGAGAATTTTACCAGAAACTCCCTTCAGAAGAAATATGTGGGCCAATGAAACAGAATAAAGGGATGAAATGGATAGAGCTGCATTTATCTGTATAATGTATATTATACTCTGGTTTATTTTCTTTATGGAGTAAAAGATTCTGGGAAATTTACCTGAACATAAAATGAGGCCTAGCAGTGATCCATATCTTGCTTCAGCAATAGCTTGCTCAATGCAAGCATTGTAATAGAATAGATATCAATCCAGTTTGTGAAATGAAATTTAAGTAGACATTGCATAGGCTCTTCAAACTAAAAGAAGATCAAAGAGAAACATTGAGTCATCCTTCCCGAAATGCTCACTCTTGTTTATATCTGCTTGAGATAATGATGCTGCTGGCATGTATTTTTGTGCAGTGGAAAATGTTTCACTCACTGTTAGAGAATCTCAGAGTTGGATCGTCATTGACATCCAGAAATAACATTATTAGCATTAAGTAAGGAACTAAAAAGATCCTTAAAGTATTTGGAACATTGTCCTACTGGTAAACTCTCAAGAAATGGTGATACATTTTTCATTCCTGCATGACCTGACTTGTCAGTGTCACTCCATCTACATAATACTGAAGTTCCTTGTGCCTCTAGAATATTATTAAAGTAGTTTTAAAACTCTGTTGCAATAAAGATTTTCACAAGCACAATGATATATTTTCATCATTTTTACATTATTCAATTTAAAACCAATTTGACAATGGGATTCTCTTGTTTATGCCTTTTTCACCAAATTAAGGTATGTACTACTCTAAGACTATGAATCAAATTATAGATTTCCCACCTGGATTAATGATATTTATACACAGCATTTTAACTTTTTGAAGCTGCAGCACATAATAATAATTTCCCCCCATAAAACTTAACATTTCATGCTTTTAAAATCAGAGACCAGTTTCTGTAAAAAGTAAGTTATTAAAACATAATTAAAATTTGCACGTATCTATTGAGGCTTAAACAAGATATTTTGAAATATACACAACTTTTCTGCAAGGTACTTTTTCATCATTTTGTTAGTAAAATCAAATCACTGGATATAACATTCTCAAACAGACTGAGCAATGATATAAAATATGATTCATAAATATTCACAACTGCTTATTCTCCACCTTTGAATTTTGATTTCTCTCAATTCATTTATATTAAAGTTCATGTATAAACATTATTTGTATATCCACTGTTTCAATTTGAAAAATGATTTGGGCTGTAAGGCCTCAGTGACAATCTCTAATATAAGACTCAGCCACTTATCTTAAAATACAATGAAATATGACACGATCCATGAGTATTATTACAAAAAAGTTACTTATTTTCCTATTCTTCTCTGTAGAAAATACGTCTTTCAAAAACGCTGTTAGCATATATTCACTAAGGCTATATAATTCAGTAAATATTAAAGTAAACTTGAATCAGTGAAGGAACATTTCTAATTGAAAACTACACTTATGAGATGATTGAACATTTATAATAACAAAAAAGGATCATATGGTTTAAATAAAATTTAGGTATTAATATTTACCATATGTTGTTCCTGAAACTATCTTTGACTATTTATATACAGATTCAACATAGAATTGATCATTACATATCATACTGATATCGTCAATAGTGAGGAATATATGTTAATTATTATTGTGACTGAAACAGAGCCTAGAGTATGTTAACTGTTATTAAGAAATGTTGGCTGAATAAACAAGTAAATGATTCAATGGAAAAAATTATCATCTGTCATAAATGATTGGTATCATAGATTACAGTTTACAGAAAACTTGGCAGAACATATTTGTTTCTTATCTGTAAATATAACTCACTTTCCAAAACTAGGAGAGCTGAATCTCCTCTTGGTATGACTCAGAGTTTAAAATAGGAGAGAAAATTGAAATAGGTATAAACAATGTACTAACTAAAGAAAGTGTGAGGTTAAAATCTAAACACCTGGTACAACTTAAATAACTCCATAATCTCTTCAGTTCATTTTACCTTCTAAATAGGAGGAAGTTTGGGCTCAAAATAAAAGCATGAGTTTATCCTGTTATGATATCTCTTTCTTAGAATGCTGTATGCTACTAAAAACCAAGACTTAAAACTTTTACTGAAGTGATACCTGACATTAATCCAATTTTCCTCAACTACTTCTCGGCCAGAGAATAAAGTCGTTCTATGACATGATAGATATTTAATGCAGGATTTATTGATGGCAATGTTGTTTTATATTTTTCAGTTTTGAAATAAAATCTAGTTATATCCACTTTCAGCTCGTACATATAAAGAGTTTAGAAGTCATTACACCTATTCTTACAATAACTGAAATCTAAGCAAATTATAAGTAAATGGACTAGATGTGGAAGAGAAATGACAAGTCAGAAGAAACTGGCATCTGGTGATCTGGAAGAACAGGCAGACACAACTGTTACAGACAGGAATTGCTTCTCATGGGATAGTTATTGATACTGTGTGTTATTGAAATATCTAATGTTAATATTGACACATTAGGTGAAGGAGACTACCATAAGAATGAGCTACTAATGGTGATGCTATAACAGTTTCCTTGTGATTCCATATAAGGCCTTGACAAGGAAGAACTTCATGCCCCATGCAAAGAAAACTAGAATTGTTGAGTAAGCTCAACCTGAAGTTCCAGCAATACCACTCTTGGGTATATACCCAAAAGATGCCCCACCATACCACAGGGGCATATGATTCACTACATTCATAGTGGCTTTATGGTAGCCAGAAGCTGGAAGCAACCCTGATGTCACACAACAGAAGAATGGATACAAAAATTTAGTTGGTTTACACAGTGGAATACTATTCTCCCATTAAGAACAAGGGCATCATGAGTTTTGCAGGCAAATGGATGGAACTAGAAAATATCATCCTGAGTGAGGTAACTCAGACCCAAAAAGATATGCATAATATGTACTCACTAATAAGTGGATATTAGCCAAAACTGTACAGAATACCAAGGATACAATCTACAGAACTCAAGAAAATTAACAAACAGAAGGACCCAAGTGAGAATGCCTAAATTCCACTTGGGATGAAAAAGAAAACAATCATGGGAGGCAGAGGTAGGAAGGAACTTGGGTGGGAGGGGGTGAGGGGAATAGAGAAACATGATCAGGTATGAGGTGCAGGAGAGAAGCAGGGCCAGCAGAAAGAATGGAAATATGGAACCTCAGGGGTGGAAGTGGGGGGGGCTCCTCTAGAGAGTAACAGAGATCTGGGAGGTGAGAAAATCCCAGGACTCAAAAGGAGGGAACTTAGATGAAATGCCGAATAGTAGTGAGAGAGAACTTGTAGAGTGTACCTGCAGATGAAAGAAAGGGCATCAAGTGGAGGGATGGGTTTGCCTTCCCACAGTCAAAAACTCTGACCCAGAATTGTTCCTGTCTAAAAGAATTGCAGTGACAAAAATCAAGAAGAGCCTGAGGGAAAGGAGGTCCAGCAACAGGCCCAAATTGGGACTCAACTCAAGGGGAAGTTCCAAGGCCTGACACTATTACTGATGCTATGGTGTGCTTACAGACAGGAACTTGACATGGCTGTTCCCTGAGCGGCCCAACAAGCATTTGACTGAGACATATGCAGAAACTTACACCCAACCACTGGACTGAAGTTGGGGACCCCTAAGGTTAAATTAGGGAAATGCTGGAAGAAGCTGAGGAGGAGGGTGAACCCTAGATAGGAGGACCAGCAGTATCAACTAATCCAGACCCCTGAGATCTCTCAGAGATCTCTCAGAGAATGAGTTACCAACCAGGCAGGATACAGGAGGCCCCCTACACATATACTGCAGAGGACTGCCTCGTCTGGCCTCAGGGGAAGAAGACGTGCCTAACCCTCCAGCCAGGGGGCAGGCCTGGCAGGGGATGGCCATCCTCTTGGAGATGGGGGTAGTAAGGAGGAGGATTTGAATGAGGAACTGTGGGAGGGAGGACTGGGAGGTGAGCCATGACTGGACTGCATAAAATAAAAGTAATAAAAGGAAAAAAGAAAAAAAGGAAACAGTAGTAAAGCGAGTTCATGTAATGAATTTGAATTGCAATGATATTGAATAGAATAGACATGGGTCATTATGAATCTAGCCATAGGAATAGTCACTTTAGACAATGATAACAGCATGGCTAGTAACCTACGCTGAGCTATATGTTATTTATAAGAAATAAGGAACTCATTTTAAATATAAAGACTTTCTGAACATAAAAAATGTATGAAGAAAAATACACTGCTTCAGCACCAATTGAGCATAAGTTGAGGAAGCTGAGTAGCTATCAAAACAGACAGCATCACCTTCTTGAGAAAAGAAAATTATGCATAGATGGAGAAAGTCATTATAATGACACAGAGATCATCCCTAGAAGACAGTCAAGCTTTCCATTGTTCAGCTCAATCATATATGAAAAATGTGAGGCAAAGTAGACAAAGTAGATTTGCCTGGAGCACTTAAACTGTCTCTCAGTCGCTGATAGATCAAGCAGGCAGAAAATCAGTAACACTGCAGATGATTTGATCAGACTTCCCAGGCTGTTGGTGACAGTGCACGTTTACAGCTACAGCTATCTTATACACACTGACAAAGGGGGCATGAAGGTTACATGGAAAGAGAAAGAATCCTGAGTAGCCAACATTATACTATAGAAAAGAAAAATTAAATGACATGTACCATTCAGCTCTGAAACTCAACATAAAGCTACTGCAGTTAAATAACATAACATTTATAATAAGTAACTGAAAAGCCATGGAACTGGATCTGAGTTAGCTCATATCTTATAAAGGAGCAAACACAGTTTAATGAATAAAATATTCATATTTACTTAAATGAACAGTTCTGACATAATTTCACATCTATAAACCAATGAGACAATCAAAACTATAGAATTCTTTGAGAAATGCTACTTAATTTGAAGTGTAATCTATGTTAAAAGAATTTATAAGTGCAGGATAAAAATAATAATAGTAACAAACAGGATCCATGAAAAGAAACTAGTAAATTCACCTGTTGAAATGATAATTTACCAGTGAAAAACATTTTAAAAATGCAAGTATAAATCACATATTTTGGAAAATATTTACATATAGAACTCATAAAATATTGTTTATTCTAATTTTCATGCATTTATGTCAAAAAAGATATAAAATCTGAACCATCAAAAGGATAAAAATAAGCATATTGATTATGTTTCTTAAGATATTGCAAAATGAAAGAATGAAGAAATGAGATCTATGCCCACCTATTAGCATTTATAAACTACAAATTAACAGAATGTCAAAAAGGAAATTGCTGGCACAAAGCCAAGCCAATCAAACTTGCATTCATTCCTGATATAAACAAAAGATGGTATATCACCTTAGAATCCGATTTTGGAGTTTCTTAGTCTTATATGACTCAGAAAGTACTCTTCTAGACATTTAAACATAAGATCTAAAAGCTAATGCTGATACATGAACCTGTATGTCTTACGCTAGGTCATCTGTCCTTATAATATGGCTTGCAGTTTAGTGTTTTTATGGCACTCCTGGGTGTGTAAAGGGGTGAGTCTCATATTCTTGTGGTTGTTCTTGGGTTCTATTCATCTGTTGATTTGTCTTATTCCACTCTAGTGTTATAGTTTTTGTTTTATCTTATTATATTATATTTTGTTATATTTTAATAGTGAATGAATGTATGAATCCATAGAAGAATGAGTGAAAGCTTAGCCACTAGGGTAAAGGCTATCAACTGAGCAAGAAGTTATACCTGTTGAGAGAAGGAAAATCAGTTTTCCCCAATAGAGTGGCACTAGGTCCATCAACCACTCCAGGACAGGAGACATGCTCTGGAGTAGTTGACCAACATATAATGGGCTTAACAATTTTTTGTGTGTTTTTATTTGGTTACAGTTCAGTGAAGGCTTTTTTGTTATTGTTGTTTGTTTCTTTGTTATTTGTTGTTTTGTTTTTGTGTTGGGTATGGTTTTATTTTGTTTTCTTTGTTTTTGTGGTTTTATTGCTATTTTTGGTTATTGTTTGGTTTTTAAGAATGAACTTACAATTAGGTAGGTAGGGAAGGTCAGAGGATCTGAAACAATTTGAGGGAGGAAAAATATGGCCAAAATATATTTAAATTTAAATATTGTTTTAAATAATAAAATGAGAAAAATATAATAAAATACAAAAATAATTTTAAGATAAAAATAAAATAATCATGGAACATGTATGAGGGCTTTTTCTTTTCAAAATGCTCAAAGGTTGTACTGAGGGAGAAAAAGAGAGACAGAGAGAGACAAAGAGACAGAAAGAGAGAGACAGAAAGAAAGATCCATACAATTGAACATCACCAAAAAATAAATGTAGGTACCATTAAGCTATTAAGACATGTAGTAAAAACTTAAATCTATAATTCTACATGAAAAAGCTCACCATTGTTAATGGGAAATCTTGTGATTGATGTTTGTATTGGCTAGTTTTGTGTGTCAACTTGACACAAGCTGAAGTTATCACAGAAAAAGAAGTTTCAGTTGAGAAGATGCTTCCATGAGATCCAGCAGTAAGGCATTTTCTCAATTAGTGATCAAGGGGGGAGGGCCCCTTTTGAGTGGTACCATCTGTGGGCTGGTAGTCTTGGGTTCTATAAGAAAGCCAGCTGAACAAGCCAGAAGAAGCAAGCAAGCCAGTAAGAAACATCCCTCCATGGCCTCTGCATCAGCTCCTGCATCCTGACCTGCTTGAGTTCCAGTCCTGACTTCCTTTCATGATGAACAGCAATTGGAAGTGTAAACTCAATAAACCCTTTCCTCCCCTACTTGCATCTTGGTCATGATGTTTGTGCAGGAATAGAAACCCTGACTAAGATAATGTTCTTCTGCCAAAAGTGAAATACTGAGCGGAAAGAATCAGAGATTTTGAAGATTTCAGAAGCCACAGAGGGGAGTGAATAGGTGAAACAACTTTTAAAATCTAGTGTATATTTGTGGTGTGTGTGTGTGTGTGTGTGTGTGTGTGTGTGTGTAGGGCGTGCACACATATTTTTAAGTGCTATGAAGACTGGAGGATAAATTTAAAGAGACAACTGTCTCCTTTAGCCTTACATTTCTCTCTGTACTCCTTTATGACAGTTCCCTGGATTGCATTCATATTGTCAGGCTTTTGTAACAGGATGTAGATTCTTTGAGCCATATTCTTGGCCCACAATTATTTTGACGTCAGAGCTAGTGTAGTTTGACACAGTACGGCTGGCAATTTGTTCTTCTAGCATTAAGCATCCTGGACCACTGCCTTCAGGATAGATTCATATTGGGAAGAATAATGACTACAGTTAACAGATAAAATGATGCCTGTCTAGCTAAGTTTGAATTTATAAAAGTGCTACTCTAATACTGCATGTGGCATACTTACATGCTAAGTGAACTGCTTATCTAAAATTTAGAAGTCCATGGCCTGTCCTTTTGTATGTTGACTGACACAGTGAATGACAAGACAAAAATTATTTCTAATAAGAAATATGTTTCAAAGAATTCCATAAACAATTCCTTATTTTTTGCAGCAATTAGAGTGATATCTGGTGATTATATATCCTCAAGTCCTTCAGCAATGTTTGCTTCAGGGAAACTAAAGAAATTTAGTACAAGAATATGGAAAGTACACCAGTACAAAGTATTTATGGCACTCCCATCTTGTTTATAGGTTCAGTGTCCCAATATATCTCTTGCATACCTAAAAATACAAATAGAACCAAACCTGTTATACTGTTATTTCTTTATGCATAAGTTCTTATAATAAAGTTTAGTGAGTGGGGGAGCACATCATAGAGGCAGGTGAAGGGGGGATGGGATAGGAGGTTTCTGAAGGAGAGACCTGGAGAGGGAAAAACATCTGAAATGTAAATAAAGAAAATATCTAATAAAAACAAAGAAGACACACATACAAAAAGAAAAAAAATTGTCAAATTAGTAATATAATTTCAACAATGTGTGATATTCAAATATATGTAGATGTGGCCTCTCTCAATGTTGTGCTCTCTCATGTCCTGTTGATTTTGATAACTTGTTGTGTAAAAGATGAGATGCTATAAATTATTTATGCCTGTGGTAAAGAGTCAAATACTATGTGAAGATTACTGAAACCTAAGTACCAATCATTCTCACAGCAGTGCTCAAGGGGTGCATAGTATACCCAGGATAAATACTGTGGACAACAGCAAGATTTACAACTCTGAGCAAATTGTATCAGAACATGGAATAACATTATTATACTACACACAATAGGGCACAACGTCAAACACGCTGGTTATTTCTGGAGTCATGCACATAGTATTTTCAGACCACGTTGAGCTATGCTATGAATAAGTAACTCATGAAATCAAATCTATAAGTGGAGGCTACTATAGTAAAGTTCTAAATAGAGAGTAAAATAATAAACCACTGGAAGAAGTAGACTTTGAGATAGAATCACCAAAGAATGTCAGACAAAGCTCCAACTAACCATTCCTTGCCAGCAAATGAAACTTCCAGTTACAAAAATAAGTTCCATCTAATTGGGTTGATGGGGAAACAGCCCAGGCTATTGGCAAAGCTATTTATTTCTCTCCATAGACTGATGGTAAGATCCTATTGCTGAAGACAACACTATGTATCTTACCTAACACTGAGAATTTGAACTGGTGAATACCTAGATCTTTCACCCACATTGACTAGCGTTCATGGTACTGGAAAATACTCTGCATGCTACCAGAGGAGGAAGATAAACACCTACCCTGCAACAAAACCTTCTTTCTACAATCGTGACCTGCCTGTATGATATGTTGGTGCAATAATGGCACAAATGTGGGAATAAACAACCACTATGTGTTTTAAGGCTCCCTCCACAGAGAGATCCCATGCCTTATACTGCTCAGATGGCTGCAGTACTAAGGGAAGACTAAATACTAGTTTCTGCTAAAGGAAAAACAGCAACATAATGACTCCTAATGACATTATACTTCATGAACTAATATAGAGGCCCAAAACTGGACAATGTTCAGAGAGTGAAAGACCTTGAAACACTCAATTCTTAGTGGAACATTTTCACTAAATTCCTCCCTCAGGGCTGAGGAGAGGAAGCATAAAGATTCTAAGCAACCGAAGAGATGGAAGATATCAAGGAAACAGAGTGTTCCAGAAACAACAAGACTAACACACATATGAATTTGAGACTGTGACAACATACAGCGGGAGTGCATAGATCCAAGCCAGACAGGGAATGAGGGCCACTGAGATTGGGAAGTTAACATAAGCTTCCATTCCCAGCAAAAAAGCTACCTTCAGCTGACAACTGTGCACACAGAAAATCGGTTTCTTAAAGGGAGTCTCGCTGGTTATACTGGTTATAAGGACAGGCCCCATGTCCAGCAGTAGATGTCCAAAAAAACCAAACTCAAAGGTATTTTGGAGAGATTTTGTCTTCTTTTGCTTTGTTAGCCACTTTTTTAAAAATCCTATTGGTCTTTTGTTTGCACATTATTTTATTTTTAGTTTTTGTGTTCTTATGCCTAGTGTGTGTGTGTATGTGTGTATGTGTGTGTGTTTCTTGTGACTTTTGTTTCTTTTTTCTTTTTGTTTATTAGTTTGCTTGTCCTCTTTTTGTTTATCTTTTTTATTTACTTGTTTGTTTTCTTAAGAAAGAGATAAAGAAGGCATGGAGTTGGAAGGGTAGGCAGGAGGGAAGATCTGGGAAGAAAAAGCAGGGGGGAAACCATGATCAGAATATATCGAATGAAAATAACTCTTTTTAATTATACTTTTGAGAATAACTTCAGGATAGAAAGAAAAGTATAGACCTGAAGGAAATGATACATTTTGAAATTTAAAAATATTTTAAAATTTAATTATTCTAAAATAATTAAAAGCATCTTATATTATTTCTAGAAAAATTAAATTTAATCACATTTTGAAGTATGCCATATCAAATAAATTTTAGCGAGGTCTGAGCAGATTGCTCAGTGGGTAAATTTCTTGTTAGGGAAGCATTAGAACTTGAGTTCAGGGCCCTAGTATCCTCATAAAAAGCTGAGCACTTTGGTGCTAGCCTGTAATCCCAGTGCTTCAGAGAAGAAGGAATTAGAATACTTCAATCCTGCTGGCAAGCCAGTCTGGTTCAGAAAGTTAGCTCCAGTATGAATGAGGGTTCTGTGTTTAAAAGTACTGGAGTCTTATAGACTAAGATTCTGACCAGGACCCAGGTTTTCCAGACCACACACACACACACACACACACACACACACACACACTCACACACTCACACACACATACACAAACACACACACACATTCACACACTCCACAAGAAACTTTAACAAATCACCATACCTTTTTTTCCCCTCAAACCTTCTCCATAAGCCTAACACTGGAAAAGACTCTTCCATTTTCTAATAAAACTTCAATGAGACTTTCTAGTCACTTTCCATGTCTTGTGTCAACTCAGGTTTATATTTCCTCTTCTATACGTAACCAGGAACATATCTTGCTGTTACCCACATCTGCAATGCCAGCACACAAGGATGCTAAGGCAAAAAGACAAGGTCTAAGACAGCATGGGACACAACTGAGATAAAAACACAATCAATTAAATTAAAATAAAAACTTAAAACCATTCACAGTCATTAGTAAAACTAATTTGGATGACAGTCAAGCAAGTCAAGCAATTATATATAGCAATGTAATTATATTTGGCAATATAATATGTATTGTATCTATGAAATATTATGATATAAATAGATAACAAAAAGGTTAATTTGCAAAAAGCTTATTTCATGATACATAAGCTAATATATCAATACTTTGATTATTTATATTTAATATTTATTGATTTTTAAATTTTTCTTTGTGTTTTAAAAGCTACTCAATTTAAAAATCGCCTCTTTTACTACCTGTTCAATTTTTCCTACCCTGAAGATCCTGCCTACTCAGTTTCTGTGTTTGCTTCTGTTTCATCATCGCAGTCATCATATTCAGAGTGTCTGCAGCCCATCTCCCTGTCCAGATCACTTCAGAAGATGAGCTCTAAAGAGGAGCCAAAAGTCAGGAAAAACTTGGACAATTTTCAAAACTCTCTGAAAGTCTGACAAACTTCCTCTGAACCATATTCTTCCACTTTCTGTCTTAAAATGTTCATTTTCTCCTACAAAGTTTGCTTTCAAAAATTCAGTTTGTCTGAAATCACTGTTTATGACAAATATGGAAGCAATGAAAATATTGCCCAAGAAAAGAAGGGAAGGACTTAGAAAATGTACAGCTCTTCTTTACAACATTTTCCAGACAATTTTTCTTCACCGAGGAAGAAGTCAATGTCTGAATGTTTGTTGTGGTTGCTTTTTGTCATGTGTATTCATGGTTGAGTATTGTTCGGAAATTGCAATGTCCCTAGAATGTCCTCAGACATTGCCTGAGGCTCTGTGATTAAGAACTAAATGTTTGCTCTTATAGGAAAAATACTAACATTACCGTAATTTAATTAAAAATTCTTTTTCTCTCACATCAATATCTGAGGTAACTTTGGGCCTTTAGAATCAATATGTGCAAGTTCTTCTACTTAGGAGCCTGCAAGGTCAAAGACACTACAAGAACACAGCCCACAAAATCAACTACCCAGGACTCATAGAAACCCACAGAGACTGAACCAATAATCAGGGATACTGTATAGATCTGACCTAGCTCCTCTGCAAATATGTTATGGTTCTATAGCTTGGTGTTCTTGTGGGCTTCCGAACAGTGGGAGTAGGAACTGGCTCTTTTGTCTACATTTGGCACCACTTATCTCCTACGGTGTTGTCTCATCAAGCCATGATATGGAGTATCAGCCTTTCTATAACTTGCTATGCCATGTTTGGTTGATATTTCTGGGAGCCCTGCTCTTTTCTGAAGGGAAACAGAGGAGGAGTGGATCTGGCAAAGACGGGAGGTGGGGGAAAAACTTGAAGGAGGGAAAACTGTAGTTGGGATATAATATGTGAGGGAAGAATCAATCAATCAGTCAATCAATCAATAAATAAACAAATAAAATTTAGAAGTGATTTTTATGTTGAGTCTTAATGTGGATGGGCTGATCCTAGACTGTTACTTCTTTTCTACCATAAGGTATGAGCATATTAGACTAATGTTACTTTCAATTTTTATCCATGATTTTAAGTGCAAGGGTACTTATGTGGATGTGGGCATTTTCTCCTGGATGTGGAGACATGAGTCTTTTGCTTATTGATCTCCACTTTATTTTTGAGTCGGCATTTCTCACTGAGATAGAAATTCATCAGTTTTAGATACTCTAACAAGCCAATTTGCCCAGTGATTCCTGTTTAAACCGTTATGCCCAGATTTTCCATGGGTTCTGAAGATCTGAACTCTAAGTCCTATACATGTAGAGCAAAACTGTATCCATGGAACCATCTCCATTACAACTGTGTGTTGATTTTGTAAAATTAATTTGTTTTAATGAAAGTGGCAAGGGTTGTGAGAGAGATTGGGAAGAAAAAAGAAAGAAAGAAAATGGTGTAATTAATTAGAATCTGAGAAATCAAAAAGTGCCCTGATAAATTAATTTATCTTCCTGATAAAAAGTTTTAAAGATTATTTTTATTATTTCTAACTATTTATGCTCCGTGTGTGTGTGTGTGTGTGTGTGTGTGTGTGTGTGTGAAATCAGGTACCTGAAAAAGCCGGAGTCCTCAGATCCATCTGGAGCTAGAGTTACAGCTAGTTGAGAGCTGCCTAGTGTCTGTGCTGGGAACTGAACTCAGATTCTCTGAAAGTGAAACACAGTCTTAAGCACTGAGCCATCTCTCCACACCCTCTCTTAGGTTTTGAACACAAATTTCTCAAATCTGAGGAATTATATGACTATGTTTAGAATTTCTTTCTTATAACCATGTGAAATTCTCATAATATTAATTTTACAAGGTGTACCTAATCTCTCGGTGTAATAAAAACCTGGAAATTGAGTAAAACTATATATGCAAATGAACATAAATATATGATATATAAATGCAGTCAATAAATAGAAATGTAGTGATGATAATATATTCTCTTCGTTGTGTTCTATAAAATAAGAGAAGCGGGATATGTTTTGTAGAGCACAGTATGGTGAGGTGGGAGGGGTGCCTCAGTGGAACCATGCTGAGGTGTCCCTTCCCCCTGAGATATCAGCCATACAGTGGCATAGGGCATGGAAAGGGGGGTTGTGAAAGGGGAGGAGAGAGATAAAAAGAGGGAGGGAGAGAGAGGGAGAGAGAGAAAGAGGTGAGAGGAGAGAGGAGGGGAGCAGAGAAGAAAAGAGAGGAGAGGAGAGGAGAGGAGAGCAGAGGAGAGGAGACGCCACCCAGGAATACATGGAAAGGGGGCTGGGGGAAAAGCAAAGAAAGGGTGAAACAGGTCAGGGAGAAAAGGGGAAGCAGAGAGAATAAGAGCATGAGGAGGGGCAAACAAATCCTTTGTAGTAAGTCAGGCCTAGCTGGACGTTGCCAGGTAACTATGGGGAGGAGCCTATAAAAGTTGCTAACACTGTAAGATTTCTTTGATATTTCATTATAAATAATCAATTCCCATTAGATTATGAATAATGGTATTTTGTACTTATGTAATATTAAAATCACTGGCCATGGTGCTAAGTACAAAGTGGTGAAGATGAAGATTCGTTGAGACATTGCATTTAAAGGTTACACAGTGATAAAGAGAAAAGGAAAGAAGAGAGGAAGAGGAGGAATAGGAGGAGGAGTACAGGGATCTGGACAGGGAAGGACAGAAGGACAGAGATTGTACATCACAATGAAGTTACCCTGAATCTTAAACCCCTTTCATAGATCCTGGAGTTTTCCATTGATGTTTAGCTCTGCTCTGCCTTGTAGATAATAATGTGAAATTACAGATTGTGCACTGTTATAGGTTACAGAATAACTTAAGAGGTGATGGCACAACTCTGTCATCTATTACTTTGGCACATTTTTGGAGTTGAGGCCTGGACTAAAGGAAGGAGATTAAACACCAAATCAAAATATTACCCCACTTTGGCAATTTTTAAGTAAAATAATCCCAATATTTGATTTTATTTATATACTAATAACTCATATCATATAACAATTTATGTTGAGTGTAAAATAGTAGCACATGTTATAATCAACATAATCACCAAAATAAATTATGTACATAAATGTTTTAATAGATGTGTTGCTTAGTCATGTGCTAACAACTAATTTACTTTATAAGTACAAAAACTAAATTGAAAATTGGATCTCTAAATACAGCATAAATATAATGATTGCTTAGGTTGTAATATAACCTTTTTTATGAAAAAGGAAGGGTACAGCAATCTTTATTGAGGTCAGGGATTTATCATAGAGGCAGCTGTGAGCACAAATCTCCATATTAATCAACTAGGACCTACTGTGCACTTGGTTTTCTTTTGAGCATTGTGACATGATTTACTTTTTCATTTTTTTAATCAAAGTTATAAGTAAAAACACAAAATTCCCGTGTTCCTTAAGCATAAGAACAGGAAAATATTAACTAATGGGGACCTGAGAGATCCACAATTTTATTCAAAATGTTAACATGCAAGTTAAGTACAATGCAACAGGAATTTGGAACATGTTCAAGATTATCTGCAAATAAGAACTTAAATGGTTTTAGTACACACTTTTTTTTTATCAAACTTCACAAAATCAGATTTCTACATATATGCCACTATTAGAAAATAAAAATTTCAAAATCCTCCTAAATTCATGTGAAGATATATATTATATATCCAAGTTTCTTTCTTTTATGACTTTAGATGAATTAATTTTACTAAAGGTATGCGAAATCAATCCTTGCTATAAGAGGGCTTTTATTACCTAAAGCTAGATATGACATCAGGATGGCGTGTGTCTTTAAAATAGTGAGCACATTGTATTTATAAACTTGGCAATTCATACTCCTAAATCTGGTTCCAAAGAAAATGTGATCATAAACTTCAGTGCAAGAATCAAATACCATGAGGCTCTTGCAGCCCAGATTAGCGACTCTTCAATCTTGACTATATGTTAAGTCTGTCTTCATTGCTAAAATCTTTCATTTCCCTCCAAGGACTCAGCTATGAACATGCAGTTTTAATAAATGGCATCTGTTTCGCTTTTTGATTCCTTTAGTTTCTCAGCTATCCAAGCCTATGAAATACGTGAATACCTAAGAACTGGAGGTCAAAGCACAGAACGATGGACTTCTGATACTAGCTTTAATTTCTTCAAGATCAGTTTGGTCTAATTAATGACAAAATGGCTTTTTTGTTAGATGAGTATGCCTCTGAGGAAAAAATAAGACCCTTGATTACCTTATATTTCTGCAGTGAGCTTCAAAATTATGCAGTAGCATTTGTAAATTTGGACTAATGTCTTAAGGTAAAATGCTTCTGGCATACATGTGACTCGTCATGGTGCTTTTAAAAGGTTACAATATGTCAGAAACATTTAATAAATTATTTTTCTATCAAGTGACTAAGCATCTATTTTTCTTGACAAAATGAACATAAACTAATGCATGAAACAGATTCCAAAGATACTTCAAATAGTAGTTATATTGACTTAAATTCTTGAATCATATTATAGAAATTCTTTACTGTAGCTTAAACATTTCACTGAAACTTAGATTCATATTTTCCATATATTCATATGTCTTAAGTGAACATGTGTAAACTTATGGTACCTAATATTTCTTACCTGGTGTATGGATAATAGCAATTAGAAAGTGTTTGGGAACTTGATGAAATCCAGAGTCCAATGAGATGGCTCATTATGTCAAAGCCATTTTTCACAAACTTGACAACTTGAGTTCAACCCCTATAACTCACTTAGAAAAGTCAAATCTGTAATCATAGCATTCCCCCTGTGATATGAGAAGGTGAGATATAAATATCACACTTCCAGGACCAGCTCAATGACCAGCAAGACAGGAGTAGCCACAGTGCCAGAAGGAAGAGAGAGACTCTGAATCAACAAGGTGGAAAGGCACAACTGATATCTAAAAGTCCTCTGACCTCCACACATAAGCAAGCTGTGGAATATGCTCATAGAATCCCACATACATATCAGACACAAGTAACAACAACAAAAAACAGTATGTTATTAAAAAAAAACTCCACAGACAGTCATGGTACACCTTTCTAAGAAATAGTGTGTATCCAGAAGCTTTAGTGTCATGTATCACAGTTTGTGCAGACAAAATTCACTGACAAGTGTTAAACAGAATCCTATTCAGAATGACAGCTTTTCACTTTCTAAATATGGTATAAATTTTACTATAATAAAATATCTATATATAAATATATATTATTGTGTATGTATGAATGAGAAAGTGTGTTTGCAATACATTCAAAAACTCCAAAAAATCTTAAAACAATATTAAACTAAATGACTGCGACATATGGAAAGATTATACCATAGTCTTAATTAATAGGACAGTTTCTTGATGAGAAGTAACATTGGTTTGTGTGTCTCAGCAGACACTATTGTAAACTATTCCTTACCCTACCTCTAGTTGGAGGGGTGTGTGTGTGTGTGTGTGTGTGTGTGTGTGTGTGTGTGTTAATGTAACCTTAGTATCAAAGTTCAAGGCCTAGGTTTAGTTTATGAACTAAAACTGATACCATCTTGGATTTAGCTGTGGCAAAATGAAATAAATATTTTGTTTTTAGTACAAAGGTAGATTTGTATATCTATATAACAAATTAAAGATCTATAAATAGTATTCTTTCAGTTACTTCAGGTGTTTAAAATCCCCATTAACACAAAATGTTTAAAGCCAGATATAACAATGTCTTAATAACACCATCTGACATATATTATGATAAATATATCCAATTAACAGAGTACAGCAGTGATATATATAATTTAAAACATGTATGCAGTAATAAAATACATATTTTAAAGTACATTTGCACACATATTGTATAATTGCTCATAGGTCTTATAAGAAAATGTCTAAAACTATGAGCCATTTGTAAGAGATCCAGAATTTCCCATAGGTATATATTTCTATATATGACTACCTTTTTGTTCTATCTAAAGTAGAAACAAAAGACTTTTTCAGATATATTTACCAGTGATTTTATAGTATATATATTCTTTAGTGAAGTAACTCAGACCCAAAAGGACGTGTATAGTATGTACTCACTAATAAGTAGATATTAGCCAAAGAAAAGTACAGAATACCTAAGATACAATCCACAGAACTCAAGAAGGTTAACAAGCCAAAGGGCCCAAGTGTGGATCTTGCAATCCTACTTAGGAAGGAGAAGGAAACAATCATGGGAGGCAGAGGGTGCAAGGGACCTAGGTGGGAGACAGTAAGGGAGGAGAAAAGGGGAACATGATCAGGTATGGGGAGTGGGAAGAGACAGGGGAGAATAAGCCCTGAGGGCCAGCAGAATGAATAGAAATATGCAACCTGGGGGGGGGGGGAGGATGAGAAGTGAGGAGACTCTCTAGAAAGTACCAGAGACATGTAATTTAATGTAAATTATATGCCCAATGGAGGAAGGCATCTTTTCTCTTTGACAAATTAAGGTTCAAGGCTGGGGGAAGGGCACATTTGAAGGAGGATTTGAACCATGCAATGACACAATGCTTTGCTAATTCCCCAAGATAAATGTTGTTACACATTGTAAAGACCTGAACTGAAAAATGGAGACAGTAAATAGAGCTGAGGACCTGTGCCAAAGGCCTGCTTATAGGACATGGCAGAGAAAGGCAATCCAGTACAAAAATGGGCTGCAAATGTGCAAGAGAGGCTATTAATGCATGAGGATAATTTTAGAGAAGTGAAGGGTGCAAATGGGGGCTGCTGGTATCCAATAAATGAATGTCGGTTTATGATAGCTAAGCATTCAGTGGAATTCTGCAAGGTTTTAACACCAGAGATTTTAATGACAATCCACAAATGGAGTAAATTACACAGAAATTTGAAGAAGGAAAGTAAAAACAAAAATAAGACTCTCAACTGTGTTTCTTCATTTCTTAACATTGTACTCATAGACTTGTTCAGAAGAAATACCAGAGTTCTTCAAAAAATATGAAACGTCACCTCTCAGCCCTACAAAACACTCACTGGCTAGCAAAATAAAACATTGAGTTTTGGTAATGAGAGTTACTACAGAGGCCATATCTGTCAGAAAACCAGGTAGGCTGCCTGCAAATCATCTCCTCTCCTTTTGTTCCCCCGATCCAATCTACCTAGACTCATCTCTAGCTATGAAACAGAAAACCTGCAACAGTCTCTCTTCCTTCTCTGACACCGCCCACAAAGGATCACAAAGATCTCCTCCCCAGACCTTCCTTCCCTCAACTCATCCCATTACTTCAGCCCCCAACAACAGCAGAGAATCCCCATGTATACACCAGTTGAGCTGGCCCAGGGAAAAGGTCTGCTAAAAATTCTCTACCATGAAGCCATCACGCTGTCCAAAAGACCATGGAAGAAACAGAAACCACTAACCAAAACAGTAGATAAAACCAGATATCCTCACCCAAAAAATAATAGTCCCAACCCCAGATGCCTGGAAGTCAGTGCTAAGACATAATCAGTAACAGACAGGGCAATATGTCTCCATTGAAGCCTTCAACACTAGCACAGCAGGCAATGATTATCCAAATATAGGCAAATCCTAAGAAAAAGAAGGAAAGGGTGTGGGGAAGTCTGCATAATGATGATAGGAATTCTTAAAGAAGAAATTAATAAATCTCTTAAAGAAATCCAGGAAAACACAAACAGTTCAAGGAAATGGAAAACAACAACTTAAAACAAACAACAGCAACAAGAACAAGAACAAGAACAACAATAACAACAACAAAAAAAAACTGTTCAAGTCCCAACGATGAAGTACAATTGATAATGAAAACTCAAAGGTAATGTTGGAAATGAAAATTTTAGAGAATTCAAAACAGAACTACAGAGGCAATCTTCACCACTAGATTGGCAGGGCAGGCTACTCACATCAGGCTATTTCTCTGCACACTTATGTCTCCAGTTCTGCCTCTCTTCATAATGATCAAGCCTTTCTGCTTCTTTTTCTTTCTCATCTCTGTAACACATACTTGCACATTGTAGTGGCTACAGCTGCAGCCTGACCATGGGGCTGGCAGGCTTCTGAGTGTCTACCACCCACCTGTACCACATGGATGGGCAGTGGGTGGACTTCTGGATATCTTCTGCCCATCTGCACTAAGAGACATGGTGGTAGGTGGGCTTTGTTTTTATTTTTAATAATATTAGTAATATACCAAATATTTGTAACTGCAACTTCTTTGTATCAAATATTTGATACAAAGAAAATCCTATTAAAAAAATATTCCCATTAGGTAAGGGTGTTAGAAAATGTTGTTTTGAAACACTGGTAGCATTAGAATTTAAAGTAGGTTCCCAGGAAGGAGCTGAGTATCTTATTAAAGAGTTTATGTGTATGTAGCAATTAAACTAAATAAAGTACTTATAACATACCAAAATATACACATCTATGTAGAAAAGAAAAATTTATGGGAAAAACTGTAAGAGTAAGAAGTCTGTTGGCTTAAAATTACAAATATTATAATTTTAGCTATTCCAAATGATGTTCCAGGAAGGAGATGAGCAAACAACAGCTTGTGGACCACCTTCACTCACCACCCTTTTCTAGAAATAAATTTTTGCTGCTAATAAACAAAGCCTATGTATTTAAAGGTTGACAATGTCAGCTTTTCAGCTACAATGACATAATATAGAAGCTGGAATAGATTCAACTGCACTTGAAATAGAAAATATGTTCACCTGCCTTTTGAAAGAAAATATTGCCAAAAACTTTATCTTTATACACAAAAAATAAAATGTGTTTAAGCTTCATACGACAATAAAGTCACAGGATACTATGGCTTTTTCTCCTGTGGGTTATGTAGCTATACAAAGCAGGCACATTCATAAAAATGTAGCTGATATTTCTTGTGTAGTTTGTAAAAATATACATTTAGAAATATTTGTGTATTGTTTACTTAATTCTGTCTAAGATCTTATGAAACATTATTCTACCTTAAAAATAAAATGTGACTTTGGAGTGTATAATCTGACTAACATGAAACAGTTTACTAGGTGACATATGGAACTCAAACATTCTGATATATGTATTTTCTATGACTGAAAAACTATCCCTTGTAATGTTTAAATAATTTGCTTTATACTAATATTTTAAACATTAGTTTTTATATTCTGTGTGTTTATTTGACTTTTTATAATGAAAGAAACTTTTATATTTAAAATTATATTAAAATGTAAATATATAACTTAAAAATATATAAAAGCATATATCTAAAAATATTTTTAAAGATTTTTTTATTTAATGTTTTATTCACTTTATTTCCTGCTCACTGCCCCTTCCCAATCACCCCTTCCCAAAATATTCCTCTTCTCTTCTCCTCTGAGTGGGAGTCTATCCTGGCACTTCAGGTCTCTGTGAGGCTAGGTGTTTCCTCTCACATTGAGGCCAGGCGAGACAGCCTAGCCAGAAGACAATATCCAGCAAACAGGCAACAGCTCTGGGATAGTTCCTACTCCATTTGTTCAGGACCTACACGAAGGCCAAGCTCAACATCTGCTATATGTGTGCAGGGAGACCTAAGTCTAGCCAATGTATGTTATTTGGTTGATAGTTCAGACTCTGAGAGCCCCAATGGTCCAGGTTAGTTGATTCTGCTGGTTGTCCTGTGGAGTTCCTATCCCCTTAGAGGCTCGCAATTCTTCTTCCTATTCTTCCATAAGAGTCCCCAGGCTCCATCCACTGTTTGGCTGTGGGTATCTTTATCAGTCTGAGTCAGTTGCTGTATAGAGCCTCTCAGTGGACAACTTGCTCCTGTCTGCAAGCATAATAGAGTATCATTAATAGAGTTAGTGATTTGTACTTGCCTATGGGATGGGTCTCAAGTTGGGCTGGATATTGTTTGGCCCTTATTTCAGTCTCTGCTCCATCCCCCATGCCTGCATTTTTTGTAGACAGAATAAATTTTGGTTAGAAAGTCTTATGGGTGGATTAGAGTCTCTATCACTGCACTGGATTCCTATCTGGTTATAGGGGAAGACTTATTGAGGTTCCATATCCCCAATGTGGTGAGTTACAGCAATAGCCACCCCCATTGATTCTTGGGTGCCTCCCTTCTTCCAGGTCTCTGTCTCTTCCTAAAGATGCCTACCACTTCCCCACTTCTGTCAGTTGAAGACTTTCATTCACTCTTGTGGCCATATAGACATCGTGCTTGTCCTTCTCCAAACCTGATCCTGAATACCCATTCACATCCTTACCCCCTTCCCTCCCAGGTCCCTTTCTCCATCTGCCTCTTACTACTGGCAGTTGAGTAGCCACATGAAGGAAAACACCACACAAACTTAGTTCAGAATCTACAGAAAACTCAATCCCTGGGCACAACAACTAGCATCCTAATCTTGTAAGTCATATTAAATATAAATACTCTGGTGGCCAATGCTGGTGAACAAGGAACACTTGTTAGATACATATTGTCCTCCAAGCTGTCCCCATCCAAAAGCAAATATCCCCCTCCTGTCTCTCCTCTTCCTCTTTCTGACCTGAAAGTCCTGCCTACTCCTCACCCAGTGATTGGTCTCCTGAAATCTCTATTCCTAAGGGGAAAGTTCTGCCACAGCTCTCTGTCAGATGTAGGGTTGTTTAAGATCTTGTCCTCATCTGTAGGCTGATATTTTGTCTTATTAACAATGTCCTTAACCTTACAGACGCTTGGCAGTTTCCCGAGGTCCCATTTAGCAATTGTTGGTTTTATAGCCTGAGTCATCAGTGTTCTGTTTAGGAAACTGTCTTCAATAGGAATGCATTCAAGGGTACTTCCCACTATTTATTCTATGAAATTTAGTTTATCTGCTTTTATATTGAGGTCCTTGATCCACTTGAACTTGGGCTTCTTAGACTTGGATGACAAGTTTGGATCTATTTTCATTATGGAACATGTAGACATCCAATTAGTCCAGCATCACTTAGTGAAGATGCTTTCTTTTTTCCATGGTATGGTTTTGTCTTCTTTATCAAAAAATCAAATGTCCATAGGTCTGTGGGTTTATTTTTGGGTCTTTGATTCAATTCCATTGATCAAATTGTCTGACTCTATACCAATCTCATGGAGTTTGTACCAGTATTGCTCTGTAGTACAGCTTGAGGTCAGGGATGGTGATTCTTTCCCCCATTTTATTTTTAATTATTCAAGATTGCTTTGGCTATCCTGGGTTTACTAGGTTTGCATATGAAGTTAAAAATTGCTCCTTAGAGGTCTAAAAAAAATGTGTTGGAATTTTGATAGGGATTGCATTGAATTCATAGATTGCTTTTGGTTCAATGGCCAATTTCACTATGTTAATCTTACCTATTCAAGAGCGTGGGAGATCTTTCCTTCTTCTGAAAGAAATTTTTTTCAAATTCTTTCTTCAGGCACTTGAATTTCTTGTCATACACATCTTTCATTTGCTTGGCTAAACTTACATGAAGATATTATATATTATTTGTGTCTACTGTAAATGGTATTGTTTTCCAATTTCTTTCTTGACCAGTTTATCATTTGTATAAAGGAGGGCCACTTTGCTTGGTTTAATTTTGGTAAATGGTATCTGTCTAGAAAATTTCTCATTTTATTTAAATTTTCAAATTTTTGTATAGTACAGGCTTTCAAAGTAAGAGCTAATGATTCTTTTAATTTCATCAGTGTCAGTTGTTATGTCACCCTATTCATTACTGGTTTTATTTATTTGGATACTGTTTCTCTGTCTCGTGGTTAGTTTGGCTAAGGCTATGTCTATCTTGTTGATTTTCTCAAAGAACCAGCTTTTAGTTTTATTGATTCTTTGTATTACTTTCTTTGTTTCTAACTGATTGATTTCAGCCATGATTTTGATGATTTTTTTTTTCCTGCATTCTACTCATCTTTGGTGTACTTGCATTGTTTTTTTTTTTGTTTGTTTGTTTGTTTTTTGTTTTTTTCCAGATCTTTCAGGTATATTTTTAAATTGCTGATATAAGAACTTTCTGATTTCTTTATGGAGGCACTTTAGTGCTATGAATTTTCTTCATAGCACTGCTTTCATTGTATCACATAAATTTGGGTGTGTTTTGTCTTTATTTTCATTGAATTCTAGAAAATCTTTAATTTCTTTATTTTTTCCCTGATTCAGGAACCACTGAACAGGGAGTTGTTAAATTTCCATGAGTGAGTAGATTTCCAGTGTTTTTGTTGTTAAAATCCAACTTTAATCCATTTTGGTCGGATAAAATACAATGAGTTATTTCAATTTTCTTGTATCTGTTGAGGCTTGCTTTGTGACTGATTATATGATCAATTTTGGAGGAGGATTCATGATAAACTGGGAAGAAGGTATAATGTTATATAGATGTCTGTTAGGTCCATTTAATTCTTAATGTCTGTTAGTTTCATTATTTCTCTGTTTAGTTTTATTCTGGATGACCTGTCAATTGATATGAATGTGGTGTTACATCTCCCACTATCAATGTGCATTTTATGCTTTAGCAATTTTTCTTTTACAAATGTGGATGCCCTTGTGTTTGGGGCACAGATATTCAGAACTGAGATATCATCTTCATAGATTTTTTTTCTTTTGATGTGTATGAAGTGTCTTTACCTGTCTCTTTTTATTAATTTTGATTGACAGTTTACTTTATTAGATATTAGAATGGCTACTACAGCTTGCTTCTTGGGTCCATTTGCTTTGAAAACTTTTTTCCAACCCCTTAGTCTGAGATAATATCTATATGTATTGCTTAACTGGGTTTCTTGTATGAAGTAAAGTGATGAGTCCTGTTTTTTACATCCATTTTGTTAGCCTGTGTCTTTATATTGGGGAATTAAGTCCACTGCTGCTGAGTGATATTAATGGCCAGTGATTTTTTGGTATTGGTTGTGTTAATCTCTCTCTCTCTCTCTCTCTCTCTCTCTCTCTCTCTCTCTCTCTGTATGTATGTATGTGTGTGCTTTCCTTGTTTTTCAAGTACTAAGTTACTCATTTCTGTGTTTCCTTGTTTGTAGTTATCCTTTTTGGGTTAGAGTTGTCCTTCTAGTATTTTCTATAGGGTTGGATTTGTGGATAGATATTGTCTGAATTTGGATTTGTCTTGAAATATCTTGTTTTTGCCATCTACGGTGATTGAGAGTTTGCTGGGTATAGTAGTCTTTGTTGGTTCCTATGGTCTTTTAGAGTTTCCATGATATCTAATCAGACTCTAATAGCTTTTAAAATCTCTGTTGAGAACTTAGGTGTAATTATGATACATCTGCCTTTATATGTTACCTGATTTTTCCCCTTGCAGCTTTTAATATTCTTTCATTGTTCTGCAGATTTTGTGTTTTCATATTTATGTGTTGGGAGGATTTTCTTCTCTGGTTCAGTCTAATTGGTGTTCTATAAGTTTCTTGTATGTTTATCGGCATCTCTTTCTTTAGGTTGGGAAAGTTTTCTTCTATGAGCTTGTTGAGAATATTTTCTGGGCCTTGGAACTGGGACTCTTCACCATCGTATTTTCCTATTATTCATAGGTTATTATTCTATTCATATTAATATTATTATGGATTAATATCAACTAATATTATTCTATTCATATTATCCCAGATTTCACAGCTGTTTTGTGCCAAAAATTTCTTAGATTTAACATTTTCTTTGACTGCTGCATTAATTTCTTCTCTTGTATCTTCTATACCAGAGATTCTCTCTTCCATCCTTTATATGCTGTTGGGGATGCTTACATCTGTTGTTGCTGATTTCTTCCCTAGGTTTTCCATATCCAGGATTTCCTCAGTTCGTGTTTTTTTTTATTGTTTCTATTTCCACTTTCATGTCTTATACTGTTATATTAATTAAAATATTCAGATGTTGCTGGAAAGTTGTTCACATTAAACTACTATTTTATGTTGATAATTGTAGAGAGAATATCTTATGCATTGTATGGATGGATCACACGTCAATAAAAACAATGACCTGTAGAAAATGATAGAATAGAAGGTGGGATATCCGAGAGGCAGAAAGAATTCTAGGATACAGCAAGTTGGGAGATTTGCCTGGAAGATATAAGAAGACAGACACATTGCACCCGAACATTGATTACCAGCCATGTTGCAGAATGTAGATTAAAATGAATGGGTTATCTTAAGTTATCATACTAGGAAGAAAAGAGCATAGGTATATGATGAAGATATTTGCAAGTATATTTGAAGTCTTAGTCTTATTTCTGGGAGCACGGAACTGGGAGGAAGAACTGGACCCTCACTTCTACAGATAGTCTGTTTTACTAAAATAATAATAATAATAATAATAATAATAATAATAATAAGAAGAAGAAGAAGAAGAAGAAGAAGAAGAAATAGAAGAAGAAAAAGAAGAAAGAAAGAAAGAAAAAAGAAAAAAACAATATATTTGTAGTGCTGGAGAAATTATATAGTAACATTTTTATAAATGGTAGTATTTTCTTTATTTTTAATTATATAACATTCTATGGTTTAAAATCAGTATCATCTTTGATATAATTTTAGTATATAGAGAAAGAAAAACCTTTTTACCATTGGATGAGTAGGTTGAGATGGTAGCAGAGGAGATATTCCCAAAATACCACCAGAAATGTTGATGTTACACATGTAAAGAGATTAAGAAATTCTTATTTTTTTTTTTTTAAGAAATGTAACTGCCAAGAGTATCTAAGATCAATTGGTTATTTAGATTGACTATCTTGTATAAATAAAATAAAACTTTTCACAAGTGAAGAGATAAGATTGTCACTTTTAATTCTGGTTATGAGTTAGTTTCTATGGAACCTACTTTTTCACAAAATAAACATTTTTTAAAAAAGATGCTGGTGGCATACACAACTTTAATCCCAGTACTAGAGATGCAGAGGCAGGCAGATCTCTGGGTGCAGGGTCAACCTGGTATACAGAGCAAGTACCAGAACTTTCAGAGCTACACAGAAAAACTCTATCTCAAAAAGAAGAAAGAAAAAAGAAAAGAAAGGAAAAAAGAAGATAGTCAGTACATATTTAAACTATCAGTTTGTAGACAGGAAGGAATATCAAATCACTAAAACTAAGACACAGGAAAAGAATGTGACAATAAATACATCTTTTTGCCCTTGCAGTAATTGTCAATTTGTTAGTGATTGTTGAGCCACTATATATACTTTAACAGTTCAAGTAGCAAGATAGAAAGAAAAATATGTTTTCAAGTTCCATTCATTTGCCTAAGAATTTCATAAAGTCATTATTTTTAATAGTTGAGTAGTATTCCATTGTGTAAATGTACCACATTTTCTGTATCCATTCCTCTGTTGAGGGACATCTGGGTTGTTTCCAGTTTCTGGCAATTATAAAAATGGCTGCTATGAACATAGTGGAGCATGTGTCCTTATTACATGTTGGAGCATCTTCTGGGTATATGCCTAGGAGTAGAATAGCTGGGTCCTCAGGTAGTATTATGTTCATTTTTCTGAAGGTCCTCCAAACTGATTTCCAGAGAGGTTGTATCAGCTTGCATTCCCACCAGCAATGGAGGAGTGTTTATCTTTCTCCACATCCTCACCAACATCTGCTGTCTCCTGAGTTTTTGATCTTAGCCATTCTGACTGGTGTGAGGTGAAATCTCAGGGTTGTTTTGATTTGCATTTCCCTGATGACTAAGGATGCTGAACATTTCTTCAGGTGCTTCTCAGCCATTTGAGTTTCCTCAGTTGAGAATTCTCTGCTTAGTTCTGTTCCCCATTTATTTATAGGATCTTTTGGATCTCTGGAGCCTAGTTTCTTGAGTTCTTTATATGCTTTGGATATTAGCCCTCTATCAGATGTAGAATTGGTAAAGATCTTTTTCCACTCTGTAGGTTGCTGGTTTGTCCTATTTGCAGTGTCCTTTGCCTTACAGAAGCTCTGTAATTTCATGAGATACCATTTATCGATTCTTGATCTTAGAGCATAAGCCATTGGTGTTCTATTCAGGAACTTTTCCCCTCTTTCCTTGTGTTCTAGAGTTTTCCCCACTTTCTCTTCTATTAGATTCAGTGTATCTGGTTTTATGTGGAGGTCCTTGATCCACTTCGACTTGAGCTTTGTACAGGGAGATAGGAATGGATCAATTCTCAGTCTTCTACATGTAGACTGCCAGTTGAGCCAGCACCATTTGTTGAAAATGCTGTCTTTTTTCCACTGTATGGTTTTAGCTCCTTTGTCAAAGATCAAATGACCGTAAGTGTGTGGGTTCATTTCTGGGTCTTCAGTTGTATTCCATTGATTTACCTGCCTGTCACTGTATCAATACCATGCAGTTTTTATCACTACTGCTCTGTAGTATAGCTTTAGGTCAAAGAGGCTGATTCCCCCAGAAGACCTTTTATTGTTGAGAATAGTTTTTGCTATCCTGGAAACAATGACTTTATGAAATTTTTAGGTAAATGGATAGAACCTGAAAGTATCATCCTGAGCGAGGTAACTCAGTCACAAAAGAATGAACACAGTATGTATTCACTGATAAGTGGTTATTAGCCCAAAATTTCGGAATACCCAAGAGTCACTTCACAGCAACCATAGGGTTGAGTGTGAGGTCTCAGATGGAGGAGTTGGAGGAGGGACTGAAGGAGCTGAGGGAGTTTGCAACCCTATGGAGGAGCAACAGTGGCAACTGGTCTGACCCCTTGATGCTCCCAGAGAGTGGATCACCAACCAAAGAATACACCTGGAGGGACCCATGGTGTTGGCCACATATGCAGCAGAGGAGTGTCTTGTTAGACATCAGGGGGACGAGAGGCCCTTGGGCCTGAGGGTGTTAGATGCCCCAATATAGGAGAATGCCAAGGAGGAAAGATGAGAGTGGGTGCGTGGGTGGGTGGGACAATACCCCCATAGAGGCTGGGGGAGGGGTTAGGAAATAGGTTCCAAAGGTGAGACCTGGAAAGAGGGAAACATTTGAAATGTAAATAAAGTATCAAAAAACATAAGGAAAAATATGGCTAGAGTCTTTAAAAGAGATCATTTCTTTTAAATTTATTTATTTTTTATTTAAACATAATTTTTCTCTCTCTATTCCTTCCAGTTTCTCCCACCTCCTTCCCCATGCAGATATATTCCTTTTTGTCTCTCATTAGAAAAGAACAATCTTCTATAGGATAACAACAAATATAACAAAATCAAAATATAGTAAGATATAAGTGGATTATATCAAAGTTGGAGAAAAAAAGCCCACAGAAAAATGAAAAAGCCACAAGAGAAAGCATCATAATCAGAGACCCACTCATTTACAGTTCAGGAGTTCAATAAAAGTACTAATATATATATATATTGCTAGAGCAAACCCATTATGACGCTGTGCTTATTGCTCCAGTCTTTGTAAATTCATATGAGCTCTGCTCATATGTCAATTTATTTTAGACAGTCTTGTTCTCAAGGTGTTCTCTATCCCCACTATCTCCCCCACTCCTTCTGTATGAGGCTACCTGAACTCTGAGGTGATGTAATTGATAGAGACATCTCATTTAGAGTTGTGTGTTCCAAGGTATCTCTCTCACTGTGTAATGTCTGGTTGTGGATTTCTGTATTTATTGCCATCTGCTACAGAAGGAAGCTTCTCTGATGATGACTGAGTAAAGCACTAATTTATGAGTACAGTAACACTCATAGATTATCATTCATTTTATAGTTACCATTTTTTGACCAGTAGTATTTGTCTCTGAGATAGTTCTCTGGTCTTTTGTGGTTTCTCTTTTTGGTATTCTACAGAATACTAAAAGAAAAAATCATAGCACTACATGCCTTCATAAAAAAATTGAGGAGACTCATATTAGTAACTTAACATCACACCAAAAGCTCTAGAACAAAAAGAAGCAAACATACCCAAGAGGCATAGAGTGCAGGAAATAATCAAACCACAGGCTGAAATCAATAAAAGAGAAACAAAAGAACAATAAAAAGAATCAATGAAACAATGAGTTGATTCTCCGAGAAAATCAACAAGCTTGACAAACCTTCATAGAAACTTACCAGAAGACAAACAGAGAATATCAGAATTAAAAAAATCAGAAACAAAAAGGGAGATGTAACAACAGACACTGAGGAAACCCAAAGAATCATTAGGTCATATAAACAAAATATCTCCTTATATTATTGCTTAAAATCAGTTGATTTTTGGTTTTGCATTTATTAGTAGTTCCACTAAGATTAGTAGTTTGTTACATGTTAGTGAAGAATGTTTTCGGTTATAAATTTACATTCATCATATCAGTATTCATTTGAATGTATTTGAAGAAATGCTACGCTAGCAACATTTTTAGTGCTATTTACGAAATCAACAGTAACATATACACTTCCTAGCATTTCCTTCCCATTCATCTCACTTGTTCAAGTGTAAAAGTAAAATCGATAATCTCTTGTACAATTTTTTATATCTAACTCCCATACTCTATTTTCAATTTAACAACCATCATCAAACTTCACTAATTTGATATGTATCTATAGTAATTATTTGTTGACATTCATATTAATAACTTTCATCATTGAGTTTGGTGGATATCATAATCTTCTCATATTTTTCACCAATAAACATTATTTGAGATTCAGCCATGTTGATACATATAAATCTTATGATGACATTAGAATGTTTCTTTTTCTTCACCATTAGGAATAGCTAGCTTGTGGTAAATAATCATACGCACTAGTGCCAGAATTCCTGTTGGATGTAAGTCAAGATGGAGATGGCTGGATCATGAAATACATCTATTTTTAACATCCTTACTTATTGCCAAAATATTGCTTATGGAATTACTAACTCAGTTCCTGAAAATTTCATGAATGTAAGGCCATCTGTTGGGCATCATTCATGATAATTTTCTTTCAGATTTTGATTTTTTCTCTTCTGTCAACTATCTAGTAATAACTAATAATAATCTTGGGATTTCTTAATTATTTTATAAATTCATTTATACATTTGCAATATTATAATTTGAAGGCAGGGCAATATAAATTCGTTATGGAGTTATTCTCATCTTACCATGTACAAGGATTTTCAATATAGAGTCAGAGCATAACAAAAATTACACTATTAAGTTAATACAAACTACAGAAGAAAATAATTTTATTGTTGAGAAGCTATTGTTACATAGTGATTGAACCATATTTTTAAATTTTGTTTTCTTCTGAAAGAGTCAATGTTAGAATTGGGAACAGGATAACTATACCTTTTCACTTTTGAATTTTGTGAAAATGCCTTCTCAGTGTTTGTCAGTCATATTGTAAAGTAAATATTGTGTTCAATATAAAAAATGTAGTAAAGTGGCCTTTCTTTCTTACTTCTCTCTTCATTTTTTTTTTCCCAAAATAAGAATCGTATTTCACTATGGAGAAGAATGGGTCTTTCATCTACACTTAAACTTCAGGGAAATATTCAGTGAAGTTAATATCATGTACTATTTCATGAAATATTTTTAACTGAAACTATTCCTTTTCACTATGAATGTTTGACAATGGCAACATTGAGCTTGCAGCCTAGGAAAAGATATACTGCTTGGTCAAAATAAAGGTCAATGAAGACAAATTCATCTATGGAACTGCCAGTAACGAACTCTTGAATAGCACCATCTCAGAGCTTCAGAGAGTAAGGGTAACTCTTGTATTAGCATAATCATAAAGCTTGTTTTAACTTAAGGTATCTTGTGTTTGAACCAAAACGTGTTATTAGGTTTCTGTCAAGGTAGGTCAAACTTAGATCTAACTTACAAGAAGAAAAGCTTTATTTTGCTTTACACGTTGGAAACTCACAATGGATCCTCAGAAGGCACCTTTGATGTGGTGCTTGTTTGTGACTGATACTGATGACCAAGAGGCTGTGCAAAGAGGTTCAGCACAGAGTGAGGAAGATAGGAGGGTTGCATTCAGGGTGCTCACCAGAAAACTAAGAGTTCGTGAGAGAAAACTTCTCTTTCACTTCCTGAGAGTGGTACATACTGTGGATTACATATTCAGCAATGTAAATAATGAGAGTAAGGCTTTGTGGACACAGAGTAGAGCTCCAGGATTCTCAGAGGACTCTCACTCCCACAGTATTAGGTTGTGGGGTTATTTACTGGTTCTTTTATAAATAATTTTATTCATACATTATAGTCCTAGTTTTCAAGGTTTTGAGATAATTAGGGTAAGCAATATTTCATAGAAAATGCCAGTCATAAATTATCTAATTTGCCATGAACTTTCCTTCTTAAAAATAATGTTCATAACTTATATGTTTTTCTTCTGAGGGATATTTGCTTAAAACTGCTTTGTCCTAGGAGTAAAAGAATCTTAGCAGCATAAATAATACCCTTCTTGAAAGTCTTAAAGTCATCTGCCAACGCACCATGTTGGCACAAGCTTCCATTATATATTTCTGCAAAGTTACACCACTTTGTTCTTCAAAATTTCAAAAGACAACCAGAAGATCTTATAAATCCTTTGGATTTATAAAGTCTTATGTGTAAAGATCTTATAAAGCCAGAGAATAACAGGCATCCCCAACTCCCTTTCAGTAGGATATCTTTTGACATATGCTTTAGTGAGCCACTTTTGACAGCTTTTTTAATTGTGCAAGCTTCCATATTAAACCCAGAGGCTTCCCTCAACGGGCCCAGAGCAATAAACTCAGCCTGAATACATTTTATATTCCTTCTACCATTATCCTCTACTCTTGAAATACATTCCTACACATCCTCCACAGACTTCTACTTGAATGAATTAGCAAACTCAATAAGCCCTTTAGTGGGGTAACTCACCTACTCATTGACTAGGCATCTACCTTCCCTAAAGGAGATTTCATAGACTTAACTCTGGTGATAGGTCTAGAGGCAACTATTTGTAGGCCATGAAGGACATCAGCATTTTTTTTCCTTCCATCTCTTCACAAAAAGTCACTGATGCTTTAGCAGACAAGGAAGGATTAATTTACTCAGACAAAGGGGAGGAGGGTAATATTTCAAAGGGTGGGGCTAAAGAAAGTTACTCCTTCAGGTGGAATAAACCCTAAAGAGTGTGAAAATTCAATGTTCTCAGTTTCAATAAGATCCTCCCACATATTACCATCAAAAGTTACAGGATTCTATTCTTTACCAATCAATATCTTTACTTAAACCTCCAAGGCTGAGACTTGAATTTTCACTGTAATTCTGTCCGCTGTAAAAGGAACACTTTATTGTGGATTTGGTCTTATTGGTTATTTTATTTATTTAAATTTCAAATGCAATCCCCTCTGAAAACCCCCTATCCCATTTCCCCTCTCCTCTAATTCTATGAGGGAGCTTCCCCCACCCACTCCTGCCTCACAGCCCTAGCATTCCCTTATGCTAGGGCTTCTAGACTCCTCAAGACCAAGCACCCCGTTTGTGCCAGAAAAAGCAGTCCTCTTCTACATACACAGCTGGAGCCGTGGGTCCCTCCATGTTTACGCTTTGGTTGATGGTTTAGTTCCTAGGAGCTCTGGGGGGAGGGGGGATCTGTCTGGTTGATATTCTTGTTCTTTCTATGGAGTTGCAAACCCCTTCAGCTCCTTCAGTCCTTCCCTAACTCCTCCATTGGGGTCCCTGTGCTCAATCTGATGGTTGACTGTGAACATCCACATCTGTATTGGTCAGGCTCTGGTAGAGCCTCTCAGGGGACAGGTATACCAGGCTCCTGTTAGCAATAGATTCTTGTCATCAGCAATAGTGTCTGGGTTTGGTGTCTGAAGATGGGATGGATCCCTTGGTGAGGCAGTCTCTGAACGGCCTTTCCTTCAGTCTCTGCTCCATTTTTTGTCCCTGCACTTCCTTTAAACAGGAGCAATTCTAGGTTAATATTTTTGAGATGGGTGGGTAGCCCCATCCCTCAACTGTGGGTTGTGTCTAACCTCTGGATATGGTCTCTACATGTTCTCTCCCTTTTGTTGGGTACTTCAGCTAATGCCAATCCCATTGGATCCTGGGAGCCTCTTGCTTCCCTGGCATCTGGAACTTTCTTGTGGCTATGCCCAGTTCCTTTTCATGAGAATACCATGTAGAAGACACTGAGGGTCGTTGACCCCTTGTTGCTCTCATTGGTAAATAAAGTTGCTTGCAGCCAATGGCTGGGCAGGGAGACAGAGGTGGTAATTCAGGATTCAAGGGCAAAGGGACAGAGGAAGAAAGAGATTCGCTGTTGCTGGGAAATGAAGATCCAGGATTGAGACCTGCAGAATGGAAAACACACAATCATGTAAGATCCCGGGAAGAGCAGCCACAGACACCCTCCTCCCCCAAATTAGGTCTAGAGTAACAAAGATAGAATAGATTTTAGTATGTAATAATTCTGGAGTATTGGAAGGGAGGCATTAGCATCATGGAAATTTGGGAGTGGTCCAGTCATTGACCTGACTGAGGCATATTAAATATAAGGCTGTGTGTGTGTGTGTGTGTGTGTGTGTGTGTGTGCGTGTGTGTGTGCATGCGCATGACTTTCATTTGAGAATCCAGAGCACTGGGGCAGGTGATAGGGAGTGAACACACCACTGATAGGGAGTTTAGAACTCATTACTCAACCACAGCAACAGATGGCTTCTAACCTGTAGGCTCAAACTCAATATTAAAAATTAATTGGAGGGGCTGGAGAGATGGCTCAGCGGTTAAGAGCACTGATTGCTCTTCCTGAGGCCCTGAGTTCAATTCCTAGCAACCACATGGTGGCTCACAACCATCTGTAATGGGATCCTATGTCCTCTTCTGATCTGTCTGAGGACAGCTACAGTGTACTCACAGAAAGGAAGGAAGGAAGGAAGGAAGGAAGGAAGGAAGGAAGGAAAGAAAGAAGGAAGGAAGGACTTTAAAAAAATTAATTGGAGAGTCTCAAATGGAAAAAACACACCATGACATGTGATTGGGAGTTGGGGAGAATTGTTTTTTAGCAGAGCTGTGGATTTTGCCTGAGTCACGTGGGTACTCCCCAAGCTACGGAGGTTTGGAACTAGGACAAAAGACATGCTGAACTACTGCACATAAGTCTGATGTTCTTGTCATAAGAATGAGATACACTCAGGCCTCCAAAGGGAGGTGGGAAAGCTGCAAATGCTAATGGCCCCTGCTGAGAGAAGGCAGGCAGCAAATGCATGCTCCTACTGAGGAGAAGGCAGACCACTGAAAGCTAGTCTAAATAAGATATAGAAATGCAGGAATTGATTTAAAGGAAAATTAAAAAGATTATACTCCATAAGCAACAGGTTTTTTTAAACGTGGGCTCCAAGGGGATTCTGGGATTACTTAGCCTGGCACATGACACTGGTAGCCTAGGAGTAGACTTACACAATAAATAGAAGGGAATTAGAGGAAATCAAATAGGAAAAAAAAAAGAAGTTAAATAAGAAAGGATGTGAATTTCACAGAACAACGGAGAATTTAAGTATGCATGGATGAATAAATAAATTGAGGTTTTTGATCTTAAAATGTAGGTCAAGAGCAGGGGATAGGGAGAATAACCTTATTTCAGACAGATAGTAGAAACTTAGTCCTTGATATATGTAAGAAAAAAGCAGAAGCTAGTGGAGGAGCACTGACTCAACTGATAATAATAATTGTTTAGATTGCTTTATATTAATTTAACACTTATAAAGAGAAAGGGGATATATATATATATATATATATATATATATATATGTATATATCTCCATAGAAGGAAGAATTTAAGCACTAATATTAAATTGATATTAAGTATTAATATTAATACTACACTATTAAACATTAATTGTGCAAGAGCAAAGAGGGCATAGTAGAGGAGCACTTTGTCAAGGGATAATGGTGATTGTTTAGATTGCTTTGATTATTTTGAATTGGTTTAATTATGAAAATATGCATGGTTAAAAGTTTGGTGGTAATGATGTTAAAAATCCTCTGAGAGAGATGTCAAAATAGGGCAGGCCTCAAGAGAAAAGAGGCTTCTAATTTGAGTCAATCTATACCTTTGATGATTTCAGGTTACTGGACCAAGGACATGCTATTATGGGTGAGAAGCTCTGTGTTTGTATTAATAAGAAAGAAGAAAAGGCTTTGGACCCCTTCCAGAGTGATCTGGATCAGGTATGACAGCAGAAGACCCCTGAAGGTCTTGGCTACAGAAAAGAAAAATTCACGAAAATCAAACAGGACAGGTAACTTGATTTGCCAATTCCTCCACATTGGAACAGCCCTGTAACTGGCTTAGACATAAAAATATCTCTAGCCAAAACTTCCCCTAAAATTAAACAACGAATCTTGTTGGCTATAGAATCATTAAGATTCATCATGCCATCCTTCACACTGTAAATTAACTCATAAAAGGATAGTGGTCTTTTAGCTGCTCAAACAAGGTACAAAAATTCGTCCTTAACTGATCTGTGCACCTTGCACAATCTATACAAATATCTTAAAAGTACTAAAATTTTGTTTGTGAAATTCACATATTGCAGAATGTGCAGCTCTGACAAGATTCATTCATGGGGAAGCTGAAATGACCTGCTGTTCCAGCCCACTACCTCTTGATGCTGTTTCCAGAGACTTGTTTCCAGAACAGCTTCAGGAATAGCTGCTGATTCCCTGGGGACTTGGTTCATCCAGCCTTTCAGAAAGAACAAGTCAGAACTTCAATCAAGCCCTGAGCCTCCTAAGCATACATGGACTGGATAACAGATACTAAAGCTAACTTTCTTAAGTCTAACTAATTTTTCTAATTTTCCTACCCCTCCTCACCCCTTCAAAAAACTTGTCACCCCAATTCAGCAGGAAGAAGCCATGGAGAATTGTCATCCCGATTCCTATTCTTTGGGTTTGGAAGTCTGGTTGAGGTTATTTTATAAATTATTGATAGGTTGTCATTTTAAGGGATAATTTGGAAATGGTCATAATGTGAACAGGTAGGAAATATATGGGATGGATTATTAAATTTATTCTTAAACAAAGCACTGTATAGCCATAATCTTACATTGGTAGAAATCTTTATAATTGAAGTTATAGTTTTTTACATTGGTACAGAATTTATATATTGATACAGATATAAGGTTATTATTGGTATAAGCTTTTTATATTGATACAAAAATTGAAACTAATATTGTTACTCTTAAATAGACATTGCGCCTGTACAACTCATTTAAGAATATAAAGCTTAGACCCAGTCCTTCTAATTGCTGGTATTACAAACTGTTTAGGCTAATTAAGTACTACAAGTTAAGGGTCTGATAGTAAACTCATGGTTATATTAGATTCTGAATTAATTATAATAAGGTGTTTTCAATATTATTCAAATAGAAATAGCTATGAGTAGTCAAGGTTTAACAGCTCAGACTTTATATAGATAGTCTTCAAAAGCATCAGAAATCTACAGAATATTGTATTTAAAGTCATTTCATTATTAATAGAAACTCTGACTAGGAGACATGTCTGCTGCTCCTGACAGTTCCTAGTCGCCTTCATAGTTCAGGGAAGATATTAAGCATCAGAACTTTCATATAGAGTTGCTCCAGGTAGTCGGCTGATTCCACAAACTGGTTAAGTTTTGGGAGCTATGTTTCTGCGCTTCCAACATATTTAGGTAATATTGAATTCATTATCAGATCTCTGACGAGGTTGAAAACTAGTTGTAGTCTCATAATCAAACTTAAGTTGTATAGCACTGAGGAAGCTAATGTAGATTCCAAAGGATGGGATGTTTTTCAGATGGTAATGGAAGTTAAAGTGAAAACATAATTCAGATGTAGAATTGTAAACTCTTTAAGTTAGGATAGATGTTAGAGTAATGTACTTAAACTGACAAAGCTGGTAGACAGAACATTATTAGTATATATCATATCTATGGTTCACATAACTGTCATAACTTTGCTCATTATATATCTAAGAGGAAAGGCTTTCTTAATGGATGAAAAAGGGAAAATGTTGTGGATTTGGTTTAATGCTTGCATTGTGTTATTTGGGTTTCCAAAATTACATGAGAATCCCATATCTGAGAGCTGCAGAAGGCAAAGCAAACAATTATGTAAGAGTGGCTACAGGGCCTCCCTCCATCAATTGGGTCTAGGGTAACAAAGATGGAATATAGATTCTAGTAAGTTAAAATTAAGGAGTAACGGATGGGAGATGTTAGCAATGTGGACATTTGGGAGTAGCCCAGTCACTGAGCTGATTAATGCATATTAAATATGTGTGTGTGTGTGTGTGTGTGTGTGTGTGATTTCAGAATCCAGAGCACTGATGCAGGTAGCAAGGAGCATGTGCACCACTGCCTGGAAGTTTAGAACTGTTACCCAATTATAGCAACAGGACTTTGGTTTGATTTTCCACAACTTGAGCATTGTGGCTAATGGAGAGAAGATTCTCTTCCATGGCACACTTTGAAACTTTAGACTGTTTAGGTGCATCTGGAAATGGTCAATTTTATCTGTAAGTTCATTGTTGTCCATCACTATATGAGATTCTTAGTTGAACTTTATCATGGAGTTTATCCATATCTTTTGTCAATTTATCTAGAGATGATGAAAGCAATCACCTTCATCATTTTCCTTATTTTTCCTCAAACTGTCAGAAGTTTCAGTAACAATGTTACTAAATCCATTATTGCTCACAACTGGTAAATCAAACATATTTACATTTTTAAGTTTGTATTACAGTTCACACCATGTGCTTTCTGAACTCTCCAAGTTGTTAGAAGAGCCTTTCTTCACAGAGAGGTTTCAATACTCTAGGTGTAGACAAGCTGAAGAGGCTACTCCAGATATTTAAAGGCTTTGGTCTTATACTTCTGTTGCTTTAGAAGTACTTATGGTGCCAAAATCTTTAGTGTTCAGGGTTTTCTAGAGTTACAGAACTTATGAAATGAATCTCTCCCTATATACAGGGGGTTTATTGGAATGACTCACAGGCTCTGGTCTAGCTAATCCTACAATGGCTGGCTGTGAATGGAAAGTGCAACAACCCCGAAGTTGCTCATTCCACAAAGCTTATGTCTTAACTGGTCTTCAGTATACACTGGAATCCTGAAAAAATAGACTCTAAGGCCAGTGAAGTGAAGATTTCATTAGCAAGGTGAGGGCATGAAGTCAAAGTGCAATTCCTTCTTCCATGTCCTTATCTAAGCTTTGAGCAGAAAATGTGGCCTAAATTAAGGGTGTATCTTCCTGCCTCAAACACCAGATTAACGAAATGTCTTTTTCCAGCTCAAAACATCTGAATTAAGCAAGTATCATCCTATTTCAAAGATCCAGATTATAAGTGGATCTTCCTATTTCAAATTAAGCAGAGATCTTGCCCAGATGTGCCCTCCATTTTCAGACTTCAGTTGTGTCCAGATGTACTCAAGTTGACATCCAAGAAGTGCCATCACAGACTCTTAGCCACATCAGGACAAGTATAGTTTTATAGTGTTTATGAGGAAAATTTATCTTGATCTAGCAAGATCTTGCTTATAAAAGATTGATTTTAAAACACAAAGAAAAAATTCATTTGCTGAAGCAAGGACTGAGCAAAAAATGTGACACTCCTCTATCTACTTTCCAGTGATATTCATGGACATAATGCAAGCTTTTATGGTCACCTTTTCAATGCACTGAAATGTGGACCATAATATAAATAGTTGAATTTCAAATAGAGTATGAATTGTGATTTAGAGGGACTAAATATGGGGGGAGTGTCATAAACTGATTTGAATCCTGAAATTTCATGTCATTGTATTTAAACAGAGCATGACATCATCTCCTTACAATGGGACATTCTAAAATAATAGAACTTATCAGAAGGAAGGAGCAAATAGAGATGTTAAGTAATTCATTTAAGAGCAATAATTTAGAATAACTAAATTAGACTAGTGAATGAATATGTATTTTTCACAGTTTAGAAAATATTTCATAGTCTGAAAAATACAAACATAATATACTAGTTTTCTAATGTTTCTTTTTATTTTTGCTATAAGGTTAATTCTAGTATTTGAATTTCTGTGAGAATTATAGACAGTACTACTGGCTTCTGTTGTATCTAGGTAAAAAGTTCATCCACAGTTTGAAGGTTTATCTAAAATGTATAAGCCAACTTCCTAGTATTTTCAGATGAATAAAGCCTAAATAATCCAATGACAAAGCTCTTCTGCCAGGGATTATATAGAAAAACATGTGCATTATTCCCTTACTTATATTGGTACAATAAGCTCTTTTAATAGCAAAAAGATAGTTCCATTAGGGTTCTAGCTGGCTTCTAAGCTAGAACCACTACCACCTATATCTTGGAATGTGATCTCCAGGATAAACATTAGTGTGTATACAGCTAACTGTGTGTGTAATATCAGAATGTCAGTCTGTTGCTTTCTGTGATAGCCAAAACACAAGATGGACCTGGAGTCTAGGAGGAGATATTCTGTATGTTAAAAAGCATTTTCTCTAAATACAAAGGGAGATGGGCTATAAACCATGAGTAGAATTAAGCTAGTGGCCCCTCACTATGACTTATATATAAAGTAGAAGAACATGACAGCACACTTGCAGAGTATGTGTGAGGCTCTGAGATAAATAAATTAGTAAATTTTGAAGGACATGAGAAAAAGAAGGGTAATCATGTGATAACTCATGGCTGTGTAAATGAGATATTTTGTAAAGGTTATTCAGATTATGCTGTGTGCACATATGAATGACTGTAGACCTTAGTATGAGTGTTATGATATAAAATACTTATAGAATGAGACATACCTTTAAAAAGTATTTTAAAATAACTGCTCCAATTGACTGTTTAATGATATTTTGCATATATACAAATAATATAAACCATTCATTATCTAACAATGATTGTATCATTTCATTACTTTATTTTTAAAGTAGTGCCTGCACATATCAAAGGGTACATGTGGAGGCAGGAGGATAACTTGGGGTAATCAGTCATTGTCTTTAAACATGTAGGTCCCAGGTATAAAACTCTGATTATTATGATCCATAGCAGCTGCCACTGCATACTGAGTCATCTCACTAGCCTAGAATTTCTTCGTCTCTGTGTCTGCCTCACATGCAGATCCAGAGCAAGGATGTGGACTCATTGCATGACATCATTCTGAACTGGAGATTAAAGAGTGAAATACACTCTACAAATTTGGAGTAAATTCAAGCCAAGTGTCAAGAGTAGATAATGAAAACAAGATGATAAATAAATAAATAAGATCCATTAAAGAAAGAATATAATTTGATGATTTATAGAAAGATTTCAAAAAGTAAAGAAAAGAGTAAATACAGACCTAAGAGCTGTGAGTTAAGCTTGTCTTGGCTTAGTATAGCAGATGATTAATTGAAAGACCACTTTAGCCTCTCCAGTTCTTTGTGTAGTCATTCACTGAACAAATGGTTACTGATCTCATAACTCCTGCCCTGGCAGATATGCATGATGCAATTCACATTGATGAATAATGCAGATGTAATTACTTTTTACATTGAGAGTATGTTTATTATACTCTAGAGGATCTAGACATTGAACAACTGAAAAAGCATAGTTACAGATGCCATGAAGACAAACAAATTAAGAAATCAGTATGAAGAATGAGCTTTATATTGGTCATCATGCCTGACTTGTCTATCAAAATATTTAAGCCAAAACATTCAAAACAGGTAAACTTAATCTTAAAAAACATCTTTTAGAGAAAGGTGTAATTCAAAGTAGAGGAAGGGATATTGGCAGAGGTTCTGAGAAAGCGTTACAACAGTATTGTTTTTTATCTTGGGACAAAATAGTTAAAATGAAACAAATGTGACTGTTAATGTAGAACTTAGTGGGAATAAAGATGGGGAATGATCGTTGGCTGTGGTCTAGCCATGAACTTAAACAAACATTTAGTAAGTTCTTAATACCAGGTTCTGGTCTATGTAAATTAATGCAAAGGTGAGCCAAAGATCAAAGCCCTAGGCTTGTCCCCTCTCTTGAGCTTTAAAATGGAAACAAAAATGGAAAATGAAACATGATTTTAGAGATTAATAGTTAAATATAAGATAATAAAACATGTTCAAAAACAGAAGAAGGTGGGGCTTTTCTTATAAACCTGCAAATGAAGCAAGTCACTTTGAGGGTAAAATGGTAGAGATGAAGAGCATATAAAGCAAGTATAGATAAAATATTATGAAATGAAATTCTAGAGCAGAGCACTCATGGAAGACAAAGAAAGTACAGCTTTGCTGAAGTAGCAACAAGGCTGGTGTGATGAAAAATCAAGAAATGGACAGGACCAGATCAAGCATGACTTTTCAAACTGTAACACAGCCTGGTGTTTTGCTTTTGCCAATTTCAGATGTACTAGTGAGTTTTAAGAAGAAGAACAAACAGGTCAACCACTTTTTAAAGGTATAGACCAGGTTTCATGATGAGGGTGAAATGAAGTAAGTACAATTCTATAAGAGATGATGGTAATATAGACCTGGGTGTTAATGGTAGATTAACAGACAGATAAGATTTATAGATTTTATTTTAGAGATAGTGGGAATAAGTATATATATGGTAAACAAAGACCCTTTCCCACTACTATTAATTTTACTTACAATTCCTTGTATATAATGTAGTGTGATTACTCTCTCACCCACATACTCTTTTATTTCCCACCCATCTCCATCAATGCCCCTATTCTGTGAATGGGGTAGGTCCCCAACCTTCTTTTAAGTCCATGATTGACTATTTATAATCTCATCCTTTTTTTATTTTTTTCTTCTGTTCCGAGATTAGAAACCAAAATCTGTATACGTGTCCTACTACTGAGCTACATCCTGTGACTCATAGAGTTTCTTTTTTAATCCAGACCTAGTTCAGGCATCCACAGCTTCTGTGAATTCCAAATGCAATGGCTGTGTATTAGTCTGAGAATGGCCTTTGAAAACATTGATTATAGTGGGACCTTCTCTGATCTCTCTAGCAGTATAAATGATGACATGAGATTTCTATATTGTTTAAAGCTTAGGCCTTTTGCTTGGACAATCTCCCAACTATCTCATCTAACTTAATGGTCTATCTTGCCCACCACCCACCACATGAGCCTGAATGTGCCTCAGATCCAACCAGAGTGTAATTAGTTATCTCTTATTACCCACAATTGCACATACATTGGCAGATGTTTTTTTCCTAGCTGATTTGAACATGCGTATCTGGGTAAGACCATTGATGCTGTATTTCCCTCCAAAGCCTGCATAGTATTTTCTGGGACTAAGAAAAAATAGTATGGTAAAATGAAGCTTCTACCTCAATTCCAGCCTTATTTGTCTATGTCATGCATTCATGATATGTGCTACTTTTATCAGTAGTATCTTACTATCTAGTTCTAATGAGCAACCAAGAATAATAGTATATGCCTGTCTTATTTTGAAGCAACGTAAGACCTCCATGTCCAACAATACAAGGAAGCATCCACCCTTGACACTGTTTTTGTTTGTTTGTTCAATAACCAATGGCTACTGTGAGCAAGTTTTTCTAGCTTTGTAGAGTTATCTCTCTTCAACCACTTCTTTTTACTCTTAAAAACAGATTATATTTTAACAATTGGTTACAGCATAGGTGTCCATGTGACTTTCTTTCTTTCTTTTTTTTTTCTTTATAGGAAGTTGATGTCTCCATTTTATTTTTTTTTGTTGTTGTTTTAATTTTTTTCTACTTTATTTACATTTCAAATGTTTTACCTTTTCCAGATCTCCCCTTTGGAACCTCCCTATTCCCTCCCCTCTCCCCTGCTTCTATGGGGGTATTCCCCCACCCACCCACCCACTCTCATCTTCCCTCCTTGGCATTCTCCTATACTGGGGCATCTAACACCCTCAAGCCCAAGGGCCTATCCTCCCCCTAATGACTAATAAGACCCTCCTCTTCCACATATGTGGCCAGCACCATGGGTTACTCCATATGTATTCTTTGGTTGGTGGATCAGTCTCCAGGAGTATCAGGGAGTCAGGCCAGTTGCCACTGTTGCTCCTTCCATGGGGCTGCAAACTCCCTCCATGTGACTTTCTTAAACTCTCTTCTTTCAGTTAACTCTCTGACATCATCATCTCTGATACCTTCCTTTCTGAACAGTATCCATCTACTCCTTGCTGCTTTTATATTACCTAACCTCATTCTCTCCTCTCCCTTATGAAATTCTCAGCTTCATTACAGAACTCTGACATTTACTGGAACTCTAAGTTGAACATATAAAATTAGTAATTCGTAGCTAACATCTACATATGAGGGAGAACATATGGCTTTTGTATCTCTGAGCCTGTTTTACCTCACCCAGCATATTTTTTAAACTACTTTCATCAATTTATATGCAAATTTCATGATTTCATTTCTTTCTTTGCAGTTGAATAAAATCCTGTTGTTTGTATGCACCATATTTACATGTGCATTCATCAGTTGATGAGAACTATGACGGTTCCATTTCCTTGCTGATGAACTTTACAGCAATGAACATAGATGAGCAGGTGTCTCTGTAGTAGGATGTAGAGTACTTTGGGTGTATGCCCAGGTGTGGAATAGCTGGGTCTTATGGTCTTATAGTTATATTCCTAGGTTTTTGAGGATCTCCACTTTAGTTTCCATAGTGATTGGACCAGTTTTCATTCCCATCAAAAGTGAGTAAGGGTTCTTCTTTCCATGTATCTTAGATAATATTGGTTGTCAATTAGTATCTTGATGATAAACATTCTGACTAAGGTGAAATGAAATCTCAAGGTAGTTTTAACTTGCATCATTCCAACAGCTATTGATTCTGAACACTTTAAAGTGTTTACCAGACATTTTTATTTCTTCATTTAAAAGTTTATTGTTCAGTTCATGTACAGATTCTACTTGTATTGATTTTTTAGTAATCTTTTGGTTGATTTTTTAAAAATATTCTAGATATTAATTTTCTGTTAGATTTATTTTTGAAATATATGAATGGGGGACTAGGGGGTATAAATAAAGATGAAAAAATTATTCAGAAATTCAGAGAAAAAATGTTAAGTGAATTTATAACACTGGACACACTTACCATAAATAACAGAAGAGACAGTGATAACTGAAGCCCAGGAGAAATGGAGGAGTATCTAGGGGACTGGGGGGCATTACTAAAAGGCTGAGTGTGAGTAGTTTGGTCAGTAATTAGTCAGGAAGACATGGAACAAATGAGGAAAAAAGTAGTAAGGAAGATGAAATTGACTGGTTACAAAGTTACACTAGTGGATTTTCAGTTGCAGGCAAAGTAAAAGCCATTGTTAACAGAAGCAAAAAAAGGGCTTGCTGTTGAAGAGTCACAGGTTTTATCACCAATTGCTGTGTAAAAGGTCAAAATATTGGTTATTTAAATGCTTTATGATCCAGAAATGCACTGAATATGTATAATAATCTAAATACGGATAATCAGAGAAAGTAAATGAGGTATACTGATATAGCTTTAATAACTTACCATCACAGATGTAGTTACAATTTTAAATGAACAAGAAACTTGTAGAGAACATTTGAGTAAATGTCCTTTCTTTAACTCGTACAAGTTTCAGAATTCATATTTGTCTGTAGAAATATTAACAACACTATTTTATTATTTGAATGTTCTTTGTCTTTTTTAGGAAGACAATCAAAAACTGAAATTTATCAAGAAAAAGTAAAGAAACTGTCAAATTAATTTAAATTTTATACAAAGAATTATAGACCATAGTCTGGCAATACGTTTTCTTTATCTGCTCAAACCAGATATGTTGAGCGACAATAGCACTGTCTTCATCAAGATATTTATGATTGTTGTCAAGCTTCCTTGATAAAATGCTACCTGCCTTATTTATGACTTTCATTTCAATTTTCTTATCAAAGATTAACTTCACAAAACCTATAGATCCCTTTCTACAAGAGAGGCTGTAGTAGGTGGCACCGATAAAAGCTTGATTGTAGAAAGATCAAAAGAAGTTGGGAGGAGAGAGACTCAATGCTTACACTTGTCCTTTGAAGCATTTACTTTCATAACGATCAAAGAGAAAGTGGGATCAACACAGAAATCCGATAGCATGTTCAAGGAAATGATTGTGTGGGTGTGGATGTTTAGTAGAGAGCAGCATGTCTCAGTGGGATCAGTTCCTTGAGTTGTAAGACTGCAGGCATTCTCATGGGCAAGGAGTAGGTTCAACCTTAGCACACTAGTTAATCTTTGAACAAGCCTTCACAGAGGACACAAACAGGTTTGAATATCGTGGGTCAGAAATCAGGAGGAAGGTTAAAACTGATCCAAAAATGGGATGTTGGTGTTTGAAAATCAAAACAGGGTTTAATTTCTGGGGACTACACATTTTAGAAGACAATAATGATAGGGATGATTGCTAGAGGAAGAAAAAAATCATAACAAACAAACAAACACTATATAAGAAACGGAGGGAAGGAGACGGAAGGATCAGTGATTAGATTGGTCATCCACACAGAGGCTGACATTTCCAAAGCTGGAAACGCTGGTAAGGGACCACGGTCTTGTAAGACAAAAGCCAAAGGATGAATGGCATTAGCAGAAAGGCTGGAGTGGGGAGAAGATGAGTCCCATATCAGCTTGCACCTGGTGAGAGTGTTTTAACATGGAGGATATATAAGGCTGAGAGGACCCCTCCGCACATTAGAGTCAAAGACTGAACCTAGAGAAACAAAATCCCAAGGGCGGTAGTGCCAAGCAAGTGTAGTATTGGTATTTGGAGTACCTGCATTTTCCAGTCTAAGATCTTGAACCCAAGTGGCATATTCTCTTATATGGAGTAGAGATCATGTTTTCTTCTGATGTCTGATGAATGGTTTTAATAATTAATGAACAGATAATGTGAATTAAAATTTAAGGTAGAGTGGTCAGGCCAATTGTGGGCTGTCTTGGATAATGGGAAACCTCAAGGGAAAATCACATACATTAATTCTCTGGAACCTATTGTTTTCAGTTTCAGAAAAGAATGATTTGTTCTCTTGTGATTTAGGTATCTCCATTATTCATTTTTAAATGCATTATAGTTTTGTAATAAATAATATTGTGGTTTAAATCGAGCATAGCTTCATTATTGACCTAGAATGATGTAACTAAATTTAAAATGTGACTTCAGCTCCCTTTCTACCCTGATGTAACATCTCTATTAAACTTTCTGGTTTCTGATGTGACATTTTAACATTGAGTTCATGCATCATGTGGATGTCTCTGAGGTCCACAATTCTTTAAGGTTCTTAGGAGAACCTTGCTTGATAAGTCTTTGCTTTAAATCATGTCATTGGTGACAACCAATTAATAGAACCAAGCAGAAGAGCAGAATAGGAGACCCACTGAAGGATTATCTTTGCTTTAGTAAGCAGATTTTGCCTCTGCAAATAAGCAAAGTGTAATTTTACGTTTTTTCCTATTTTTGGAATTAGTAAACACATTATTGTCCCAACTGATCTGACTCGTTTTCTACACATTAGGAATACTTTGCATATTCAAAAATTGCTTCTCAGCAACTATAGGTGCAGTAAAATTGTACTGTAACCCCCCCCCTTTTTTGTTGTTAGGATAAATCTCCAGCTTGGAATACATAATGTAAAGAACTACAGAAGGTAGCAGAGCACTGGAAATTCTGGAGAGCTAATGTGTGGACATGTATCTCCTGGGACTCAGGAGAGGTAATATGTCGCCATGCATCCTCCTTAGCTTCTTTTCTGGCATGCTGGTTTTTCGGTTTTTTTTTACATTTTAGTATCTGGCCCATGATGCTGCACCCAGATGGAGCTTTTGTTCTTCTTGTCAGACATAATTTGTCTGTTGGTTTCCTGCTGTTCTATTGCTTAGCCTTGTGTTTGAGACTATCCAATTTTGATCCCAGGTTCGCCCATTTGTATAGACTCTAATGTACTGACATTTTAGATCTTCAAACTCTCCCAGTTCCCCTATAGCCTGCCTTTCTTGGAAACAACTCAGTTGGAACGATAATGACTTTACTCTTGGCCTCTTTGCTTGGCAAACTTGAGTTTCCCTTTTTCCATAGATGGCTTTACTGAAATATGACCCTGGCTGGAGTTGGAGACATTGTGTTTGTAATTATCTGAAGTTTGCCATTGGTAGTGAGGTATGCTAAAGCCAACCACACAGCAATAGAACTGCCTTCTGGAGTTCAGTGAATTCAACCAAGCTGACACTGTTCTCTTTCTGTGCCAAAAACATCAGGATGCAATCTATTTCCTCCCATCCAGAGTGTGTAATGAATAACTCCATGCCATTGTCCAAGCATTGTGTGTGTGTGTTTATACGTGTGTGTATGTGTATGTGTGTGTGTGTTGTGTGTGTGTGTGTGTGTGTACATGTGTGTGTGTGAATATATTCATGCATGAGCATCTGGGAACATAATTTAGAAGTTATACAATGACTGAAGGGAAAAATATAGCTCCCCTTTAAATGTTTTAAACAAAAGAAGCATTTCCATTTATAGCTTCCTTGGTCTTCTCTTTGATTCTTCTCTCTGACCCTTAAACCCTGCAGCCCAAACTGCAGTGAAAATTGTTTCCTCCAAAGCTAAGATAATGATTTCTCAGAAAATGTTATGCACAGTTAAGTACTTCATATCAGTTAACTTGGCAAATCAGCACAGCCAGTGTTTTCTCTTTCTACCCTTTAATTATCTGACTTATTACAAGTTCCTCTAGAGATACACTTATGTTCACACTTTATACATGCTCTGTGGACTATCTCATTGATGCCCCTGCATTCAATTGCAGCTTGCTCTAGTTGAGATATGAAGTGACTTTTCAAACGTTTCAAGCTTGCTCCCTTGCTGGTGTCCCTGTTTTAAGAGAGCCTAGAAGTTTTTACATTGTCTACCTTCAATTTTCTACTAATAATCCATTCTCCTTTCTTAAATGTGTACAGCCTCTTTTGCAAACCTTTCATTGTACTACAGCCTTTTTCTGCCACTCAGTTTTGACTTCAGTGTTGGTGTTTTACATAGAAACACATACACATGCATGCACAAATGCATGCACACGTATGCACACACATGCACAAACTTGATTCCTCACCTCCAGCTAGGGCTGATTAAAGTCTATGATCTTCCATACCTCAAATTAGGTGTATCTTCCAGTCCCCAATGATATGATAAGGGAAGGACACTGTGATATCTCACTTCATAAACTTTTTTAATTACCGTGGCTTTGTTCCAGCCACAATGTGAGTTCCATTAGTAAAAGCCCTGTTTCGTTTGTTCACACAAATAAAAATCTCACACAATAGAGGGCTCTGAATATCACTACTACTTTTTTTCTTCTAAGTGGAAAAATTATACTTTCATAAATATTCAAGGTAGACACCTGGTACAACCCATAACTTGTGAATACTACCACAATAAACAAGGGTGTGAGGGTATCTCTAGTATACATGGACTTAGTTTTCTTCATGTATCTATCAAAAGAAGTCTAGCTGGGTCAAAAGACAGTTCTATGTTTAGTTGTTGAAAGACATCTATGATTGGTTTCTTAGCAGACAAAGTGAGTGACAATCCCAGCAAGAGTGTCTATGTGTTCACTGTTCTCCCTGCTTCCTAATCCATGTTTTGCTTGGTTGAAGAGTAAGAAAGAATCTCAATCTACTTTCCACATTGTTGTGCAGTATAAATTTTAACTTTAATGCAATTCTATGTGTCAGTTATTGGTATTGTTAGCTGTAACAGTAACTTCACAATTTAAATGTCCTTCTTTACATGCTTTTGTTTCAACTTTCTTCATGTGAATATCCAATTTCCAAAGACTTTTGTCAAGAAGCCATCTTTTCCCCAACATGTCTTTTGACATCTACATAGAGAAGCAAGTGGCTATGGATGCTGGAGGTTGTCTGTCTTCTGTTCTGTTCTTTTTGTTTGTGTTGTATCTTTGTCTTGCCAATAGTTTGCTGTTTTGCCATCATTCCTCTCTAAGGCAATTTGAAAATCTGGTACAGAGTTCAATCTGACATTGTTCTTTTTACTCGAGATTCTTGGGCAAGATATAGTCTTTGCACTTTCACCCATAATTTAGTAGTTTTATTTCTTTGAAGGGTGGTATTGCAGTTGTGATGGGGATTATATCAAATCTTTAATACAGTGTTTCTAATAATAATGTTCACAGTATCAATCCTTTGACCCATGAGCATAGGAAATCATTCTGTTTTCTACTGTCTTTAATTTTATTCTTCAGTGTTTTAAAAGGTTGATTTGTTGGGGTCTTTAATCTGCATGGTTGAGTTTTTTCCTAGGCATTGGTCAGACTTGTGTGAACCGGATTCTTTTCCCAGTTTCTGCTTCAGTGTTCTATCAGTTATTACTGGTTTCTGTATCCTCCTGTTTTTCTGACTACTTAGCAGGTTTACAAGCTTTCCACTTGGAGCCTTTTGATTCTTTAAAATGTTGGATCATATCTTTCTCAAATAGGGATAATTTGACTTCCTTCATCTTATTTGTGAAATGTTGGATCATATTTTTCTCAAATAGAGATAATTTGACTTCTTTTATCTCATTTGCTTTTTCACAAAATTAATTATTAACATCAGTTTAAATTTCATTTGCAGTGTTTATGCCCCTATTTGAAAATTAGTTCAGATGCATCATTGCCTATTAAAAGTTTTATGTTAAAGATTTATAAAACTGCAAGGGACGCAATTTATGTAGATGCTGTGCTCTGATTTTTCAACTTATCTGCATGGTACTACATTACTTCAATTACAACAAGTTATTCAGGGATTGACTTTTTTTTTTGTGATCTGGCATCATCAGAGCATCTCTCTCACTGCTATTAGCCATGTGGCTGCTGAATGGTTTAATATTCTTTCATATGTTCAGCATGTATTAAGATTTACCCATAGAAGAAGTTTTGTATATCCACAAACCATCATAATGAAGGTCACAGATCCCCATTATATTTCACTATTACAAATCTGGCTTTTAGTTTGTTCCAGAAAAAAGCAAGTAAACATAGCAGCAAGGTTTCCAACTCTTATGAAACATAAGTTAGCAGAATAATAGCTGTCTGAACTAGTGTTTATAGCAAATGGCACAGAGAAGTTGAAAGCCAGGACATTATAACGGCACAACTATAGATAGTCCCTGAGGACCAGTAAATAACATGTAGTGTTTTTAAAGCTGAGTGCACCAAAGCATCTTGGGGACCTAATAAGTTCTTTAATAGTTTGAACTTTGTGACTCTGTATTGCTTTGGTAGTGGGGAGCAGCAAAGCTGTCCTGCCACATCTGCTTAGCTGCTGTTATCATCAGCATTCCACAGAAATCAGAGCAGCCTCAGGACACACTTCTGTTGAGCCCCAGCACAGCAGGTGTGTTCTACTTGACTGCTACCACAACATTTATCAAGAGATGAATGATTAATGATTTAGTTCCCAAATGACTTAAATATGACTGTTAAGTACACATGTCTTTTAATTTTGGCCCTGGAACCTTACGGGACTACAGTCCTTTAATCAACATTTGTGAAGGGTTAAATGAGCTTTATATCTTGGATCTTCAATATACTATCTGTTGCTTAGTATGGAAACACGTAATATATGCAGTCTCCCTCACTAGCCAAAATCAAATATTTACAATCATGCTCACATATGTTAACATTTGCAATGCAAGAACAACTTTTAGGGTTTCTGTGTACTTGGCAGAATCTATATAGACACTAATCTTTTTGTGTGTTCTTTAGGTACCCAAGCCAAGGAAACATTACAAAATTCAGATTACTTCAGCACACTCTTTCTCTAAGTGTGGTCTACTGGCCAGCTACATCAAAGCCATCCAATGTATGCCATAAAATTTAGATTTCTGGAATCCACTCAATACTTATTCAATCCCAGGGTTAGACTGTGAAAATCAGCATTTCTTCCCTTGTCAGATTACATGTTAAGAAGAGTGTTCATCACAAAATCTTGAATTGGATGCTTGTTTAAAATTGGATTTACTTTTTTTCCCTACAAGGTAAGGAATATCATGATTTGTAAATTTTAGGTTGCAGACACTTCGAAATACAACAGAAAGCTTTCCAAATGCCAAATTTAATGCTATTTCACTTAAGAACAGTACAACCTTCTGGAAGAAGGAGAAGAACATCGCATGAATAAAAAAAATTACCTAGTAACCCTTCAGTGTGGAAAATGTTATTATTAATTTTAGGGAAAAATGGGACAAGTTAAAATTTATCCTGTCTCTATGGATCAATCTCTCCTTAAACTCTCAGCAATGTCCTTGCTTCATCTTATGGTGTGCTAAAATTACAGAGTGAGACATTAATTGTTCTCATTAGTTCTTCAATGGTTGCAACTGGATATTAATGTTGTTTCCTTCTATAAAAATTAATTTCTTCTGCTCACTTTCATATATAAAATTGGGTTGAAAGCATAGACATGTGCTCTCATTCCTGCTTATATATACATCCTTCCACAATTTATGTGTGCATAATTGAACCATGGGTATGTAGATAATTTAGTTCACATGCATGTGAGCACTTACAAAAATATGTTGGATCTGTTTACATATGCATGCTTTCAAAGTAGTTGACTCACACACTTGCATGAAAATGTATAAATCTCAGATATATATGCATCAACTTTTATATAATCCTGGGGGAATATGCATATATATATTTGATACTCATTATTTTTACTGGAAACTCTTATACATATAAAAAAATATGATGTGTGGTTATCACTCACATCTCTCTTTTAGTATGAACATGTGATCTTCCTCACAAGTGTAAAAGAAGTTAGAGAGCTAAGGTGGCCACTCAGCTTTTCTACACAAGTTAGCTGAACATCGGACAATGTTTTTACTATGCAGTATGAAATATATGTATTATATACAATATATTCTTAAAAGCTATTACATATTACATAATATATAGCATTATATAGCATAAAGTTATTAGATTTATATACAATATATACATATATAATATACACACATGCATATGTATATACATGTATATCATTTGACTAATCTGACAACAGAATCTAACAAATTGATGAATGTTTGCAGGTAGAAATGTCAAAATAGAATAACAAAGTTACACAGTGAATTGGAGGAATGGTGAGAAGATTAAATCAGGAAAGTTAACAACATCATAACACACAGGTTAAAAAAGCAAATCTATCAATCTGTGCTGTGTAAACGTTCACAGAGAATCCTTTTAAGTAGAAAATTGCAGAGTCTGAATAAAACAATTACATATAACTAAAGTTGGGTTGAAATTAATTTTCTTTTCTTTGGATAATGATTTATGAAATCCATCTTTTCATAAGTAACTAAGCCTCTATACAAGATGATGTCCAAATATCTTCCTTCAAGCATGTGTTTACTTATACATCGAAATAAGAAACTTTGGACAAGTGTATTATACAATGTGCACTTATTTTTATTTTCCTGAATTGTACCACCATAGAGGAGGGTGAAGGAAAGAAAATGATTCTTAGTTTTTCTGGTCTTCCCTTTAGTGGATTCAAGAAATTATCTAAAAAGAGTATCATAAAATCCTTGAGACACTAAGAATTAAATTTGGAAATTAGGGATTTATTGTTATCCTAATATATTAAAAAGCTTAGGCAGAAGGAGAGCAATCAAAGAGCCAGCCTTGGATACAAAATGATACAAAGGCTAGTGTGAGATATGAGAACTTGGGTGAAAAACTAAATATAAAAACAAAAATTAAATAATAGAAAGTATATCTCATTGTTCTGTGATAAGAATTTTGATTTGATTAAATAAAATAAAGACATTAATATCAACTATTATATTGAAAATGCTATAGGTTCCAAAATTTCAAATAGCTACCTATCCTGACTGCCCTCTGAAAGACCCAAGCAGCAGCTGAAAGAGTCAGATGCACATATTTACACTGAACCAATGAAGTTAAGCTGCTAATCCCTGTGGTTGAATTAGGGAAAACCAGAAGAAGCTGAGGAGTGGGGTAACACAGTAGGAAGACCAGCAATCTCAAGTAACCTGGACCCCCAAGATTTCTCAGATCCTCAGTCACCAATCAGGCAGCATACACCAGCTGATATGAGATCTCCAACACATATAGAGCAGTGGACAGCCTGGTATGGGTTTAGAGAGAGAAGCTGCACCTAACCCTCAAGGAACCCCATGGGATAGAGTTTGGGTGGAATGGGGGTTTTGGGATTTGGGTACATCCTCATGGAGACAGAGGGGGTAGGTATGAGATGTGAAACAGTCAGAGGGTGGACAGGGAAGGGGATAAAATCTGGAGTGTTAAAAAAAGTTAAATAAAATTTTAAAAAAAGGTCCGGTTACAAATCAATTTTAATTCATAACAAATAATTTTTTTAAATAACAACCTTTAAATGAAAGTTAATATAAACAGTGAAAAGCATTAGCAAAAATGAAATGCAAAAACAAGGACATATCTCAATAACAAGAAATAGCAAAATGAAAAGCAAAACTTCAAGGAAAACTCTAACAGAAAATATTGTTAGGCAGGAGTCCTTCACTGCATATTTAGCAGCACAGACTACACCTTGTATTTTTCTTGGACACTTGGTGGCAAGGCAGTCACCTCTGTTCTCTCCCATGGGCTGTTGTCAGAATAGGAAAGGGAATAAGACCCTGAATCAGGCTGGCGCTCTGGCTATAGATTGAAGGCCTATTTACACATATGCAAAAACTCTGAGCAAGAAGATTCATCCAAGGAATTCTGTAACTCTTGGGGCTGGAGCTCAGCAGGTGGCTCCTGAGGTGGCAAGTCATTGTGCAGGAGGTTGTCTTCCTGGGATGGGCTCAACTCCAACCCTTTGGCAGTTTCTGAGCCCTGTGAGAGAAGGCAGTTATTAAGACAGATGCTTGGTGGGAACCTGCTTGTCAGCTGTCAGGCATCTGCCTCCCAAAACCTCAACTGGACAGTCAACATTGAACTTTGAACTGAAACCATTGCTGCTATATCTGCAGATAGGGCAAAATATCAAGCAACAGGCACAAATAAATGGGCTGATAAGCTGGCACTCAGTCTTCTATCAGTACAAACCAAGAACTGGGCAATGGGAAGAGACTACAGGAAGAAAGGAGAAGGCCACATGCCACCCAGAACAATGACAATGATAAGCACACATTTGATATTAGCATTTGGTTTTTATTCCTGCAAGGTCCTTAACATCTGGGAGGTCACATGACCCCTGCATGACTCCTGTCACAGGACCTAGAACTTTCTCAAAGCTCTGTATAGCATTCCACCTATCATGAGGACATACAGGAATGTGACATGTTGTTCATCTATTACCCTTACTGGAATGTAGTTTCAAGCACAGCAGCAAGGTACAATTGCCAGTAATTCAGTCTCACAAGAGACTACTTCTCAGAATACTTGTTCATAGAGCAGTGAACCACTACATTCCACGAAGTGGGTGTCTGTTTGGGAGTGTGGACTAGAAAGGTGGTTGGTGAAAGCAAAGATGGATGCAATGTGCAAATGGTATCAGGCAGGGTTAGCCTGACTAAGCTGCTTGTGTTTACCTGATATTGTTAGCTCTGGAGGTTGCTGGTCTTCTGTTCATCTTTACCATTCAGGTTCAAGTCAACTAAGTACCGTTGGATGATGGCCCAATCAACCTGTATTTCCTTGCTCTCCTGCTTCAGCATGACCATCTTTCTTTACAAGGGTCTTTTCCATCAGAAGCCGGCTATGCAGGTTACTGGAAACACATTCTGCATAGTAAGATCCTGCAGCCTCCTCCTCCCATTCCTACTTACAGATCCCATTAACCCCACAAGGACCTAGGTTCCCATGAAGACCGAATACATCTCAATACATCCATGACAGCTGCACAAACACCAAACAGCCAATTCAGGGAAGAATAAGTTATTACTGAAGTCCAAACACAAATAAGGGTCCATGTCTCTCCATAAAGAAAGAAGGATCTCCATCAACCCATGACAGCACAATGCATTGGGCCTATATCAATTAGTATGGGAAAAATACCATCAAAGGAGATGAGTAGAACCAAGAGGAGGGCATTCTATCCATGTGTTCCATCACACTCAGCTCAGTAAATCCCCAACTGACCCCAGAGGCCTAGTGCTATATAACAAGCCTCTCATGAGCTGAATCACTTTTCTATCTAGAGGCTCCTGAGGATGCCTGGACAATACTGGGATGAACGACACTCTCTTACACAATTATGAATATTGAGTCCAAAGTCCCAGGGTACACTAATGGCTAAACAGCAGAAGGGATAAAACCAGACCTACAGACTCTCCAGTCCAGAAACAAAAGAAGGCAGAAATGGCCATCCAACAACTGTTGACCTTCCTGGCCAGTACTTACCAATAGAAGTTTATCTCTTTCTTGAGCTCCTGGCAGTTGTCTCGGCCCTCAGTGTTCTCCATCTCTAAGTTGTGCAGAAACGACAGGATCTCCTTCTCCTCTAACTTCAGTTTTTCATACGGTGCATTTGGCCTGTGGAAGGGCCTGGGCCCAGGAAGATAGAACACCATGAACATGGGCTTTCAGGAACACAGGAACTCAGGCTGGGTCCTGTACTACACCAGTCTGGGAAGGCCACATTCTGGATTCTCTAGACTGGCATCTTCTTCAGCTTTGGAAACTTGTTATCCTGACCCCAGGACAGCAGAAGCAAGGCATCCAGATGGAGTGTGCCCTGGTTCCCTGTGTTCACTCTGGAGGGCTGGAAAGGCAGTTATGCTCCCAAGAGCCTAGTCCACTGGCCTTTGCCCACAAGAAACCTGTGATTATATATTTCCTGTTTTCACAAAAGGGATTCTAAATCCTAGGTATCTAATAGTATAAAGACAGACATTATACATAATGCTGGAGAGGAGACCAGATATCATCACAGCTTTATAATCTGCCAAAGGGATACAAATGTACAGACAGATATGAACATGTAAGCAATGAACAGTGCTTTTTAATGTGGGGTTCCTGGACACCAGCACTCATGTCACCATGAAACTGATTTGGTGAATCTTGAATCCAAAGCCCAGAACCCTAGATTTCCAAGTGTGGAGGGAAATAGAAACATACAAATTGTATAAACACGCATGTGCACACGTATACACACTAAAACACACAGAATGGGACACACACACAGGAAGGAGAAAAGGAAACAGAATCAGAAAATGAGAAAAGGAGAGAGAGAAAGAGAGAGAGAGAGAGCACAATGAGTATCAGAAGAAATGCATGCAACATTATTGTACAAGGCGCACAGACACAGAGGAGAAGGCCTTCTAGTCAAGAACTGAAATGAACAATGTGGGACAAGGACCATCCAGCTGCTGCCAGGAGCTTCCAGCACTCAGTCACCTAACAGGCGATTACAAAGTCTCACCACAAACTCAAAGCACCTGTTAAGAGCTTTCCAAATGTATGCTGGGTACTCGCTCTCCATTGACTTTGTCCCTGAATTTTCACTCAGACCACAAGTTCAACATTTCAATTGAAGGAAACAGAGGAGTCTATTTCCCATCTCACTCCTGACTAAGCTTCAGGTTCTGCCTCTCCTCTAAGAAACATTTATGGACCTGAGGCTGGGCACAGGGATATTCTGAGGTAAGGCTTGCTAAAACCCACTAACTTAAAAGGATAAAATGAGGGTGACATTGCAGACTCAACACTGACAACACAGGATTTGGAGCAATGCATACCTCTTGTACATGGATTGCTCTGTGACACAGATCAAGCAATCTCTCAGGTCATTTCTTTCCTGGGTAATGAGCTGCAGCTCTGTGGTCAGCCGCTCTTCTTCCTTTTTGAACTGCTTCTTGATTAGGACCATTGCAGGGGACTGTGTCTGTCTATCAGCCTCTGTAGGTAGAACACAAGTGACTTGTATGAGGAGAATACACAGAGTGCAGACAGAACACTCTGAGGCCCAAACAGAAGGAAAACATGCCTAGAACCCAATGACTCAATGAAAAGTTTGGTCCAGGCTTGAGATGCCTCCTTAGTGGGTCACACATCTTATCACTCTACACAGACCAGGAGATGCAAGCACCCAGGTGATTCCTCTATCTCCCTACACATGCTTATGATGACCACAGAGATGGCTTCTCTGGGATTATTATTAATTGCACAAGGTACAAAATGTCATCAAAGCCCTCAGTCCTGTCTATTCAGAAGTCAGATGATAAATTCACCCTCCACAAGTACTTGAGTGCTAGGATATGCTCAGATCACCTACCCTGTTACTCTAGGTCCAAGACTTTGGATTAAAAAGTCTTGCAGGGGAAGAACATGGTCACCACACTGATCAATTCCCCTTAATGAAACACCAAACACCCCAGAAGTGGCAATAGGGTCCATTCTCTGTGTGTATCAACTGTGACAGGTGTTTGGGTATAGTACAGAAATTCCTGTCACCCTGAAATGGTAATAAAACTAAGGTAGCCAGTATTAGGGAGAGGAGGTCAGAGGAGTTCTGAGAACATAAATCCATGGCCTGCAGCACAGTTCGCTCCTTCTTATGGCTGTCAGTTAGCCACTGAAGCTAAAAAGAAGCTGTGAGAGTGAAGTACAGTGAGGACATACCCTAAAATTATACAGGTTAGACCCGTCGGGACTCCTGATGGTCTCATTATGTCCCCATGGAACACACCCAATGCTCAGAAAAAGTAAAAACTTAGAGTTCACAGAATAACACCTTTGACCTTGACAACTCCTGCCTTTGGGAATGGAGAAACTAATGTTCTGTTTTACTTTCTGAAATCTTCTACTTTCAGCAATTGTGATAATCATGAAAATCCATTTGTTTCCCAGAATCTCCAGTTCCTGTGCCCCATTGGTAGAAGGGCCATCTCAAGTCCACCCCTGCCAGGAAGCTCAAAATCCACTTCCCTGAACTTACTCCACATTCCCCAAGACCACCTCCTTTGTCCTTCATCACTCTGAGTTGAAAGGCCAGCTTCATTCTGCCTCTCTCTAGTCTCTCTCTGATCCACCTTCCTTCTCCCAAGGAGACAGCTTAGTCGAGCAAACATGTCTACAGATGTATCCTGTAAACACTGACTGAGAGACCTTAGATCACTTGTTACTATAACACTGGTGACATCACAGGGAATGCCAAGTGCTCTCCAGGATAAAATAGAATGTCCAAGAAGGGACTGCTGATGCCATGGGGAACAGCCTTTTCCTTTCTGCTAATGCTCTCCCTGTACTGAAGAAACTGAGGCCCTTTCCAGGACACTTTCCTGGGTCATAGCCAATGGTCACCTCCTCTTTCCAAAGCCAGAGTTTGATCTAGCCTTGATTGAAAACACCTAAGTAATTCCTGTGTATTTAACTGAGTGTTTCCTTTCAGACCCTGCCCAGAAATGTCTCATCCTACCTTAAAATTTCCGAATTCAGCAATATGAGCCATTAAAATCTACTGAGAAATCACATCAGTATGAATGTGGAGGAAGAAAAATCTCTTGTCTCATCATATATAGGTACTTGAAATCACATCCAGGAAGTGCCTTCAGGTTGGCCTTCAAGGTTGGGCATACACTCATGAAGCCTTGTGCTTAGCATTTGAACGTTACCCCACTACGCCTTAGAAGTGAGAGTTACAGTCATCATTGCAGAGGAAACTGAAATATTGGAACCGTCAATAAAAAAAGCTCTAAGGCTGAGTGTGGGGCTCTCTTCTCTGCAGCCAAGTCACCAAATCAGGGTCGCACACAAGCCTCTGTGAGCTATATCATGAGATCCTCTCTGAAAAAAAAAAAAAAACTACAGAGTTGCAGGGCAGGCAGAGTGTGTAGGACAATACTATAAACATAGTTCAGTTAACAGAGAAATGGCCTAGCATCTTGTGTTCGCATTCCTGAGGTACCACAAAAACCACACAAATAGGGGTGGTTTATTGAATGTACACCCAATACTGATTGATCAGAACTATATCTCAGAATTTGGAGGTTGATCTATTGCCCCAATCATCTTTGTCAACTTCTAAAGGAAAAACAAAACAAAACTACACACACACACACACACACACACACACAAAAACACAAAAACACAAATAGCTCATATGAAATTGTAGGACATATTGTCCAGTGGTCAATTCTGATCAGGCCATTTTAGATATAATAATGCATATTGACCCTTAATTTGATGCATCTGATGTAAATCTTTATGGAATATTATAATATTAACAAACACCATACAGAATATAAGCAGATGTGATCACCATGACCTACCTTGCTCTGAGTTATATTACTTTTCTTGTCAGTGATTGGCAGGCATATTACCCGTACAATCTGAAATAGGAGACAGAATGGAACAGAGTGGCTATCCTGGGAGGTACACACCTCAGTATTAGAAAATCCAGGTCTCTCTCAGTGACTAGTACTGTCCTCACTTTTCTTGGAGGCCCTCTTGTAAGCCTAGCTATTGGAAGGTAGAAGCAGGATTATCAGAGCCTAACGTTAACCTAGCAATCCTGGTAGAGGACAACATAGGATACATGAGACCCTGCTTGAGAAAACAACACTGAAACACACCCTACATCCACGGCCTCACCTACCAAACCTTATCTATTCTAAAGGACCTACCATTCACTCCCTGCCAGTCTTTCATTCTGGGTAGATGGAGAACTGGAAATGATCTTTCTATTCTAATGACCTTGTTTTATCTTTTCTTAGGCCCACATTAAGAACAAATGAAAGTGTGTTACACTATCTGAACAACTGAGTAATATCTACTGCTGCTAGCATAATACTGCACCTATGACAATCTCTAACTTCCCTGAGTGTTGCATTAATGGAGAATCCAGCATGAGAAGTGGGAAACCAGCACTGTGTCCAGGCCTTTATGGGCCTAGACCTGGCTCCCAGGCAGATGAGAACACAGCTTTGAATCCTCTTCAGGGACAGAGTGAGGTGAAATGGGTACTGAGCAGGCTGAGCACAATTGCTTAGGCCCCTCATTTCAGGTAACAAACACATTCTCTGTTCCCCATTTCTGGAGCACCTGTTGTGGCCATGGACTATGCCTGACAATTGTAAGGTTATGCAGTCATCTTTACTCTTTTTTGTTTTTGTTTTTATTTATTTATTTACTTTTGATACTTTATTTACATTTCAAAAGTTTACCACTTTTCAGGTCCCCCCTTTGGAAACCCTCTATCTCCTTCCCCTACTCCTGCCTCTATGAGGGTATTCCCCCTCCTGACTTCTCTCCATGGCATTGCCCTATACTGGTGCATCTAACTCCCACAGGCCTAAGGGCCTCTTCTCCCCCTTATGGCCAACTAGGCCCTCCTCTGCCACATATGTGGCCTGAACCATGGATCCTTCCATGTGTATTCTTTGGTTCATGGCCCAGTCTCAGGGAACACCAGGGTTCAGGCCAGTTGACACTGTTGCTCCCTCCATGGGGCTGCAAACTCCCTCAGCTCCTTCAATCCCTTCTCCAACTCCTCCATCTGGGACCTCATGGTCATACCAAAGGTTGCTGTGAAGTGAATCTTGGGTATTTAGAACTTTTGGGCTAATATCCACTTACCAGTGAGTATATACCATATTCTTTATTTTGTGACTGAGTTACCTCACTCAAAATGATATTTTGAAGTTCAATCGCAATTTGCTTGCGAATTTCATGAAACCAATTTTTTAAATAGCTGAGTAGTATTCCATTGTGTAAATGTACCACATTTTGCTGTATCCATTCCTCTGCTGAGGGACATCTGGGTTGTTTGCAGCTTCTGGTTGTTATAAACATGGCTGCTATGAACATAGTGGGGCATTTGTCCTGATTACATGTTGGAGTATCTTTCCTAATGATACAAATTTCTTCTTATTCAAACTTCCTCCTGTCTCAAAGCTATAGCAATATTCTTCTATGCCAGCCAGCTATTTCATACTGTTGATGGAATATTGCTGCCTATCACGGACACACAAAACAATTGACTCAGAGCAGGGTCTTGCTGACCATATATCCTGTTTTGTTTTGTATATTATGAGGTTTGTTAATCTTAAGAAATTCCACAACTATAAGGTTCATGTAGGACTCATCAATTTCAAGATAAATATGAATTATTAAGTCCAAAATACCTTGAGTCAGGGCCCTCAAATAGCACCGTGCCTTTCCCCCAGCTTTGAGTGTGACAAACAAACCTGGCTGGAGCCTGTCTGGCCTCTCTGCATTTGCAGCTTAGTACAGGAACCTTGAGGAGTCACTCCTTTCTGGGCTTGCTGAAACAAAGGATTGGGTCTTTGGGCTTTCCCTTTAAAAGGAGTACAGAACAATTATGTTCAAGTCTTGGTCAGAAATTTTGTCTTGGCTTTATTCTTCTCTGGCACCCTGTCCTGTTTTTCATTTCCTGCCTCCCTTTCAGGTAGACCCAGTTCATCCATGGCTGCTGGACAGCTACAGTCTGAATGAGGGGACTGAAAAAGGGAGGACCTACTGAGAAATGCTGTAGTGGGTGGATCTCCACAGGAAATGGAAGAAAAGTAAGAATATCCTACACAGTGGTAAGCAATGAACAGCATTAATGCTAGTGCTAGGTATAAATTTTATGTTTTGGAGGCTGTTGTTGCCAGAGGTGCATTTGAAAGGATACTGGCTAGGCTGAACAGGTGTTGACCCAACACCAAATTCACCTAGGGGTGACAGGGAAATGAGGACTGAGGAATTCTAAACAGGCATTCGACCACAGCAGGAGTTGCATCCGGTGAGAGAAGTAGGGTTCAAAAAACAGGTGTTAGAAAAATTATCCATGGTTCCCAGAAGTAGGAATGGTAAATATACATGTAAGACTCTGGGGAGTCTTAACTTACCGAAGACCCTCTGAATGGACACATGGAGTCAGGGATTGATGCAAAATGCAAGAGAAATTTATTGATTCATCAGCATGCTGAGGCCACATACCAAGATGGGAGAGCGACCCCCCAGAGCATGGTCAGGGACCTTAAATAGTATTTTAGAGCAGCTGCCATTAGGTACAATGTGATTGGCAGAACAGTGTGACTTTTAAACTGATTGATCTTTAGGGAATGAGGTAGCAGGGGCTTACTCAGCCCCTCTCTCTAAGCATATGTGGTTTCTAACATGCTTCTTCTGTGTGCTCAGAGGGGAGAGGGGACCCTGGTGGAGTATCTCAAAGTTCCCAAGCTGACCTTTCAACAAATGGCATGAGAAAGAGAGAGAGAGAATAGGTTTCAGAAAAGCAGTTGTCCCCTGTCCGGGACTCATTAGCAAAAGGGAAGGAAAATGGATATAAGCTATTTCAGAGCTCTCCTAGGGACAGAAGGAAACCAGGAGATATCCTGATTCCTCTCTGACTTATACTGGAGATATCCTTAATTACATCAAGTTCTCTTCATTCTCTCTGTCATCTGTCTTGGTGCACCAATCTGTCCACGTGTCAAAACTGACTGTTTTATGTTAGTCTGTGTTTTTGTTTCATTGTTGTTCTGTGTTTAATGTTGAAAAGAAAAAAACAGTTAAAACTTTATCTGCTGGCTATCCACCCCTTGATTTAGCTTGTTTAACAAGGCAGTCTCAGTTGGCCTTTGGAGCCCTGCACCTGTAGTTAGGAGTCTAGCACAGCTGGAGAAGCCCTACTATGAGCTGATTGTTTGCAAAAGCTGCTTTAAAAGGGGCTAGCAGCTTCTCAAGTTCTATGGCAAGTAAGCTGATGGTTGTTTTTTCCTAGAAAATTTTCTGCAATTGTGTTTAACGGGTTCGGCAAATAACAAGGTGCTCTTCTCTTGAAATTATAGCTAGAAAAAGCAAGAAAAAATTGTTTGATCTAAATATATAAAATATCTGTAGCCACGTCATTTTTGTTTCTGACTGGTTTTAAGGGTATTAATATGTTCTGCTTGTCCTGGTTATAGAGTATTGGCTTATAAGTTACTGGGTATGATTAAAAATTTGTAACACTGGTAACAGAAAGTTGGCTTAAAACTGGTAACTCAGGGTTGGAGCCCGTCTACACAACTTCACGTGGCATGAGCCAGCCAATGAAAACATGTCTCTTAAGATACCTCTAAATTGAGATATGTAATTCTTATCCTAGAAATCAGACTAAGATTTAGGACAATGTCTCTTTGAGGTATTGAAAGCTGCACTGTCATGCATTCAGATAGAAGAACTGGCAGCCAAACTTTCTAACATGAAAGTAATACTCTTGGTATTGATTTTATTGTTTAAAACTGAGTTTTGTTTTCCAAAGTTATGGTTGTGCTCTGATGTTGCAAGAGAAACTTAAAAATTATAGTTAAACTGCCAGTGTTCCTTTGGCTGCAGTTTGCAGTTCAGTCATAGCCTCAGGAAAAGTAGCGGGTAGAATTTTTGGGGATACTCTAGCAGGAGTTCCTTCTGTTACACAATTGGCTTATGAGAATGCTAATGCAGCCTGCCGAGCTATTAGGCCATACAGAGCAAAGACAGACTTAGCTGGATATATTCATCTTTGCGCAGAAACCAGACCCTCATACGATCAGGGTCTGGCTATGGCTTGCTGACTTACAAGGAACCACTGTGAAAGAAATGCTTTTACAGAAATGAGGGAGTGAAGGATGTTTTAAATGTGGAAGTTTCAGGTCATTTTAAAAATGATTGTTCCAGGAACAGAGGCAGGCGCAGACAAACAAACCAGGAATCTGTCCTTGGTGCCAGAAGAGTAATCTTTGGGCCAGGTATCAGGAACTAGTCCCAGTTAAGAAACATTCGTATTTGAGTTAATGCAAACCTTAGAGCAGCCTCTGCAGAAGCTTGTGTGGCATTTCTTTTGTTAGTCCTAGAAAGGTGCCCTGAGGAGGGGTCAGCCTCAGACTCCAAGGCAATCACAGCAGATGACTTATCTCGGTGCTATAAATAATTGTGGCTGCTTTCCCTATGGCATTAACAAAAGACTTGCTCAACTTCTTTTAGTTCCCTTAAGAGTAAGAGAGGACAAGATGACATTGGTTCCTCTGATGTGTACTGAGTTCAATCTAAGATATTACTAATAAGAGACCTAACCTTAAATTAATAATTGAAGAAAGTTTTGGAGGATTAATACACATTGGAGCTGATGTACTCACTCACCTCCAAGGGATTGGTTATTCCATTATTCCAAAATAAAGTTCAAACTTAAGATTTATGAAAGGTTAAGGAGCTATGGAATTTATGGAGGCTTTAGGACCTGGCTTGCCTACTCTAGCTGCCATTCCAGGAAATGCATGTAGAATTATTATGGATTTGGAAGATTGTTTTTATACTGTCCCCTTGCATCCTGATGATTGTAAAGAGTTTGCTTTTAGTGAGTTTGTGAAGTGATATCATTGGAAAGTTTGGCCTCAAGGAATGGCTAATAGCCTTAAATTATGTAAACAATTTTGTTGCTGCTTCAATACAAAAAGTTAGGACTTTGAATCTTTCAGTGTATATTATTCATTATGGAGGGTATTTTATTGGCTTATCTCTCTGAAGGAGTTTTACTACAAGCCTTTGTTCTTATACAATGAGCTTTAAATTTTTGGAGTGGTTGTTGCTCCAGAAAAGATTCAAGGCAATATCTTTGTCAATATTCGGGGCCTCAGGTATATCCTAAACAAACTGTGGCACAGAAAATTCAAGTAAGAAAAGATAGTTTACTTCACATTATTTTCAAAGGTTGTTAGGAGATGGTGATTGGCTAAGACCTCACCTTAAGCTCACCGCATGAGGAAATCACACCAAAGAGGAGAAGAAGGTAGAAATAATAAATCTCAGTGCTGAAAATATTAAATAGAAATAAAGGCCTTTTCTGTATCCAATGAGATGATCTTGTGGGTATTTTGACAAATTCCAATTCTCTTTCATGATAAAAGTCCAGGTGAAAATAAGAATTCAAGGTACATACGTAAATATAATATAGGCAATTGACAGCAAATCTATATCCAGTATAATATGAATGGAGAGTAAATTAAATCATTTCAACTAAATTCAGGAGCAAGACATGGTTGTTCATTCTCTCTGTATCTATTCGATATAGCACTTGAAATTTTAAGGAGAACAAGCGGATAGAAAATTGAAAGAAAGAATAAAAGTTTCATCATTTGAAGATATGATATTATATATAAGTGACCCAATAAATGTTTACCAGGGAACACCTATGGCTAATAAACACTTGCAAAATGGATGGAACTTGAAAATATAATCCTGAGTGAGGTAACTCAGTCACAAAAGAAAGAACATGGTATATACTCACTGATAAGTGGATATTAGCCCAAAACTTTGGAATACCCAAGATTCAATTCACTGCAACTGTTGGACTGAGCATGGGGTCCCAGATGGAGGAGTTGTATTAGGGACTGAAGGAGCTGAAGGAGTTTGCAGCCCCATGAGGAGGGAACAACAGTGTCAACTGCTCAGGCTCCCCAGTGCTCCCAGAGACTGGACCAACAACCAAAGAATGCATATAGAGGGACCCATGGTTCTGGCCACATATGTGGCAGAGGAGAGCCTTGTTGGCCATTAGTGGGAGGAGAGGCCCTTGGGTCTAAGAGTGTTAGATGTCCAGTATAGGAGAATGCCAGGAAGGGAAGATGGGAGTGGGTGGGTGGGGGGTATACCCTCATTTAGGCAGGGGGAGTGGGGATGGGATAGGTAGTTTCCAAAGGGGAGATTTAGAAAGGGGAAAACATTTGAAATGTAAATAAAGTTTAAAAAGAAAAGAAAAAACAAAACAAAACCAGAAAAAAATTAAAAAAGAGATGAGAATTATATGTGAGATTAAAAGAAAAGCAAAATAATAGAATTAAAAAAAAAAAGAATCAGTAGATATCCTATATTCAAATGACAAATGAACTAAGAAAGGAATCATGGTAACAAGACCTTTCAAAATAGCCTCAAATAATATAAAATATCTGGGAAAATCAAACCAAGCTAGTGAAAGATTTGTATGATAAAAACTTCATCATTGAAGAAAGCAATTGAAAAAGATATCAGAAGATGGAAAAATCTCTGATGCTTGTGGACCAAAAACTTCAACATAAAGACAGATACACTGAATCTTCTAGAAGAGAAGGTGGGGAATATCCTTTAACCCATTGGCACAGGAGAATTTGTGAACAGAGCATGGATAGCTCAGGCACTCAGAACTACAATCAATAAATGAGACCTCATGAAACAGAAAAGCTTCTGTAAGGACATCATCAATTGGACAAAGCAGCACCCTTCAGAATAGGGTAAAATTTGTACCAACTCAGGAGAGAGAAACAGAGTGCTTATAGCCAAGATATATAAAGAAATCAAGAAACTTTATATGAAAAGAACAAATAATTCAGTTCAAAATACGTTAAACTTCTAAACAGGGAATTCTCAATAGAAGAATCTTAAATGACTGAGAAATATGTTGGGGAGATGGTTTTGTGCTTTGTGAATTCACATACTGTTTTCTATGCCCCAACATCTGGTTGCAGTCTCTATGTTTTGTAAAAACAACTTTCCATCACAATTGATTGGTTCATAAAAGAACTGATCAGCCTATTCACTCGGAAGAAGAGAGTTGAGTGGACCCTCCAATTTTAGTCTGAGGGAGGATGGTGGTTCCAGGGGTCCCAGAAGAGATGAGAGTATAAGAAAGGACCACTAGGAGGAGAAAGGTGTAGAGAAGCCACTTGAAGAGAAAAGGGAGAATTGGCTCTGGGACAATGAAAGCAGGAGAGCTGTCCTTACCCCTCATCTGCTGTAGCACTTGGGAGATCAGCCCCTGCACTTCTGGGAAGCAGAGTAGAACTGGCCCTGACAGTGTGGGTACAGGTAAGCCATCCCAAGGATATGAGCATAGAAAAGCCCACCCTGCCTCTTGTGGAACTGTACAGTGGCATGGACAAGGGAGAGATGCCCCAATCTCCTTCATTGTCTGTTGTCACAGCAGTCAGAAGAGCTAGTCCTGGGGTGCTGAGCATGAGAAAACTGTTTCTGTCCCTCACAGGCTGAAACACTCAGGAAATCAAGCTCTACACCTTGCCTGGGCAGCAGAGTAAAACTGGCTCTGCTTGCCAGGATTGCAGATAAGCAGGAGGCCCCAAGAATGAGACAGCATGAGAGCCATCCAGGCCAGCTCCTCACTTGCTGCAACACTTAGGATAGCTGGACTTGCAACTTGCCTGGGCAACACAGTATAACTGGCCCTGATAGTCTAGGTGTATATGACTAAGCCCCAAGGGCACGGGATTGGGAGAACTTGCACTGCCCTTGATGGCTGTGGCATTGGATAAGCTAGCCGGGGCAGGCCAGGAGAGCACAACGTGGTGGTATGGGTACAGGAGAACTAGCAGTTTGTCCAGCTCAGATACCTCTCAGGCACAGATCCAGGCCTTTAAACAGGTTCATCCCAAACACCTTCCCCATTGATGAACTGCTAAAGTGTGTGAAAGAGCTGGTCCTGCACATCCTAAACTAACATGCCGTGACAGCTGGCAACAACAGGATATCCTAGAGGAGTCCCAGTGAGCTTCCAGTATTCATAGTGTAGCAGAAGCCAGATTTGCAAGCAAGGAAATGGGACACAACACACTGTGACACGCTACAGCTTCCTCAATGAAATTTCATTTTTCTCTGTTGAGTGAGAGGCATGATGTGAAATTATGAAGAATCAATTAAAAGGTTTAAAAAAGTCTCGAAATTGTTTTATTATATCCTTCTGTTATCTTACATTCCTGGCCTTCAAGTTCTCAACCTGTCATCATCCCATGAAGCCAATCTTCATGCAGTCACAACAGCAGAGCACTTCTGTTTTGATTCTTTTTCTGTTTCGATTCTTCCTCTCAGTTACATTGAAGAAATGCATCCAAGCCTAAAGTTATTAGGAACTGTTTTCCCAATTCCACTATAACATGCTAGCACTGTTTGTGACCTAATAGCTAAAACTATTAATTTCATATAATTCAGGGATGTTCTTGGCTGTTGGGGCAAGATGAGTCTAAGTCCTGTTTTCTCTTTGTGTCATGATCATTGGAAAGTTTTGCACAGAAAAGTGCTGAAAGGAATGGCTTTCTATCTTCCCCTTCAAAATTACCTCCAGCATACCCAGGCCAAATTACTTCAGTGCCCCTGCTCTGTGGATGTTAGTTGGCACCCAGCACTCATCTTGTCTGGCCATGTAACATTTGCTTGAAGAACTGATTTCCCTTTTTTTTTTCTATTTATTTTCAGTTCCTGTAGCAAATTTACAAAATACAAAATGATAAGCACCTTTGAAGGACTTTTAAAGATCCCATTAAGATGCCTCAGTACCTGCATTATGGACACATAAGTGAAGAGAGGTGAAAGTGTTTAACATCAGATGATGCAGTCATGAACCTGGTATGCATGTGATTTGATTTTATCTGGGGAGCCAACCATTGTTTGCAGGTATTCTCCAACTACTCTCAGTCACATCATATAATAATTTTCTCAGATTTAAAAATGAGCTGCTTTTGATAAATATTTACCTTTCTATAGCTTGCTATAGAGTATATCAGAAATAGGATATTTTTGATTTGTGACAGAAAGCCTACAATACTCTTGTGCTATATTACACCACTAGGTCATAGGGATGAACTCTAGGTTATAAAAAGTAAAGGAAAACTATGAAGGTGATGAAGAAAATATATTATATAAATAAATAATAAACAATTTTCAGCTGAAAATGCAGAATAGGAATTTTGTTTCCATTTTTATTTAGAAACATTTCCTTTCATCGGGAAAAATATATGTAGGTGATAAAAGAAATGAAATATATACTTGTGAATATATGGAGAATGTGTGTGTGTGTGTGAAAATATATCTCATTTTCAGTGCCTCGGGAAGCAGTAATCTTTTTCATCCCAAGAACAGGTTTTTAAGCACTGACATCTTTCTTTGTGAACTGATATGTTCACAAAATTCCAGGTTCACATATGAGTGAATAGATGCACTAATGCCTTCTACTCATAAAGAGTAGAGGGCACTTAGACTGTTCACACTCCTGTACTTAGGTAGAGTATCTCTTATGTTTTCCAGTTTCTAGTCTTAGATTAGTGATGAGTATGGTCAGCAAAACATAATTAATTGCTGCTTCTAGACAATTCTGTACTGGCCTTCTTGACTTTTTAACCGTATTCTAACTTCTGGACATTATAATTTTGTCTGCATGTAGTCAAATATTATAAAGTCATACAAGTATAGACTATACCTACTTTGTGTTGAGCTGCAAGCAAGTAGAAAATGCTAATTTGTTATTAACAATCAATAAAGATGGTATTAGAAAGTAGACCAATGAGCATTAAATGTTAATTCTGTATTTGAAAATATATAGTTTAAGAAATGTACCAAGTATTTTTAGTGTTCCAAACACGAATAAAATTTTCTCTAATTCTACCCAGTGTTGTAGACAATATAATTGTAATTTAAGAAGGCACTAAACTGTGGCTGTTTTTCTTCTCTTGCTGGATGCTTCACATACTTTCTTCTCATATTCTTTGATTTATTAAATGAACAAAATCTTATTCTAAAATAATACGTATTTTTCTATTTCAGTTTTTAGGTAAGACATGAAATTTTACTTCATAAAGCCTCCTTATGTAAACTCAGAAGCCATTTGTCTCAAGACTGTTTTGTCTTTCCATTTCAAAACTACTTATTTGTATATAAATATAAAAGGTTTCTATATCCACATCTGTCCTCTATCTACCTATTTAACTTTAGACAAGGTCTAACTATGTAGCTCAAGCTTGCTTCTATCTCTAGAGTTGACACAGATTTTCTAACCAATGTTACAGACCGTTTTTCTTCTTTTCTTCTAAGAACTATGCATCTGGCAAGCAAAATGATATCGAAACTGTTGATGTATGTGATGAGAAAGGAATTCTTCTATACTGTTTATGGGAATGAAATTAATGAAGGCATTGTAGAAATTATAATAGAAATCCTTTAAAACTGTAAGTAGAATCAGTATGGAATGCACCAACCTCACTATTTGTAAAAGGCATTGTATTTAGCAAAACAGCAAAATCAGTATGTGGAATAGATATCTGTATAATCGTGTTTATTGTAGCACCCTCTAGACTCAATGGCTGAGATATGGAATCAACCCACATGCCCACCAGTAGATAAAAGAATAAAAACAATGGAGTTGGTATTCTATAATTGATCTGGTTCAAAAGACAGAGAAAGGAAGAGAATGTAGTTTCAATGGAGTTCTATTTAGCCATTAAAATGTGAAGTTCAGTCATTTGAAGTGAAATGAATTAACTGACAATGCATTGTGTTGAGTGAAATAAACTAAGCACATCAAGGAAACAATAGCTCCATGATCCAATTAATATGTCTATCTAGAGAAGTGGACCTTATGGAAGTACTGGGAAGTGTGCTTATTTGTATTCATTACTATCTCATTACTATAATAAAATAACTGACAGAAATGACTCTTTAAAAGGATAGGTTTATATTAGCTCTTGTTTTCTGAGGATAATATGCAGATTGATGGCTAAGGCTTGAAAAATGGCAGGAAGTACTCTGTTTATGGTGGGGTGTCTTCCATGGTGACTGGGCCAGAATACATGCTGGAAACATTTAGAGATGATTATCTAGAAGTTCCCAATCCCATAGACCTCTCAAAGTGATTCCACCAACTGGGACTAAGCATGAAACATATGGTACATGGAAGGCTTTTCAACCCAAAGCTCAACTTTACCCAAAACTCGATAGATAACAGGAGTGCACATGGAGGAAGACTGGTATAGGAATATCAGCTTGTAGTTAAGTAAGAAAAATGTGTTCTAGTGTTCTCAAGTCATCTAGAATGGCAGTCAGCAACCTTCCTAGATGTGACCCTAGAATGAAGATCCTCATGTGGTGGTGACCCCAGCCCTAAAATTATTTTTGTTGCTACTTCATAACTTTAATTTTGCTACTATTATGAATTGCAGAATCAATATCTGCTATGCTGCGTATCTGATATGTGACTCCTGTGAAAAGGTTCTTTAACCTCAAAGAGGTCATAACCTACAGGTTGAAAAGCAATGATCTAGAATGATCACTTAGGTCAACAATGCTAAGGAAATGTTTCAAACTACCTAGAAAAATGGTTTTGATTATTATTTATGGAGAAAATGGCAAACATATAAAAGTGTGAATTCCCTAAGGACTTCAATTTTATTATTATGCAACATATATACATAGTAAAACACTGTATTTTACCATATAAAATAAATAATTGTATTAGACACGGCTCAACCTCTAATACTAAAACTGAAGAGGCTGAGAGGATTATCATTAGTTCATGGTCAACTTGGGTTATATATTGAGTTCAAGGCTGAGCTATAAAGTGAGAGATTTTTTAAAATTAAAAAGAAAACAATAACTAGATATTAACAATTCTTAAGTACTAACAGAATATAGTTTTACTGGCCAGGAATGTACTTTAGTGGCTGATGATTTTTCCAGTGAGTACAATTCCCGGAGCTCTACCACCTTCCTTACATAAGACATGCATAACAGTAAGTATAAACAAAATTCTACTAAAACTATCTTACAAAATCCAGAACTCAAGCCTTGCCTTTGTTATATTTTATTATATCTTCATTTTGGGGAGGGATAGTAACTTAAAATACTGTCACTTTCTATAAAAAGGGGAAAATGCATTGTGGGGACATCATATAGAACTGATGATTGTACAAATATTCCTTTATGATTTCAAACTGCTCAAGAATTTGAGAATTAATTATGTTACTTTCACCAGACACAATACACAAAAGCCACTTAACTTTTTCTTACAAGTTTGCAGTCTCTTATTGATGATTTAATTTTTTATTTAAGAATTATTTGTTTATATTTTATGTATATGTGCCTGGTGTTTGAAGGTGCTAGAAGAGGGAGCTGGATCCCTGGAACAAGATTTACTAAGAATTATAAACCTATAGATAGATGATAAGAACTAAAACCAAGTTCTCTGTAGTATCAAAGATGGGCTTTTAACCACTGAGCCAAGAATTCGGTCTTGCGACAAAGTCTAAGATGCTCAAAGAATCACCATCTTTACTCTCCCTTTTAGTGCATTAGAGAGAAAAAGAAAATACTTAAGAGCAGAAGTTTGTGGTTCAAACTCTAACTTTGCCAATGATTAAATGTGCTACCAAAGATGGCTCATTCAAGTTTTGATGTTTGTCCTAAGCACTTGACATTTCTGATGCATCCTTTATGTGTTAGATGCACACATATATACATATAGCCATATGTGCATATATACATATGTGCATGCATATATCCATTCTATTTGTCTAATCAACATTACTGTAATCACTTTTTAAAAAGCACGTAAAGAAAGCCTTTATTAGGCTGGAGAGTTGGGTTAGCAGTTAAGAGTGCTTTTCCAGAAGTCCTAAAAATTCAATTCCCAGCACCCACATGGTGGTTCATGATCATCTAGAATGTGATCTGTTGTCCTCTTCTAGCATGTAGGCATGCATGCAGCATAGGAATCATACATAAAATAAATAAAGTGAACAAAAAATATAAAAGAGAAAAGGAAAGCCTTCATTAAAGTTGAGGGGTTATGTACACAGCAAGACCCATAGATAGTAAGACCCTCTGCAAACAGAAGGGTGCTCTGGAAACTAAATCTCCATTTGTATTGATGGCAGTGTATTTTAAGGGTCTCTGAGGGGGTTCTTCTCTCTCAATTTAAGATTGAACAAGGACAGATAGGCTAATAGGCCCAAAGGACTTTGGAAACACATGCTGGGCAGCCAAGAACTTTGCAAACTGGTCCACAGGCAAGGGTGTTACTTGTGGGAGAAAAATCCTGCCAGGCCTTTGTTTTAAGCTGCCTGGCTTTTGTCTAGGGTGAAGAGGGTGAAGAAGTCAATAATCTTGGAAGCTCACCATCTTCATTACCTAGGTCACAGCCTCTCTTGCTACATGTCTGCTTATTGAGAGATCTAACTCCTAGTCCCTGGTTCCCCACTAGCAGAGGTTACCTTAACTGATTTTAGGGCTTTTGGGGACACAAATGACTCTAATTGCTGCCAAGGCTGGCAAAGGTAGATGCAGATGAGACAACAGTTAGCATATCTCAGAGAAGATGTAAAGGCCCATGATACAGCTTAAAAGATGGCAAAGATCCAGAACTTTAGAGAGTCATTATCAGTGCACCCATGGAACATGTCATGTGGATAAGATAGCATCTGTAACATACCTTTCAAAGAGTCAGACTGTTAGTACTGCAATAATTCCTACTAATAGTGTAATTAAGAAAAGAGTTGATGTAGTTGTTTTTGTTTTGTTGTTGTAGCTATTGTTTTAATCAGAGGAAGAAGACAGGCAAGAGAAGCACAAAGAACCATTGGAAGGATTTGTCACATTTATTAGCAAGTGTTATGATATTATTTTGCCATGCTGTTCACTACAAGATATTCACCCTAGAAGATGTCAGTTTGGTGTCCTAGCTAGAAATGCTTTTCACTGGCCATATTAAGTTCACAATCAGCCTTCGGGTCTCCTTGATTGCAATCTCCTGGGGAATATTAAGAGGAAAAGTTAATAAGAAAAAAATCCTTAACATTATGACCTACATAAGTCTTGTTTAGCAAGGTGAAGCATAATTATGCATCTGGCTGGACTGTCCCAGAGCCCTGCAGACCACTGAGAGAAGTTGCCCTCTCTATTTCTAGGTAGACATAAGATTTATTTGACAGATCAAAGGGTAACTGTGCAATGATCTTTTTGTTACACTAAATTCCTGCTTAAGAGCCAAAGCCTGGGATTTGTATCTGTTGATATTATTATGTGTTACAATATTAAAAATCCAAGTAAGTTGTTAGGATGCAAAAATGGAGTTATTTTTAGTGTGTGTGTGTGTGTGTGTGTGTGTGTGAGAGAGAGAGAGAGAGAGAGAGAGAGAGAGAGAGAGAGAGAGACTTGTTTATAATGATTAACTTAGCTAGATATTTTCCAAAATAGGGAGCTAGAGCTAGAAAGCTTATGCAAGTTATGGGTCAGAATGCATTAATAAGGACATGAAAAAGATGAGATTTAGATGGGTTCAAACTTAAAAATCTGGCCAATTAAGATTTATTTTTAGATATTTGATTTTTGCTATAGCATTATCTAAATATGTAGTCATGTAAAACACTGCACTTTTGCTACTGGCCGTCTGGGGATTTGTACAATACCATATATGGAGGCCTATAAGTGATGGGGTCTGAAGAAACTAGATGAAGAATAACTTCTCCCTCATTCCCCAGAGCCTGCAAGACTGTAAGGCATCTCTCAAAATGTACTGTAACTTAGAGGAGTCACTGGTCTCCTTATTCACAGGAACCATTGAGATGCTACTGAGTAGAACATTGGTTAAAACCAATGTCAAGTCTTTAAAAGAGAGGGTCAACACAGAGGAAAATCTCTCCCACACTTCTAAGTGTAACAAGGGCCGAGCACCGCCATGGCCTGTGACTTTTCCTCACATTGATAGACTAACTGGCAAACAGATTTCTCTCAGGATCAAGTTACCCTGAACACTACATCTTCAAATGGCATTGACAGCAAACATAATTTTTTGTTACCTTCATGGTACTTCATACCAGCAGGAAAGAATAATGAGGACTGAATCGAATAGTATATTTCTTTAACTGTCCAAGGGACCATAGTCCTCAGCCATTATACTTAACCATAGGAGATGGGATTCCTCACTAATAACGTTTTGATAACAAACAATTATCAACCATGAAAAACCCTTTTTCTGGAAGTTTCCTTCTCAGAACTGTAGAGTGTCCTTCTGTAGCCTAACCCATGCTCTCTGTTTTTAAAAGGCTTCCAGTTACCCTATAGTCAAGTCACAGATCCAGGATACAAAATCGATGTCCCTTAAACATTTCTGGACAATCCTATAAAGCAAACAAACAAGCAAACAAAAAAACAGTGAGATTATATTGATATTTTAGATTACCAATTATATACAGATATCTAGTTGTGACCTCAGCAAATGGAATCCAACTTCACCTGGTTGGCCCATATTGTCTACTCCTGCTGGACATTACATGGAGAGAGACATTAGTTTTTCAGCAGATACTACCAGTGATAAAACTAATTTAACTTACTTCTTAAAATTAATTTGTCTATTATATGTTAGGAAATAACTCACAAAACTATAACTCAGGAAATTTTATACAATAATATAGTTATATTACCTACTATATTTCCTTTTATCTAAAAATATCACCAAAGTCAAAATATTCAGTAATTATGAGTGGGAGTAGTTATATAAGGCTTAAATATTATTTTAGGAGGAAAGTAACAATATATTTTTATTCCTGAGATCTACTACAAAATATAACCTTTGGATGCTGTGGCCAAAGGCATTTTAACTAGTCTTCTTTATTGGAAGTCTATCTCTTTTATATCCCTGATCTGTATGCTATACCTGCGCTGTATCATATATTAAAAAAAAAATTAGCATCCAAGGCTGCCTAAGTTCTCCAAAATTTCTTAAGCATACTAACTTTTCTTGTGGTGGTCCCAAATTGTAGAATTTATCAGTGGCTACCTCTTCTGGAGCACAAATTCCCATTAGGCAGTTTTTAATCTTTTCTTAGTACACATGCTGTCTGGCTAATATCAAGTGAAATATAAGAATTCATACAAACATGAGCTAACATATTTAACATTATAAAAATGATTTCTTACAAAGGCCCATCTACAGTGATAAACAGTATTTAGGACAGGGATAGAAATCAGATGATAGTGACTTCTTCAGTTTCTTCAAATGGAAAGAACTGTATTCCTTTTTCCTTTGATCCAAAGTATTGAACTGAATTGCAAATTGGAAACAGTTCTCTCTCAGAAGTTGTAAATGATGACTTCTTGGCTAATTGGCAGCCAGAGAGATATTACACACATTCTCAAAGTTTTAGCTAGAGGTTTGGTCTTCAGCACTGGAGAACTGAGACTTTTTCCTACTTAATTTACAGAGGAAGAAATTTACTTTTGGGGTCTGTCAAAACCTTTTCTAAAATTGATAAATCATTTTTAGACTTATGACTTATATTATGACTTAACTTTTTATACTTATTTTAATTCTGTTTTAAATTTAAGTTATTTTATTTATTTACATTTCAGTATTTGTCCCCCC
>JADRCH010000336.1:302946-383066 GCA_019843965.1 Rhynchomys soricoides
AAAAAAAAAAACAAAATTAAAACTCCTCTATTTCTATTATTTATTTATACCATATATTCAAGTTTGGAATATATTAACCTCAAAAGTCACAAGAGAAAAAGTGATATAAATTTATAAAGAATAGTTTTAAAATATTCATGATATGAAGAAAAAAATAAATGAAGTAACTGATTTCAGAGTTAAATAAAATACTTAATTTAGAAATGTAAGTACTAATATTAAAGAGTAAAACATAACAGACAAAAAAATTCCTTAGGTAACAAAACCAACCCTCTGGTGTCAAGTCTGTTCTTACCTTTGTAAAAACAAACAAAACAAAACAAAAAACAAACACCACTCACTGAATAAAAGCATCCCTAAATACCAACTTAAAAGGCAAGCATTCCTTGATATTCACTGGATGTCTTTTAAGATACATTTCTTTTAGGTTATTTTTTTTTCCCCTTAAAAAAATAATTCTGAGAGATATTTTCTCCTTCTCCATAGTGATAAGGATTTCCACCAAATGAACATTTGTAAAGTAGTGAGCAATGGAAGAAAAAGAAATGATTTTAGAAGAAAACTAGTCTATGCATTTACGTAGCCTAAGAAGTAAAATTTGCTCTGTGAGCCATGTACTCCATAATGGAATGACAGGTGACTATGTAGAACTCTCCCCACTAGAAAGATACCAGATAGACTCTCAGACCTAAGCAGCATAAGGCTCAAAGACGTAAAGTAAGGCTTCCTTGTACAGCACGGCAGGCAACAAGGCAGGTACGCCACCAGTACATAATCATCCAATCGGATGTCACAGAGGTCACACATCTGTCAAACACTCAGGAAGAACTTTCTTTCCTTGTAGAAGTTAAAACACCATCCACCTCTGCTTTCCTAGCTAATGGAAATGGAGTAACAAACATTAAAACCAACAAGGAAAACTCCTTCTGTTGGGACAAGCCTCCCTAGAGGTAGAAAATTAAGGAAGCATGCACTGCTCCAACTTCAACTCTATCGGGACAAAAGTAGTATTAGTCTGAAATTCCAAGAATGGCTGCTTTCTAGAATACTGAAGACACAGACCACAGACATTAATTTATCCCTGAATTTCATACTCAGAACATCTCACATTAATTCTATTATGGTAGTTTTCACTAGAATACGTGGTAACTAAAAAAGTGCTTGCTTTCATAAGCTACATACTTTTATCATTGTAAACATCACACTGACAAGCTTTGTAATTAATTTCTAATTCGAAAGTATGTATTCAGATGGGCAGATTTTATTCTTATTTTTCCAGTTTCATAACACTGCTTTAGAAAAGAAGCTTTTGGGCCTCTGAGTGTTTATATTTATACATTTCAGAGGGATCCAGGAATTAATATGAGATTCACTTTAATCTGGACACTTTCTCTGTTACTGTAGTTCATGAATTTAACCTGTGATCCAACTAATTTAGCATTTCATACATGACAAGTTTGATGCTCTCTAAATGCAGCTGAGCTAAAAAGAAAAATTAATTTGATGAAAAAAATAGTTTCAGATTCTATTAAGTGTACTTAGATCCAATGAGAACAATTCCAGTTCCAGATGCTAAATAGGACAGAAGATCCTTTTAAAAGTAATACAGAAAATGATAAATGCAAAAAAGAGATCAAAATGGACTTCAGTACTATCAGTCAATAATTAATATGGCAGACTTGCAATGACTTCATAAAAACTGGTTTATGTTTATTTTCTTAAAGAAAGATAATTCTGGGCCTCAAAGAAAAAAGTACTTGAAGTTAGTTTCTCCATTAGATATCTACATGGGAGATACTTTCTTCATTTTTTTTTTAAACTTCTGTGGTATAAATTTGCACGGTATAGTATATGTCTGAAAAAAGCAATAGATAGACATTAAGAAAATAGACACTATTTCTAAATTTTGTTAGGAATAAGAAGTCACCACTGATTTGAGGTTGTATCCTGTTGTCATTGATGGTTGACTGAGTTGTTTATTTCAGCATTTACTCTTATTAAATGTTTTTCTAGGTAATACCACTTAAGACCATTATTGTGGCTTCTGGACCACAAACAAAACACATTCATAGTAGTATTTCATCATAGAGAGATCATTCACAGTATATGTTGACAATACAGATTCTTTCTCCACCTCTAGCTGGAATCCACATTGCAGAACGACGTTTTTAATATCCTCATAGCTCAATTCTATAGACAGTTCATTTGCCAGATTTTAAAATGGTATAGTAGAGGACCAAGATTTATCCAAATTCCACCTGGCTTGAGTATTCTCCATATTGATACAATATGGAGAATACTCCATATTACATTACATTGTGAGCTGTGTCTGTGAAGAAACAGGTGGCAATACAGTCCCAGGTATTGCATTCTGAGTAAATCTCCTGAAAATCTCCTGCCGTCATCGAAAAGTTAGAACCAGGAAGAAGACTGTGGGGGTCAACATCAGGGGAAAAAATGGGTCGAATCTGATCAGCTGATCTCTGATTATTGCTAAACTGATGGATCCAGGAATAAGTTTATATTTGTTAATTTCAGAACATCTGTTGAGTACGAAGTTGGAAGAAAAGAGCATAAAAAAAGCCTCCATTCATTTCCTTGACAAGCATAACCCAGCATAGCTATTTCCCAGGCCACTCTTCCTAGTCCAGCACCAGGTACCAGAATATTTACTTTAGAAGGATCCCATCTCTCTTTTGGAAAAATTTTTGATAATCTCTTTAATGATTGGCTTATAGCAGGCATCCCTTTCTTCTTTCCCGGTTTTACTCCAGTTTCTTACTAACTGTTTCAGTGTAGATTTTAACTAATCCATGTCAAATGTAGATGCTGGCATAATCTTTCCATTGGCATCTTCTCCATATTATTTATTTTCAAACATATGTATGCAATCATTCACAATGGTCAGCAGAATTTCTTGATTATGGTCAATGCATTTCCGGATCTTGTCCAAGTGAAGAGGAAACCGAGGAAGCAGTTTCTGCTGATTTTCTGGAAGTGATCGAAACTGTCTTTCTGTTCGGTTCTCTCGTTCGTGCATACTGGTGCCATAGTAGTGGAACGTGTTGATGACCTTCCAGAAGTGCTCGTGCTCCAGCCGCTCCTCGTCCACGACGGTTCCGCGCGTCCCCCACCACCGGCCGGATCGGCCGAGCCCAAACGCCCGGGGAAGAACTGCACCTCCACCTCCTCGCTTCGCTTCGCCCGCCATCCTGGGCCGGCTGAGAAGGGCAGAGGACACCGTGGTCGCTGCATCGGCACCGCAGCCCATGGTGTGACCCGCCTGAGCTTCAAGGCTCCCCAGTGCGTGGTGGCGGACAGCCGGGCCTCCGTGTTGAATGGTTTTTAACTCTATATTTTCACATTCATCTATTTTTTCCCTATTGGGTTCACTAATGTGACTGCATATTCCATTAATCATATGCAGCATAACTCTTCCTATTTCAGATGTAATAACTTTAAGCCTGGAAAATGCATTTAGGTATTTAATAAATATGTAATCTATTAACTGGTTTAATATTTTCTCTAGTCTTTTGAATGCAAAAAAGATAATTATACTGTGATTATATGCTTTTATACCTATTCTTTCATTGGTTTCATTTAGTGGATAATTTAAAATATTTTTTTCTTCGTTATATATTGTGTCTCCATTCTTCATTGGATATACGTTAACTCATTAGATGCCAGAATTGGAAATGTACTCTTAGTGGCTGTTAATTCTTTGTTTCTTTAGAATACTCGGTTTTTTTTAAAGATTTATTTATTTACTTAATTTTATGTATGTGAGTACACTGTCACTCTTTCTTTAGACACACCAGAAGAGAGAATCAGATCCCATTACAATGGTTGTGAGCCACCATGTGGTTGCTGGGAAATTGAACTCAGGACCTCTGGAAGAGCAGTCAATGCTCTTAACCACTGAGCCATCTCTCCAGCCCTAGAATACTCTTGAGAGTTACTTACTGTTCTCATGGAGGAAAGTATAGCAAATATATGCACTGAATGAAATACATCTCAATTACAAGCATTTCTGCAGGTGATTTCTAGCTCCCCCTTTTCTTACCCATAAGAGAAACATTACAGTTCTTCTAAGGACTAAAATGAAATCATAGTTCGAAATTTCACACAAGAGTTTCAAGACCAAAATAAAGGGATTCATTTCTCTTAATCCTTTAGGATCAAATCCAGTGACTTTTTTTTTTTTCCAAAATTGTATTACTTTTCCAAAACCTCACTGATCTTATGCCTTGGAGTTCTTCCCATTTTTTTAAGCTAAGAGGATCAGTGCACTTCTGGCAAGAGTCTGACTATATCCCTGTTGAAGCTGGCATCAATTCCTTTCATGAAAACTTGAGTTCTCCTATGTAACTTGTATTTAATAGTGATGCAAGACTGGGTCTTGTCATTACCAGCTGTCCAAACAAGATTTATTAAGGCTAGATTTTCTCAATCTTGTATGCACAACCTTCAAATTCTGTACTACCATATACAGGAGATTTCAGCCAGAAGTCTATATCTTTGTGACACAATGCAGAATTATCATTTGACCACTTGTTTTGGTTTGTCTCCATTTCCATCTGAAGCCATCAAACCTATATTTCAGAGCCCGTATGCTTAGTCATAATTTTTGGTGTAGAGAAATTTCTGCTGGTATTGCTCTTCAGATTGACATACTAATCTACTACAAAGCTCTCATATTATTTTATTTTGCTTAAGTATTTCATAAGAATTCTTGCAAATATTTAGCCACTTAATTTTCTAAGATCATTTAGTTTTCATGAGTTTTTTTCCCTGGTATTTTGTGAAGAAGGTAATTCCATTATTTCAGGGTAGTTTAGCTGGATAATGTTGATGGGTAAGAGCCCATGTTATTGGTCATGTCTGTATTCTTCCCTGCCTTGGATGAGCATCTAGTTAGTTAAACATAGTAGTTTCTATATATGTATGCCAGGACAGTTCTTCATTTCTCATATAAACTCAATGAGCACGTTGGCTAGTCTTTGCTGACTGATAATATGCCCTTTATGCTCCTTCAGTTGGAAAAAAAGTGGCATTGTCTTTTTAAAGACATTTATGAATGGAGTTGAAATACAACTTAACAAGTCAGATTGAGTCATACAATGGCCAGAATGGATTTTTTCTTCTCTGATAATAATTAATTTTATAGCAGGACTGTTTAGAGAGGGGGAAGGAGATAAGATCAGAAAAAAATACAAGCAGGAAGATAAAGGGGAATAGCATGAAACAGTGATCTAATAAAGGGGGTGGAAAAGCAGGTTCTTAAGTGAATAGGGAAGAATGTAAGTATGAAGAAAAGAAAAGATGAATAAAATAACAATAAGAATCTCTTAAAAAGCCAAAGAACCTACACTATTAACTCGAACCTACACTATTAACTCTTTTCTAAAAAGAGTAACTTGTGTTTAAATATAATATACAGTTTTAACGAAATTTTCTGATCATTGCCAAATATTAAGCTCTGAAAACAAACATACAGGTAACTTTATATAGAAAGGACAACTTGTATAACAAGATATATGTATAAACATGTACATATATAATGTAATAACGATTAGTAAAAAGAGACAATATGTAAAAGAATTATCTTTAATATAAATGTAAACAGTGAATTAAAATGGCTGTTGTATTTTATTACCTTATGCTAGTCTTCAATAATCACACAGACAAACCAAGATTTATTTCAAGCTACACCTCAATAGTTGAGTAGTTAAATGATCTATCTTAATGTCCTATGTTAAACTAGTTACTTCCCAGCCTCATCCCATGATATTTGCGTATTATTATTGATCTGGCTCTTTGGGCTTCAGATGTGTTTGCATTCTCTCCCAGACCACGTTTGTCATGGCTTCAATTCCTCCATCCTCCTATTTTTTACCACTTTCCCCTGGCTGGCAGGCAGCCTGCCCTACTCCTGCTTCTACCCAAACATTAGATATCAGCATTGATTGACAAGGCAGAGAATAAATGTTAAGAATTGCTTACTTAAACTTGAGACAGAATATTCTTGGTACAAGCATTCCAATGGCCATGTCCAGATTGAAACAAGATGTTAAGGCAGAGAAATCAGCGGTTGAGTAACACAAGAGCAAACTTTACACAATGTATAAAACTACTAAGACTAAAGCAATGAAGAACAAAGTAAAGCATATTGGAAGTTTGGTAGTGAGGATATAGAAGGGAAAAATGTTGTAATTAAGTTATTGTCTCTTAAAAATACTTTTACCATGAACATTGCTCAAGGTGAGGGGCAGACAGAAGTTGACAGCACAGGTGATTTCAGACACAGAGTCATGTCTTTGGGCAATAGAATCAAATCCTCTGAATCAGACATCCAGAGCCTAGTGTTTGTAGAAATTTCAACCATTCACATCATTTAATTTTATCTATTATTTCAAAAAACTGTGTAATTCTTACCTACCTCATTTTACTGATTAAGGATAAATGTATTTAATTTTCTTAGAACTTTAAAGTACAAGAGAATGTTAAACTGGAACATAAAATTATTATAGAAACATATCTTGTTTAGTCTGACTTAAAATTATAGGCAAACCCAGGAGTACTAAAAAAGCTAAGAGAATTTTACTGATTCATGGATTATGACAAAAGTGGTATATATATATAATTTATCCTTAATCTTTTTTTACAATCTCCCTCCTGGTCCCCCCTCTGACAGTGCTTCATTCCATTCCTCCTCTCTGCTGGCTCCAAGACTATGTCTCCACCCCACCCCCACCTTACCCCACCAGTCCTCCCCTCACCCTGGGGCCTCAAGTCTCTTGAGGGTTGATGCATATTCTCTTACTGAGGCCAGACCAGGCAGTCCTTTGCTGTATGTGTGTCAGGAATCTCAAAGCTGCTGGTTGGTGGATCAGTGTCTGAGAGATCTCAGGGGTCTAGGTTTGTTGAGGCTACTGGTCTTCCCTACAGTACGCTAGATCTTCAGGTAGATCTATTTCCAATTGTCTGAATGAGGAACCTCTTCTTGAGATCTCAGTTATTTTGAGGTAAAATCATTTGATCATTAATAGGATAAAAACAATGTATAGGATATATATATATACATTTGCTTGTGACATAAATTTCCAAAGTTCCTCATAATGCATAGTTTTGTTTCTGATTTATTATTTTGATATAAGTATGAACAATTAATATATTGAGGGATTTCAGTTGAATATTTTTGTTTCCTAATGACTTTCATTAAAGGTAAGCAATGCAATGTGGAGGTATAGCTGGCTACTCACTCTAACTGTCCAAATTTTATGTTTTGCTTTGAAAAATGAACAGTTCCAATATCACATAGAGGCCTTTATAAAAGACCTTTGAGGCAGAATTACATTTAGCTTCTGGTGTCTGTAATTGCCCACTTTAACTTGGAAGACATAGAAATATGTTAAATCTACATATAGTAGCAATTCAATCTGATGCCTGAGGCATCAGAAAACCTAAATGTTGATTTTTGTAGCCTTTGTTCGTTTGTTTCTTTTCAAGGTAGAATTTCCTTATTTTTGCAAAAACAAAGGAAAAAAAGCACCATAGATTGTGATCACACTAATTTAGGCCACAATTTAGGCCACAAACACAGCTAAAGGAAAAAATCAAGAGGTAGAGCTAAATGTCTAAAGTGTTAACAGCATGTATGCATTTTTCACTTAAGGAAAATATTTGAATAGTGTTTTATGAGTTTACAATAAGATAGCTGGAGAAATTCTTCAAATAAAACTGTACTCCTATTAGAGTAATAGGATCTCAGTTTGTCATTTGGCTCTGGTGTAGACATTTGGCAGGTAATTACGATTTTCTGTTCTGACAGTACTGTTTGGTTTTTATATATATATATTTTTTTTTCTGGTTACACAAGATATTAAGTTTTTCTTTGGTTGTGCAAGTCAAACAATACTCTAGTTGGCAATCATCCTTCATCACTATTGGGAGTAACATCATCTATTATCCTCCTGCACGGATTCCTACACATTGAAGCAACAAAAGTGACATTAATGTTTTGGCATAGTGCTAATTATATTTCCTTGATCTCTGACAGTGATGTGTAATTAGCAGTTTTCCTTGTTATAGAAGCATTTCAGCTCCACTGATAACAAGAGGCTTAACTGCAGGACAGCTTCTCCACCATCCCAACAGCTGGCTTCACAATAGTGCTAATATAGCCTCACCCATGTGTTCATAATCCTGTTAGGAAGACATGACTTTTGAGTCATCGAGGGACCATTGTCTACTGTAGGACTCATGACAAGTAGATTCTGGCAAAGCCCATTTTCTGAGCCTCTGACATTTACATAAACACTTTGACGACTGTGTCCACCTCATTGTCATTTGTCTGTATTATCACCGAGTTTCAAAAATCCTTTCTAGCAAAAGAAGCTGTTCTCAGATATTAATATACGTCACAACCATGTAAAGGAGACTTGACAAAACTTGTTGGACCTCAGCTTCCATACTATATATCTGTTCTGTGAATACAATAAATGGCATGGGTATTCGTGCCTCTTGCTGGTTCCTGGGAAGCCCAGATGCTGCTAGTTCAGAGACTTCCCTTGGACAGCCCTTGTCCTTAGAGATTTTTTCTTCCACCTCTGCTCATCCCAACCATGCCCATGTGAGTCTTGGAGAAACTGAGACTCAAACACTGGGACATGACTTTTATAAAAGAACATTTTTATTTGACCTTGCATTACCTATGTAATACCATTTAGATCACATCCTCTTCAGTTCTTTAACTTAGTAAATTGATTCTTTGTAAATTTCACATCTTGAATCCCAGTCCCACTCATGTTCTTGTCCCTCAATATGTACCCTCTTCCCTTGCAACCTCCCCTTAAAGCAAACAAAATTAAAAAAAACCTCCAAAACAACAAAGCAAACAAAGCTCTCACTGTGGAGGCTGTGTTGTGTGAGTGTCACACAGTCTACACGTCTGCCCCAAAAGCTTTACAGAGTTTTGAATTGGCTCACTCCACATCCACAGCATCTGGGAACTGCTGGAGCACGCAAAGGAGCTGCTCTTTCTGATCTAATGCTGCAGGATCTCCACAAGACAGGGCAATAACAGGCTCTCTGAGAGGAGTCCCCATGAGGATCCAGGACTGATAGTGAAGCAGAAGCCAGAGGCTTGAACCAGACAATCAACTCATTCCAAAGAACATTTTCAAATAAAGCTGTCTGGGACATTGTATTTTAAGTACGTAATGGTCGTTAACCATGTGACCAATTGAGTGATACAAGTTCAGAACCCCAACCTGATATGCTGATGTCTAGGTTCCACTACAAAGTTCTGATTTGTTTTCTGTCTGCAAACAGCACTGTGACACAATTTGGAGTATAAAATTTCCTCGGACTGTTACCCCAGTGGTTACTTCTGTTGTTAACCATCCAGTGACCCTATAGTTATTACTCAGAATGTGATTTTAAAATATCACAATAGATGGTAGAGATGCTGGAATATGTAATCCCCATCCTTATCCCGTTTGCAATTTGCCTAAATCCTGCATTGAATTGATGTACAAGTTCTTAGATGAATGATTAAGACACTGAAAACACAGGAGCAAGAAGGAGAACGTGGACAATGTTTGTGGTTGGTGCATCATGTGTGCCCTGTCTTTAACATGGGACCGCTCACATGCTTGACATAGTAAACTCTTTACATATGCAGAAGGGAAGGTGGAAGAGTAATATATAAAAGAGATAGAAACACTTGGCCTTGAGAAATGATATTTATGGAGTTGGACAGTATAATAATATCGTGGGCATTAACAGACTGAATTCTTTCATCTTAAGTTCTGAAGAGCAATATGACTTTTAGAAGTATAAATGCCAAGTAGGGAAGACAAAAGTTGGTGGGTGAGTGGGCGGGGGAATACCCCCATAGTGGCAGGGGGAGGGGGAAGGAAATGAGGAGGTTCCAAAGGGGAGATCTGGAAAGGTGGAAATATTTGAAATGTAAATAAAGTATGAAAACTACAAAAAAAAAAATTAATTCTAAATTCCACTTATGCATGAACTGTGAATGGAAATGCCAGTCTGTGAATTCCTATCTAAAAAGTTAATCTGCTGTGGCTTTGATTTCTTATTTTACATTTAATATACTTCACTTTTCTTATTTTGTCTTTCAGTGCTTAAGCTGATACATAATAATCTACAAAAGCCCAAGAATTTTTATTCATTTACTTTTAACAGATGTCTTCGGCTTGATTTGCCAACGGTCCACCCAGGAATCCTGACTCACTGCAGTTGGGTGGAGATCTTCTTAGCTAAGAGAAACCTTTCCTCAGATGTCATAATTCCTGCAGCTAATAATCAAGATCCAATTGTGCTGCATTTGCTAAGCCCAGAATCATGGAGATTATTACATCCAATATTTCACAAGCATGGCTGTGTTTATCAGTGGCTGTGTTTTAATTGTTGCTACCCCAAATTCGTGTCCTTACTTTTAGATCAATTTCCAAATCCGCATACTCTCTAAAGCTCATTCTTTGAAAAGGTGCTGTGAAATGTGGTTTTAATGATGGCGTTTATTGTGAGAAATTCAAGGCTTTAGTACAGTTGGGGAGATGGAAGGAGGAAGCTTATGTTGGACTTTGCAGATCTGTGCTCCTCTCTCAAATCACTTCCCAGTGGGTGTGCTTGCCACGTCCTAACTGATCAAGTGTGCTTTTCAATGGATCATTTGTGTGCAGTTGAATTAAATGTATTATCCACCAACAACCTTAATGTGTCCTGGAAAACAGAGCAATCTTCAGTTTGAAACACCTGCTTGTGTGTCACATTCATGAGAATACGAGGATTGACCAGAAATGTCCAATTCATGAAGTCTATTACCATTTAAATTAGATAGCTGTAGTCCTTTCAGGATAACAAAGTAAATCTCCCAAGTAAACAAAGAAACAAGATTCAGAATTCGAACTGAAATGAATCCCCAGCTTCTTCCGTCTTAGGAAACTCACCACCCTTATGAACATTTTCTTTTCTCAGATTCAGTGGAATAACATTTTTTTCTGTTGATAAATTAGACATCAATGGGGAATCAGTGGCCTGTGAGTTCTATTACCCATTTGTAATATAAACGTCAGGTGTCAACTCTTGCTACTGAAAATCTAACCCAAAGTAATGGAAATAAAAAAATAGATAATCTCAAAAGAAAATCAGTAATTATTGCATTAAAGGAATGACAATGAAGTAAAATATTACTGTTCTCTTTTATAAGAATGCAGATAGTAATATCCCTATTATATTCACTAGACTGTTACATTTGAAATTCTTTTTACAAGAACATGTGGAAGGCACAGTTTGTGCAATGGACATTCAATAATATTAATTCACTTAATCTTTAAACAACTGGAAATTTAATTGTTACAATTCACATATTTTGTCACATAAGCAACCATATCATTTTCAGAGACATAAGGTGATTGAGTCAAGGCAAGCAGCATTTAAATACAAGAAGAAATTTAAAAGCAAGTGTCTCAACTATGAACCTTTTTATTTAAATATTAATGTTTTATTAATAAGGTGTTTTCCAACAACCAAATATTCCATTACTTCCTAAATATTTCCAAATTTTAAAAATGAAATCTGAGCAAAGAGAGCCAAAATATGAATTCATTAAAAATATCTAAATGTTTCAGTAATTTTCAACACTAACAAACAGATTAGTAAGTACTTTGTTCATTGAAAGCTTGAGATTGATTCCCAGCACCCACATAGGAAGCCAAGCTTGAGGACAGTTGTAATCCTAGAGCTCATAGCAGTGGTGTACACAAGAGGCTTAATGAACAAGCAGTCAAGTTTAACTAAGGAGTTCCAAGTCCCAAGGAGAGTTAGCTTCAGAAATTACGGTAGACTGTTCCAGGGGAACCATACCAAAGGCTGATCTCTGACCTCTGCATTATTCTTCTCAAACTTTATATGTACATGCACATCCTCGTACACAGAAATATGCACCTACCTTCACACACACACACACACACACACACACACAATTTGCAATATTTGCCGAATATGATCCATTTTTAGAAATTATTCATGTTTAAAATATTTTGAAATTCTACAGCAAGTACTCTTGTAGGCTCTGTTCAGTTGCTTTTAGCTTCTATTTAAAAATAACTTTATTCCATTTATTTATTATTTCTTTTTATTTCTTTACTCATTTAACTTTTTATTGCATATGCACACCCATGCTTACACTTGCCCATGCATGCCCCTGTGCACATGTGTGCTTGTATGTTCATACAGGCCAAAGAACAACTTTCAGGAATTGGTTCTCTCCTTCTACCTTGTGGGTCTTGGATACGGAGGGAAGTGTTCACCTTGGCAGTAATTTTCTCTACCAGCTGAGTCATCTTTCTTACTCAATTTATTTCCAATCAAAGTTACATATTTCTCCTAAAGGTCATGATATTTTTTATAGATGCATTTACCTAAATTAAAGTATAATTTATAACCCTAAGTAACTTATTTCTGTTATGTGATTGTGAGATCAGTCCGTGAATGATATAATTTGTTTTCTAAGCTTTCATTGGTAAATTGCAATGTGAGTGATTTAAAATAAACTTAGAGTACATAGTGAAGCACAGACAAGGTAAGTGCTTACGTATATAAGAACACCAGCAGATGTTGTATGCATACATCAGAGTAGGTGTATATCATGTTTGTTGCAAGCAATAGAAGCAGATGCAGCACCTTAAGAAAACAAGAGATAAGTTGGGTTGACATCAAGTCATTCTCAGGATTGAAGGAGACCTGACAGTTTGAACAGACAGACCAAAAAAAAAAAAAAAAAAGGAAAGATAAAAGGGTATCTCACCAAGGCCTGGCCCTGGAAGTCTGTCTCATGCATCAGGAGCTACAGAGGTGGCCATTCTGCTGTAGACACACCCTGCGGTCGCTGGGTTCACAAGGCCACTCTCAGTGCTGATGAGTCTATGGAAGAATTTTTGACTCTTCAACCTAGTAGGAAGATTTAAAGCTTAATTTCTTCAGTGAGGATGTGATTGGGTAAATCTAAGGCATATGTCCTATGTTCTTCCCAGGAGTAGAAATACATTCTTTATTTCTTTAGTGTCCTTATTTGGATGAATACCATATCTTTCCCATGAGACACACAACTGGGCATTCTCTAAACAACAGCAGCAGCAGCAGCAACAACAACAACAAACTATTACGGTGTTTAAGGTCAGCAACATGGTAAAAGAACAACCAAATTAAATTATAGGGTAAACCTCATCTGTGTCTATCAAACACTTCTGATTCATGTGTCCTACTAGTAACTATCCGAATTCCTGGAGCTGGGGATACAGGGTGCTGTGAGCTACCCAGTGTGGGTACTGGGAACCAAACTTGGGTCCTTTGCCAGATTAGCAGAGTTCTTAAACACTCGGAGATCTTGCTAACTTCTAATGCTTTTAGTGAAAAAATAAAATTAGTTTTATTAAAAGGTATAGAAAAATCGAAATTTGTTTTTTACTCTTACTGAATAAGGAAATGTTACAGTAGATCCTTTCTGTTTTTGAATACATTACCTATTACATCTGTGGAAAATAGAATCATCAATGAAATCACTGTACACTCTATTTATGTATTTAATATTTCTCTATTCTAACATATTTATAACACTTGCATCATATTTTGGATTTACAAAGTGGGTTTGTTTTTATTATATCCACCCTTGAAGCAAGCTAGAAATGATTCTGAGTTTTGAGGAAGGAACATCAGAATTTACAACTAAAGCAGGAGTACCATGCTGTTATTTAAACACCCTTCGCAGGACATCAGGACTGAAATTCATCAGATGCAATACCATCACTTTGCCCAACCCATATAGGCCTGCTAGGTCTGTGTAGGAGTCCCTTGCTGAACAGCTCAGGCTTAAAGTGGACAGAAGATGGTACTGGAATTTAGAAACCCCATCCCATTGGAAGCCAATGCTCCAGTTCCACAGAGGACGTCCTGCCATTCCCATCAAGCTATTTCCTATCAGAACTCCTGCTCAGGTGGAAGTCTGTACCTTTATTAAAACTGTGGGATCCATGGAGGTCCTTTCATTTCTATTTTCCAATCTGTAAATTTTGCATAATCAACAAATAACATTAAAAATAAAGTTTCCAATGAGAGAAGAAAGGACTTTTGAAGGATGTATGAAATCATTGTTGTGTAACCATGAAGATCTAAGTTGAATCTCAAAAAGCCATATAAAGATAATCTTGGGCCTGACAAGACAGCTGAGTGAGTAAAAGTGGCTGGCACAAAACCCTGATGACCTAAGCTAGGTCCCTGGATGCTGAAGTAAAAGAGAAAAACCAATTCCTGAATGTTACCCTTTGACCTCCTCATGGACAACATGGCATATGCTCTTCCCCAAACTCACATACTCAAACATATGCACTAAATTTAATTTAATTTTAGAAAGCAAGCTTGGCATAATCGTTTGTTTCCATAATTCCTGTGCCGAGTTGGTGGAGACAGGGGATTACTGGTATTATACTCACCACACATTCTAGTCATAAAGGTTGAGCTCCAGGAGTAGAAAAATCTTGTCTCCAAAAATAAAGTTCAGGAAAGTAACTGAAAAAGAAGAAAAAAAGATGAGAGAGAGAGAGAGAGAGAGAGAGAGAGAGAGAGAGAGAGTTGAAGTCCTCAGATATCAAAGATGCAGCAAGAGGTGCCTTGCTGGTCATTACCAGTCTGGACAGCTCTTGTATCTAGGAATCGCTTTGTTCCCTGTCCCAGTCTGTGACACATGCTTTGGGTTGCTGAATACTGTGTTCCGATCAAGCTCCTCACTTGGTTCTCAGCCAAAATTAGTCATGTGATATGACCACAAAGCAGATGTCAAGTTGAAGAGAGAGTGGTAGAAAGTAGATATTTTTCTATGAGTAAATATTAGGAAAAATATACAAGAAAGGGAAACATTAGATCTTCACTTGAAGTTGGAAATGATGAATCTCTCAAGTTAATTATTAACTGAAATTGATACCATAATTCCTCCTGTAAGTGCACAGTCTTTAGAGGTGAGGAATGAATAGTATATTTTGAGTGGCGACAGAGCTGGCAAGGAAACATTGTGGTAAATCATCTGAACACCCTATGCTAAGACAGCTAACTAGCCAGGAATCCAGGGAATTGTGAATCACAAATGTGCTAGTGAACTTTAAAGTTCTTTGAAAAGTATAAGCCTCCAAATGGAAAATATAGTATTGTTACTAATGTTTCTTCAGCTGATCCCCAACCTTTACACTTCAGCACTTGAATCTACATAAACACTTAACATTATTGATTTTGCCCTTGTTCAGTGTGCCCAGATCTAGGTGATGGTTCTATTTTCCTACTTATGTCTAGACCATATCTTGGCAAACATGTGGGGCAGGTTTTGCTAGGGTGGGTTCGGAACACCTGTGCTTTCTTAAATCATTATGTGGTAAATCATTAGCTGGAATGTTTAAAGGTTTGGCTTACTATGACTTTAAACAGTGACCTTTTCTGAAGAGAGATCATTTATGAGAGAACAAATGGAAACTAACTGATAAGTAGCCAGTAGCTCCTTAAAACACAACACATAAGCAACCAGCCTTGGTGTCTATTCCCAAAGCCAGTCTTCTTTGTTGGGTAATATCCCTCAGGCTTGCTTTTCAACACTTCTATTGAAGCTTTCCATTGAAGGGCATGATTTCCCACTGTTTGCGGTTCCCCTAAGAAGGAAACAATCCGGGAACTTCAGAGATTTAAACTTACCATTAAAACAAGGGGGTTTTTCCCCACTCTTGCTGTCAATTATTTCATAGTGGCAGGCTTGGCACATTTGCCAGCCCCACAAGGCATACAAATGGGTTCTCCATGGAGATGAAATTCTTCACTGTTGCCATTCCAAAAATGTATGCTTAAAAGAATGTACAGTGTTTTGTCTGTAAACACTTCTAGGACCAAAGCAAATTTATATCTTAGCTACTGAAGTTTGAACACAAGTCTTCCTTTTGTCAGGGCAGACACATATGTGACCCCCAGCAGAATAGGAAACTCCAACGGACATGCCTGTTGCAGACACAGCTGAACTGACTTTTCTTGGTTTTCCTCCCTTTGAATGACACATCAACAGCTGGTCTCCTAGAGGGATAGGCAAAAATAGTCATAGCTTGAGCCAAATAACTTCTCAAAAATTTTGTTGAGAATTTTGCAAACTGCTAAAACTTCTGTTTCTTTATATTCTTGCATATTTGAAGAAAATATTTAATCCACATGTTTCTGATGTTTCTGATTAACTTGCCTTTGGGAAAAAAATATCTTCAGAGTGCAAACTAGAATCCCAATCAGGAAAACAAATACAAATGTTTTCTAATGAAAATTGATGAGACTCGAATTGTACTTAATGTCAGGAAAGTCGTAATAAGAAATTAACATATTGGTGTGAATAAAATCAGTTTTCTTTCTTTATGGAGATAAGTCATATGATACACACGTACACATAGAATACAAACTTTCTTTCTTTTTCTTCAGTTCATGAAAGTGGTATTTCTGTTCTTTAGTTACATGAGCTGTAGTCACAGAATTTCAGAGAAAGCCATCCACACTGTCTTTCATTGAACTTGTCACCCAATTCCAGGAAAAACAAGAAGCAAGCTGAAAACAGAAAAATCAACTTCTACACTACATTAGTAATAATACTGAGCTTAAGTTTAAATCTTCATTGTTGAGTAATAAAATCATTAGGAAAACCGATAAAGCATGGACAATTTATTACAGAGAGTTCAAATTTTGTGAAAATCTATTTCATGAAACAAGAAGTAAACCAACTCAGTAAAATTGACAGTGCATTTTTCCCGATGCTTGGCCTCCTGGGAAGGACATACAGTAAAAGAATATCTGAACAATTACGAGTCTCCTGAAGGATCTCTTTTGTTTCACCAAATATTTTTTAGCTTGTTGATAAAGTGATTGCTATAAAAAGAAATCAACATCTTTCCAATGAAAAAAATTTAATAAAAAATTATGTTTGATCCCCCCAACCCCCCAAAAAGCTGATTCCACTGTTCTCTAGGAATGAGAGTATTAGAATTTGGGGCCAGCTGCAACTGCATCTTACAGCTTTCTTTTCCTTGATTTTGTTTTATTTGGCTGGCAGTGCACAGCTTCTAGTGAAAAATAAATCCCCTGATAGTGTTTGCATTCCTTGCATGTGTGTGAGACTACTATTTGGCTCAAAAGTTAAGTTCAGACCAAATCAAGTGCTCCAGCGTATGAGGGACCTAGTTTGCCTTTAACACTGACACAGAGAACAGAGTTCATCCATTCAGTTAAGACTTCTAGTACCTACTTGAAGGTGGATACAAAAGTCCATCTCAGAAGAGGGCATAATTTCACTACACCACTGAAACTTCTTAAACCCTTACTTTTCATTCAGAAATGTGTCTGGTAAGACACGAATACTTATAAATATGAAAAGAAACCAGAAAAGTTGGCTTACCTAGAAATGTCTTTGTGGCCTTGCTCTCAGTGTATGCCTAGCTGATGCCATTACCTTACTTTAAGTATTAAAATTATCAGCTACTACCACTTACCATGCACAATGTGACAAATGATAACAATAGGAACAGACAACAGAGACAGAAACAAGATTCTTAGCATTGTATTATTTTAGGAATTTTTTTCCACATGTTCAAATAGTTCCTCACATGGAAAGAAAGGCTCCACTTGGGTAATGATAAATGAAGACCTTTTGCATTACATAGATAAATTATAAACATAAAGGCAAAACATGATTGGCAATGTTACAATAAAATATTTTGCATTATATAAATGTGTCACATAAATGCATCATATATTGAGAGTATAATGAAGGAAATATTTTGAATCTACACCCACATGTAGAATTTTGTGCATTATTGTTCATAGATATAAAACTGAGAAATTAAACAAAGCCAAATTGCTTTAAGGTTACTTGGCCAAAAATATATTTAAAAAAATAACATAATAAATGTTTCACATGATATTTTCCTTTCGTTAAGTAAATATTATTCTTATATTAAAATTTGTTTTTGCAATATATGTCACATTGAAAGAATGAGATGAAAAAACAATGTATCCTGGTAGTCTCACATCTGTAGTGTGTGTATATATGTATATATAATATATCACTAAATGATAATAATTTAAGTGAAACACATGCCACATAATAAGCTAGGCATGGTTGTCCTCATCTTCAAGATAAAGCAGGAAGACCTCTGGTTGAAGGTTATTTTGAGAGACAGGTAGACAACCTGACTCAAGGATATACAGGCAAACAAAGTGTCACACAGACAGATATGAGTGAGAAAGACAGGGTCTGACAGATTTTAAACAGGGTTCTCTTGGACTTTTACGGAGGACCTTAAGAAGCTGCCTTCCAAGTACTGATGAGAATTCTGAGCAGCTAGGAGCATTGGCTGCTGTTCCAGAGGACCTGGATTCAACACCTAACACCTACGTAGCAGCTCACAACCATTTGCAGTCCCAGCCGAAGGAGACTGGAAGCAGCTTTCTGGACTCCCTAGGCACCAGAAACGTTTATACATAGATTTAATATAATCAGGGAAAACACCCACCCACACTGAAAAAAAATGTCCATCTTGTGTGCACTGAAAAGAGCTTAAGGTCCACTAAAGAACAAAATCATAATTTCAGTATTTGCCTTTAGTCTTACTACTAGAATGGGACAACACATTCATCTACTAAATGGAGTATCTTATGAAGTTGAGCAGAGCATTTCAGTTAGTTTGAGAGACAGAAAAGAGTTCAGAAATGTAGAAACAAACAAATAAACAAAAATGTAGGTTGACCATTTCTAAGTTTCTTTCTTTGTGAAGCAAAAAGACAGAACAATAATAAAGAAAGAACCAACTGGCTAACACCAGAGTTCTCCAGACACCCTTTTCCATGTGTCATGATTACTCAAGAAAACTTCAGCATCCTGCTTATTGAAGCTGCCCTGCTAGAGATATTTGGATGTTATTTCTCTGTTCCTGATTTCTCAGGTCAGATGAACAGTTCAGTTTCAGCTTTGTGACACAGAATTAGGTTTTGTATGAGTGGCTTCAGTTTTTTATTTTTGCCTAATTTGTAGGCGTCTAGTACAAGTGTTTAGTTCAAAACAACTTCCTGTAAATTTATTTCACACTTGTTTAAATAGCATTTAAAAGTTCTAGTGCTGTAGTAATGTCTTTGGTGGGAAGAATACCTTACTTCCTCTTTCCCAGGTTTACGTCTTTAACAGACTGCTTGATATTTATTTCACAGAGTTCTGCTTGAACAGTGTGGTTAGTCGTTTATAGAATGTTAACATCTGTTAGAAGTTAAACGTTAAGAACATTGACAAACATGAAAATAAATGGTCTGGTCAGCGTATTAATATGAGCAATTTAATATTCTTGTTTTGGGTGCACTGGCTATAATAATAAATTGCCATTATTTTTCCTCATTAATTTAATTATATTTTTCCACTTTACAGGCTGATCAAAGCCCCACCCTCTCCTCTCCTCCTAGTCCCATCCCCATTCCTCGATCTCCTTTTCCTGAAATAATGGAAGCTCTCCCATGGGTGCCGACTCACCCTGGTATATGAAGTTGCAACAGAACTAAGTGCTTCCTCCCCCATTAACTCCAGGTAAGGCAGCCCTGCTACAGGAAAGGGAACAGAGTCAGAGACTGCCCATGCTCTAATTGTTAGGGAACCCACATGAAGATCAAGATGCACATCTGCTACATCTGTCTAGGGGACCTAAGTACAATCCATGCATGCTCTTTGGTTGGTGATTCAGTCTCTGTGAGACCCCAGGGGTTCAGCTTAGTTTACTCTGTAGGTCTTCTTGTGATATACTTGATCCCTCAGGCTCCTGGATCTCTGCTTCATCTATATCCTTTCATTTCTTGTATGCAGGGCAAATTTTGGGTCAAAGGTTTGGTGGGTGGGTTGCTGTCCACTTCCCTCTACTGGAAGTCTTGCCTGGCTATGGGAGGTGTCCTCTGCAGGTTTTGTTTCCCCCACTAGTAGTAGTCTCAGCTAGGGTCATCCCTATAGATTCCCAGAAGCTACCGAGTCCCAAAGATACTCCTCCACACTGATTTCCATTCTCTCTTCCAGCCTTCCCAGCCCCCTACTCCTGATCACGACCTCTGTCACCCTCTCTACCCATTTTCCACCCAGTTCCCTCTCTTTATCTACCTCAAATGTCTATTTTACTTCCATTCTGAGTGAGATTCAAGCATCTTCCTTTGGGCCCTCCTTGTTACTTAATATCTTTTGGTCTTTGAATTGTAGACTGCCAACAAAGCCAAATAACCCAATGTAAAAATGGAATACAGAGGGCTGGAGAGATGGTTCAGAAGTTAAGAGCACTATATGCTTTTTCAGAGGTCCTGAGTTCAATTGCCACCTTCTGTAATGAGATCTGGTGCCCTCTTCTGGCCTGCAGGCATAGGTGCAGGTAGAATGCTGTATACATCATAAATACCTTTAAAAAAAATGGAATACAATCCTTTTTTTCTTTTAGATTTATTTATTATATTTATAGGAGTACACTGAAGCTGTTTTTAGACATACCAGAAGAGGGCACCAGATCCTATTACAGATGGTTGTGAGCCACCATGTGGTTGCTAGAAATTGAACTCACAACCTTTGGAAGAGCAGTCAGTGCTCTTAACCACTGAGCCATCTATCCCAGATGGAGGATTTGGAGAAGGGACTGAAGGAGCTGAGGGAGTTTGCAGCCCCATGGAGGGAGCAATAGGGGCAACTGGCCTGACCCCTCGATACACCCGCCAGGAGACTGGATCACCAACCAAACAATACACGTGGAGGGACCCCTGGTGCTGGCCACAAATGAGGCAGAGGAGGGTCTTGTTATCCATCAGGGGGAGGAAAGGCCCTTGGGACTGAGGATGTTAGATCCCCCAGTATAGGAGTATGCCAAGGAGGGAAGACTAGAGTGGGTAGGTGGGTGGGTGGGGGAATACCCCCATAGTGGCAGGGGGAGGGCGGAGGGAATGGGGAGGTTCCAAAGGGGAGATCTGGAAGGGGGGAAACATTTGAAATGTAAATAAAGTAGGAAAAAAATGAAAAAAAAACTTTAAAAAAAAAAAAAAGGAATACAAAGTCAAACAGGGAATTCACAACAAAGGAATGTTGAGAATGGCTGAGAATGACTGAGAATGACTTATGAAAACTCGTACTTTTTCATGCTAATCTAGATGATGTTGGAAGTTCATTTGTAGTAGTAAATTATCTTAGGTATTGTCTGCTTAGGCTGCTAGATAAGCCATTAGAACTGTTTTCCAAAGACCAATACTGTACACTGATTTCTTCAGCTTATTTCTATTTGATTTGGAAAGCAACACAAACTTTCTGGTTTCAATTTTATAAACCAGTTTCTAATAATGTATATTTTGTTGTGACTCTTTTGAGATACAAATAGTTTTAGTAAGCATTACTGGGTTTTCATAATGAAATATATCCAATATGTGTCAATACTTTTATATGTGAATTTTAAAGATTTGTTCATATACTTTATCATCTCTGTGGATTTTTTTTTTTTTTTTGTAAGTATGAAACAGGATCTTATGGAAGCCAAGCAGGGCTAGGGCTAGAACTCGAAACAGTTCTTTTTCCTGGGGCTTTCAAATGCTAGATCGATATATGTGCACTTATTTCTGGCTTATGTTAGCTAGCCAACATCTTCTAGTTGCACTTCCTAAATTCACCACCTCTATTCACATAAAAGTGATCTCTGTCACTGATCTTTGTGCCTAGAAACCAGCATGAGCCTCAGATCCAAGGAGGCTCTGTATCTAATTTCCCGTTGCCACAGAGTATGGCCACTGTGCTAGGTGAAGGTGGAAGCTCTTTAATAACATCCTTTTGGGGCTCAAACATGCAGGTCTTTATCGCAGAAAGGACATATAGCGGAGTAGGGTGAATTAATGATGCTTATGAGCAAATATATTGTGATAAAAGGGCTTTAACTAATACTCACTGCTGAAGGATTCCTGCATCTCTTTCTGTTTGATTATTTGTATTTCTTTCTTCGTAATTTGTCTCCATTCATTCCTTCACTCTCCTTGCCTGTTGACCTCTATCTGCACTTTGTAACATGGAATTAGAAAAGATTTGAAGACTATTTATCACCCAGTTCAATGATCTTTTATTTTCTACTTTGAAAAAAAATCAATGTTATACATTTGAACGGAATTGTTGTTATTTTGTTTTCTTCATTTTCAGTCAAAAACATGACAAGAAAAAGTTTTCATAAATCTTTAACATAAATTTTAAAGTGATAAAGTAACAATGACCACTCTCTTGTCTTTATTTGTATGTGAGGACTGCTTGACCATCATGTCTGTGGCCTTCAATTCAAATCCTACAACAACAAGGACAAAAATAATCTTTCATTAAATTAAAAATGAGTGTGTGAATAGCAATGTCCCCACGTTTTCATTGTGTGATTCAAAATGGATTTCTACTATTTTTTCCTTTTCTGTTTTCTAATGCACATTACACTTTCAAGTCCATTTTCAAAATGAAATAATCTCTGCAAAGTATATAATCAAAGGATTTATAAATAATCATCCTCTAGACAGATATCAAGGCTAGTATTACTTTGGGGCAGGCAAACTTTACTATCATTTCTAGTTTCATAATAATATCCAGTTGATAATGGGCCTGAGAAGCAGTTTCTAGTCTATGGGCTATTGAATACTACTCAAATAAACTCAGCATTTTCCAATATCTTGCAATATGTTGATGCATTCATACATTTTAAATGTTCATGTCTGAGATTTGGATATGAAATCAGACATGTTAATTAATAAAATGCCTATTCTTCAGTGAGATTTACATCCTGAATAATTTTCAATTTATTGGACTTTAGTGCATTTATAGTAATCCTCAGCTGTGGTGATGCAGCAACAGATGACCCAGAAGCAGATGACTAACAGTGTTGGCAAACCACAGAAGCCAGGAAAGCTTTTAAGGCACAATGAAGAATTTTAGAATTGATGGATTGCCAGTATATCCGAAGTTAGTTCAATGATCTGTTCCTGGCCAAAGACCTCTACTTTGATGGCATGTTCAAGACCAATTGCAGCTCTCCACATTTTAAAACTCAAATGAGGATCCTTTGTGTGAAAATCCTGGAGGTCCTGAGTAAGTTGTGTAAACATTTTTTTTGAGCTAGATACTCTCAAAATAACGAGAAAGATGTGGGCAGCAAGAGCAATATGCGCTGAGTGACCTACACACACACACACACACACACACACACACACACACTCATTTAAAAACAATAGATTTATTTATTTTTCTATATGAGTACTCTGTAGCTGTTGCAGAATAGGGCATCTGATCCCATTACAGTTGGTTGTGAACCAGCATGTGTTTGCTCTAAATTAAACTCAGGATCTCTGGAAGAGCAGTCAGTGTTCTTAACTGCTAAGCCATCTGTTCAGCTACACTTTTAAAATTCCTAATACTTTAAATGTATATCTTAGGGTTTATAATACTAAACTCATTGTAGTGGAATTTTAGCCTAATTAATTGATTGGATAATAAAGACAACAAGAAGTCAATCGCTGGGTGAGGAGGAGGTAGGCCTTCTGGGTCAGAGAGAGGAAGAGGAACTTAAGAGCAAGGAACACCCGTTCTTTGATGGAGAGGCGGGAGCAAAAGGCAGCAACATGTAGACTGGGAACTCTTAGATGTGGTGGCAGATTCTGCCAGAATCTGCCAGAATCTGCCACCAGGAGATTTCTAAAATAGAATAGTTGATGAGTTTAGGGCGATTGATTCTGCGCCCAGCGGTTGTGTTATCTGTTGATTCTAAACTAAGATTGTGTGGTGTTTTACGTTCACAGCAACTCAGGTAGGCTCCATGGGATAGAGCCAGTCTTGGCAGGCTAGCGGCAGGAGATGAACGACTGGGAATGTGAGTGGTTAGGCTAAGGTGGCTAGGGAAGAGAAACTGGGTTCATGGCGCTTAGGGATAGCCATGGGGGTAATAGTGTACATTGCATTTTAATAATTACATGCAAAAACCCACAAAAGAAAGAAGAATTCAATTGACAAGAAATAAAATTTATGAAAAATTCAACTTAGTAGAAGAAAGCAAATGTAAATAATGATTATTATGATCTGCCTGACTTCTAACCATAGTAAGTTTCTGGTTATGCTGAATGAAAACATCCTGGACATTTATCCTCACAGTTTTTGCTAGGACTCACGTAACTTTTCTATTTGAAAGCAAATTAACTATTGATGAGGAAGATGATCTTTGGCCAATTGTCTTTGTTGGCTGTAGGATGACCCAAAAAAGTAAATATATTAAAAACTTTGGCTAGTAAATCATTTTCAAAAAAAGAAAAGAAAAGAAAAGAAAGGAAAGAAAGAAACAAAGAAAGAAAGGAAGGGAAAGAAAGCAAAAATTTAATTCAGAGCCAGAACTGACTTAGCATGTCTTCTACATTCATGCATTCATGAATGTACACTGGTACATTCCAAAACACTGCATTTTCTTAAAGCGTCTTCAAGATTATAACAAATTAAAACACATGAGATTCTGAGCTGACATCGAGTATACATCAATTTATAGAAAAACAATTGTTCAGCATGTGAATAGCTTCTCAAATACAGTGAAGATTTCATTTCCTAGTATTCTGGGTACTAGAGAATTTACAGATCATTATACAGTTGGTAACAAAGACATAGTTAAGGGTTGCCTAGAATCACTGTGGACTGAATGTCTCAGGGAAAAGGCAAAGTGCAATTTATGTACCAGGAAGTGAGTGTAATTTGCATAGGGGGCATATAATCAAAAACAAAAGACTCTTGACTCTTCAAATTAAACCACCCTGTGTTCTTTAAAAAGAAGGACTTAGGAACAGCACCACATTGGAAGTGTTAATAATACAGCTCAGATAGAGAACAAATGATATGTTACCAACCATGAATCTGTGATTCCCGAGCAATATATTTTAGTAAAACCCAGTTGATGTTGTTTATTCAGTTCATGCATGCATATAAAAAGTATAAAAAACACTGTTCAGTCTATTTAAAGTGAACTAAATCTATCAGTTAGCACATAGCAGTTAAGTTTCTGTTTTGTTTTATGAAGTATTAAAAGAACCAAGCATAGAGGAGAGAACATGCCCCAGGGAAGAGCACACCAAGTGATTGACCAGTGCCAAATAGCCAGCCCTGAAAACATATATACAAGTAAATCTCTATAGACTTAGCAGGTTATAATTGAGAATATATGTATACATAAAAACATGTATGCACGACGTAACAATTGATGATAAGAGAAGCCATGAGTTTGGAGGACAGTAGGGTAGCTTTATGGAAGAGCCTACAGGGAGGATAAAGAAGTTACGTACAATCTCAAATTAAACACCCCTCAAAATAGAAACAAGGTGAATATCTTAAATTCGATAAGATACTAAGAATGAAGTTTCAAATAACTCTAGACTTCATTCCCGATTTATATGAATGTAATATAATATATAAGTATAATGTATATGAATGTTATATAATGTAAATAGCCTCTAGTTTTGCTTTCTTTCTTTTTTGTGTTTTATCTTTAGTTTAGTTTTGTTTTTTGAGGCAAAGTGTTGCTATTTAGCACAAGCTATTCTAATTCTCACTAAGTATCCTAGGCCAGCAGAAAATTCCCATTCCCAATCCTGCCTACCAAGTACAGTTGGAAAATGTGCTCGCCACATGTAGTATAGGCAACATTCTTTAAGATCGTATTAAAATATTACTGTTTGGCAAATTATTTTTCTATGTTCTTGAGACTAGAAATCTTAAACAATGAAATAAAAGTTTATTTCTTCTCCCACTTTCCTATTAGCTCTGCAGATTGGCAATCAGAGCACACATTATCTGGTTTCCTAGATATCCAAGCTCAGCTTTGGTCTCCCTCACTGAAGAAGAGACCACAAAGTCCAGAACATAGTCAAGCATTTGCATTTTCTTCTGCCCATGAGATGTACTCTGAATAGCTGGAATCAAGTAGACCAAGATCGTTGTTTAGGGACAGGGGTCTTGTAAATTCAAGCTCACGGAACCTGAGCATCAATTGAAGAGGCTTTCTAGACAAATAAATAAATAAAAAAAAACAACTTTAGCCAGATGGTGCTTAAGGAAAAGCCAATCAAATGCCTTTCATATGGATGAGCTCAGCATATTAGCTGAGTCACAAAAGGTAAATCATAAATGTGGCATAGATTTCTTTTCCTGGTGCTTTCTTTTGAAGTTACTCTTTCATTTTTCTTAACAGTCTTATGATTTTAAATAAAGAAAGAAATGATCAGATGCTAAAACAAAGGTACTGTTACTTGTCCCCAGTGTTGCTGGCATCATGGTCGTGTGGAAAGAAGGCAGCACTGTGGTATTTTGTCTGGCTCATACACTTTTGACTCATCTAAATCTCTGAGTAACATTTCCCTCATTTATGACATAGACAGGAACTATCTTCCCCCAGAATTGTTTCAAGGTTTAAGCTTAGTAATGGGTTTTTGGTAAAAGGACTTGCAATTTGAATATAGAATCAGTCTAAGTAAAATTCAGACAAGAATTTAGAGGACTCCTAAAGGCCATTTGTTTACATAAGAATAAAGGAGGATTTTCTCCAAGGAAAGTGAGAGACAAGGACACAAAAGGTGAAAAAAAAAAAAAATAATGACAACCCTCACATGAACTTTCTTATCTGTCAGCTCATGAGAAAATCCCAAGAAAACAATATGCAACATTCAAACCAATCATTTGAGGATACTCAAAACAAAGGCATTAGCTTCTTTGTTTATAATTATGGCAGTGGTGAGTCAACACTCCTCTTGCTTGTATTAGACAAGTATTTTAGTAGTGAGCTACATTCCAAGCCCATAAAAAGCAGTGCAAAAAAAAAAAAAAAAAAAAACCTGCATCAAGTAACAAAATATAAAAACAAATGAAAGATTTGAACAATTTCTGACTGTTCATAGAATTTAGCCTATGTTCATTTGGACATCCAGAAACACAGCTGAGTTCTTCCATATCAGAAATAACAGGGAAAACAAATGTGGATGTGAGTCACAAATTCTGATGCTTGGCATTGACAACAGTATCTACAAAAAATTAGCTCAAATATACCATCGTCATGTTGTAAAAGTTATGGGTCATGTGTATTCCTGAAGTAGGAAGATGAGAAGGAGGACCAGATATAAGAGTGGTGTCCTTAGAGAGGTGACAATTAATAAATAAGCATAGCATACAGCAGGAAAGAAAGGTACTGAGCATCGGAGGCTAAAGTCATCACACTTAAGGGGCAAAGGTCAGTACTTTAAATATTAAAGGTCCTGTGTAATATTAACAAACCTCCAAAGAATAAAATGGTAAAGCCTCAGTCTACCACAGGAAACATCCTATTAAATATCACCAATCTAAATAATGTTCATTTAGTATAATTGTATACTTAATTAAAAAGTAGCCTGGCACCAAATTAGAATTTTATATGTAATAAAGTTGAAAGGCAAACATAAAAGTGATAGGTCATGAAAACAGTGATAAAGTGAAAAATCTTATGAGGATAAATTTCCTGTCAAAATGGCAATGGAGCAAAAGAGAAGAAAAGATAAACAAAATTACCATGATTGAGAATGTAAGAGAGAACATCGTTAGAGACATAGAAATCAAATTGTTGCTAGATGACATGATTCCTTGGACTGAGATAAAGCATCTCAGTCTACATTCAATGATCAAAATGCCTCTGTCAAGATAAATGGATGGACCTAGATAGAAACTCAATCCAGCTATGCTTCTTCAGATGATTTGTTCTGCAAGGCATGTGAGATTTTTTTCCCTTTCTTTTTTGCTAGGCATGAATGTACTCATTTGTTTTCCCTAAATATTGCCCTGAGTTCAAGGTATGCTTTGTATTAATAAACACCAGAGTGAAAAACAAAGGCAATGAACAATAGCAATAACAAGAGCAAAATCAAACAAACAAAATCCCCTGGCTTCCTGAACATGCATTCAACAAAGTAAGAAACTGAACCAACTTCCTAAGACACAAATTACCGAGAAATCTGAAGTTCCCGAGGTAAGTGAACAAAGCAAGGTTATGTAGTATAAAGCAAAGGTTTGTAGATAATCAGAAATGTGTTAAACATGTTGAGTTTGAAATTTCAGTTTTCTAAAGCATGAAATTATAGGCCTCAAGAGTTTTTATCTCATTTGCAATTTCTGTTTACCATTTAAATGTAACGCCATGCTAGAAGGCAGCTCAGCTTTAGAGTGCTTGCCCAGTATCCATAAAGCTCTGGGCTTGACCTCAATAACTTTAAGAAAATAAAATAAAATAAAATTACATTCTAATATCAAAAAGTAAAATAAAAAACAAATGAGCAAAGAAATAAAGAAGTAACATTACCAAATCAAAAAGAAAAGTATTCCAGAAAACAGAGACTGTGAAGACATAACCTGCTTTATAAAGTAATCACTGTACAGAATAAGACCAGGCAAAGTTAGTGTGAAGTGTTTAAAAAGAAAGAAAGAGAATGAAGATAGTAGAAATCAATATCTTTATTGAGTACAAAGCTTCACTACAAAATGATCACCAAATGAATTTGGTGTTATGTGGTGTTTGCCTCAAAAATGAAAGATTTCTTCCAACTTCAAGAATAAGTCAATGCATTATGCTCATCATATTATCGCATTAACAACAACAACAAAAAAAACAATAACAACTGAGGATTACAATCTTAATGGAAACTAATAAAATTTACTGCCTACTTCTAAGAATGAAACCAGTCTGAGAATTCAGAATGGAAGAAATATTCTTATTTTTAAATAAGATAGTTTACTTATATTTTTATGTGTGTGAGTGTTTTGCTTGTATGTATGACTGTGTACCATGTACATGCCTGGTACCTGTGGAGGTAAGAAAAGGGTATCATTCCAACAAGACTGGACTTTCAAACAGCTGTGACCCTGTAGGCTTAGACTTTCAAAACCTATGTTAATACAGGCTCTTAAAGACTTTAGCTTTCCTTCTAGCCCATCAACTAAAGGTAGGACAGAAAGATGGTTAATGGGACAAGGGGGTTAGGGACTTGTTTGGAAGAAGTTCTTTGGAGCAATTCCAATCTTTGTGGTCAGTTGTCAGGATATCAGCAATTCAGTCTAGAACATCAAACATGAATCAGTAGCAGCAGTCTAGTCAACAAACATGAATCAGTAGCAGCTCCTTGATCTAGAAGAAACCACAAAGCTCTGCCCAATTGTCAGAAGTCTGCAGAAGTGGCAAGAAGCAGTGGAATACCATTAGAAGTTCTTTGGCACATTTCTCCCTACAAAGCCAAGTCAAACGAGGACCAGCAAAGTGCTGCAAGAACTAAAGCAAGAGCATTGTTAGTGAAAACCAGGGAAGCATTGCAAGGCAAGGCGAGCCAACGGGAGAGCTTCGTTCTTTGGGGTTCTACTTATACTCTTTCCAAACATCACATGTCCTCTAACGTATCCGTTTCAGCAAAACATCCTATCATAAGGCCGTTTCCAGAAAAACACCACATGACACAACTGAGTCTCCAAAGGAAGCAGAGATTTCCTCTTTAGGACCCATGTGTTGGTGCTGCCAATTGAACCCAGTTTCTCTGGAGCAGCAACCTCTCACCACTGAACCATTGATCTATGCTCAGAAGAAATACTGTTTTCTTGATTGAGTTTAGATTATTTTATATAAAATAGTCTGATTGCAGTTTCCCCTCCCTCAACTCCTCCTGAAATATTCTTAATTTGAAAGGAAAACTCACCAAAAGATAACATTTTACCAGTAAATGGTACTTTCTGCCTGAGATCGAGATTAAGAAGTTTACCCTTTATATTCCTACTAGGTCAAATATTAGACGATCTAGAAAAAAGGTAAAAAGTAGGAAGAGTAATATTTGGATTCGAAGGAAGAAATAAATTTGTCACTATTTACAGTGATGATTATGCAGAAAATACTAAGAAATAGAAGCTCCTGACAGTTAATGTAACAATGTCAACTGGGAAAGTAACACTTAAAAAATCACTCAAATACATAGGTATTATCACAGAAGCTGTACAACCAGAAACACTCTAATTCGATCTAAAATAATGTGTAAGATTGCTCTTCTCAAAATACCAAAGTATTAATGAACGGAATCAACAGAAGTCTAATTAATGGAAATACTACTTCAGATTTGAAGTATCATCTCAGATATGTCAGCTTTCTCTAAGCTGATCAATAGCCTGATACTTCTGATGAAAACATTAGGGGATACCTTGGAGATACAATCAAGCTTATTCTAAAATTTACATGAAAAACAAATTTTGTATAAACACTAACTGGCAATGTGACTGACGGCTGTCTGTAGGTATCAGAACACAGAGGCCATAGACCATTCAGTTAGCCAACTTACTATCTCTCGAGAACTGGCATAGGGAGGTGTCGTAGTAAACATGTCTTTTTAATCCTGCATTCCTTCCTTACTCACTTCCTCTTCCTCCCTCCCTCTCTCCCTCCCTCTCTCCCTCCCTCCCTTCCTCCCTCCCTCCCTTCCTCCTTCCCTTGCTTCCTTCCATCTTGTCTTCTCCCCAACACCATCTGTGATAGTATTGGGTTTTAAACCTATAACTAATTTTTCTATAAATTTCTAACAGGGTACTTTTATATATATACAATAAGCAACTCTTTCAACCTAAAAAGAAGGCCAATTTTTAAAGAAAAGTTGGTGAAAGGCCTGAATAAAATTTGTACCAAGAGGGAAATACCTATGGTGAGTAAACATTTGAGAAGATGCCTGAAAACTTTAGTTTCCAAGAAACCACAACTTTCACAGCATAAGGATGAGTAGTATTAGAACAATATTAGAAATGTAGAAGAGTAGGCATGGTGTGTTGTTAATGCCAAATGGTACAGCCACCCTAGGATGTAGTGCTGCTGTTTTCTGTTAGATCAAACATACACTTACATTATTTAACAACACTAGCTTGGGTATTAATTCTGTAGTAACTGATGCTGACTTCGAGGGACTTTAAGCCAAGTGGACTTTTGGCCAACTCTTGAGGCGTTTGTTGACATTGAAGCTAACATGTTGTTGACAGGGGCCAAGCATGCTAGGAAATATTCAGATAGACTCTCAGTTATCATTCCTCAAAAATCAGAAACACTAAGGATAGAAAATACAAAAGCTTTATCATGAAAAGACACATACACGAATAGCATTATTCATAATTTCACCTGAGAGGAAACAACCCAGGTACCACTCAACTGCTTAATGAATAAAGAAACTGATGTTCATCTCTGTGACAAACTATATCTCAGAAGTATTAGTAATCAATAGAAAAAAATATTGATGTATAAAACAACATGAAGGTTTATGAAAATCATTGTACTAAATGATAAGAGACAAAATATTATATCATGTATGACGCTATCTATAGTGCTTATGCTTTTTGTTTTGTTTTATTTGTTTTTCTTTTTCATTTTTATTGGTTACTTTATTTATTGACATTTCAAACGTTATTGCCCTTCCCAGTTCCCTCTCCATAAACCCCCTCCCCAGCCTCTATGAGGGTGTTCTCCCATACGTCCATCTATTCCTGTCTCAGCTCCATAACATTCTCCTACCCTGGGTCATCAAGCCTCCATAGGACCAAAGGGCTCTCCTCGCATGGAAGCCTGCTAAGGCAATCCTCTGCTACATACCCAGCTGGAGCCGTGGGTCCTCCATGTGTACTCTTTGGTTGGTGGTTTAGTCCCTGGGAGCTTTGAGGGTCTGGTTAGTAGATATTGTTCTTCCTATGGGGTTGCAAACCCCTTCAGCTCCTTCAGTCCTTGCCCTAACTTCTCCATTGCGTCCCCGTGCCCAGTCCGATATTTGGCTGCCTGCATCCACATCTGTATTGGTCAGGCTCTGGTAGAGCCTCTCAGTGAACAGCCATATCAGGCTCCTGTCAGCAAGCATTTCTTGGCATTAGCAATAGTGTCTGAGCTTGGTGTCTACAGATGAGATCGATCCCTAGGTGGAGCAGTCTCTGGATGGCCTTTTGTTCAGTGTCTATTCCACTCTTTGTCCCTGCATTTCCTTTTGACAGGAGGAATTCTGGATTCATATTTTTGAGATGAATGGGTGGCCCCATCCATCAACCAGGGGCTGTGCCTATACACTGTCCATATACACTGCATATACACTGTATGTGTTCTCTACAGGTTTTTTCTCCACTTTGTTGGGTATTTCAGCTAATGTCATCCCTGTTGGGTCCTGGGAACTTCTTGTGTCCCTGACATATGGGACTTTCTAGTGGCTAACCCCAGTTCCCCCTCCCCTCCCTGCTACTCTCCTCTTTTCAAATTCCTGACCCTTTGTACTTCTCTCCCATCTCATCCTGAATCTGAACCGATCCACCTTTTCCCTCCCCCTCCTTTCTTCCTCCCAGATACCCTATTCCCTCTACTTCCAGAGATTATTTTCTTCCTTTTTCTGAGTAGGACTGTAGCACCCACACTTTGGTGTGGTCTTCTTTCTTCTTGGGTTTCCTATGGTCTATTCTTAAAGAATAAACTATATATGGAGAGAAAATGAAGCAGTGGTTGGTAGCGATGAAGGAGAGAGTCATAATTATCTATAAGGAAACTATAGAGAGAAACTTTGGAAAGAAATAGAATAGTTTTTGCCTGTTGCATTTATTAATGTTTATGTAGAACTATGAATACATTCAAAGACAATTTCATCAGTAAAAGCCTGTAGATAAGTCTACAAATGAATTTTAAAACACAGAGATACTTTTATATGCTAACAGGAAATGAGTACATCTTATTAATAATTCAACTTTTTTATTCTTTCATTTTAAATTTTTTCATATAATGTATTTTATTTACATTATTTTCCATCTCCCAGCCTTTCTCAGATCTTCCCATCAACCTAATGGCATGTTTACCTTTAAAGAAAAAAACAAAGCAAATGATCAGCTAAAAGAACACACATACACAAACACACACACACACACACACACACACACACACACCAAACAGAATCCATGAATCTCTATTCTGTTGGCCAATTACTCTTGAGCATGAAGTATACTTCTCTAGAATAGCTGATGTATTCACTCAGTGTTATTCCATTGGAAAAACAAGGCACCTAATCTCCTTTCTCAGGAATTATGAATTCTTGATTAGTGGTGAACTTTGTGCCCACTTCTCCATGTGCATCTTATTGTCTGGCTTGAACATGTTTTCACTTATTAAAGAAGTATTTCACTATGTAGCCCAGGTTGGCTTTTGGTCTGCAATCCTCCAGCCAACTTTCTGAGTGCTGAAAGTTTAGACATGTATCATTAAAATAGCTAAGATTAATCTTACCTCTTAGTGTTATGATTGAGTTATTAAATAACATAGAAAGAATGGAAAGATGTCATAGCACTAAGAGAATTTGTAGCTATTTTGGAGGATGTATCTGGTTCCTAGAAGGATCACACCCACCTATAACTCCAGCTCCAGGATATCTGATGTTCCTTTGACCTCCAATGTCACATGTATACATGTGACATATATATATATATATACCCATACACACAAAAATAATAAAAATAAGTCTTAGATGAAGAGGACTATGGGACTATGAAAATTTCACTATGAATTCAACTGTGTTTTGAATTTGCCTTTTGCTCTTCTGGAAAATTACATTAACATCTCTGATTATCACTGTATTTATCTCTAAAGTGGGAATAAAAATTATATACCTTTCAGGTTTATTGTAAATCTTACCTTAATATAAAATTAGATACTTTTGAGATTGCCTTGCAGGTTAGAAAAGCACCATGTATAGTAGGTTTTCTTTATTGTAAGCAAAAATATAATTATGTATGTATAACATAAAGTAGTAACCTGTTTTTGAAAACTGTGAGACTTTCAGATGCATATAACATTTAATAATTTTTAATGATATCTCTCATAAGAATTTCTTTTATGTCATAATAAAAAAACACATTGGATATTATTAATACACTATATCTTCTAACAGTGTACATCTTAATCACTTTCTATTGATAGACTTCTCATGAAATCTATCAATATAACTTTATTTTGTATTTAAGACATCATTAATGCTTTTTTATTTCAGAAAATGTACATGTAAAAATCCTTTGTAATGACCTGATGGTTTTATGTATGTGTATATGTGTGTGTGTTTGTTTGTCTGGAGATTTATTATATATCTCTGTCTTACTATAGAGGATTAAATAAGTTCTAGTTTTATAAAGGTCAGTCCAACTTTGTCCTTTGCAATTAACTTTATTTTTAAGCCTTATCACAAATTTGTTTTACCCATAGCTTAGAACTTTCTACTATGCTTTCATCAAGAAATTTTATGAACATTTTTATTTCAGAAATTAAGTCCTATTGTTGTTCAGCTGGAATATATTAATTATCCTTTAAAAAAAACCCACAGCACAAACTAAATATGCTTTCAAACAGGACAAGGTAGTAAGAACTAATTTTTAGAATAAAAAATTGTGTTTTCAAGAAGTAAACACATGCACATACTTGTGTGTGTATATTATGTATGTATAGTACACACACACACACACACACACACTCCAAATAAATCACTCTATCTACTTCTAAATTCTCTTTAGACTAAATGTGTAACTTTATCTTAAGAAAACAGTCTCAGGCATTTTGTTCTGCATTCCCCCTCTGGTTCCCAGGACTAAAGTAGACAGTAGTGGAAGATGAGCCACCTGTTCTGTAAGTGGAGATCTCTATGACACAGCATCATTCTCCTTGTTTGCAATGCCAAGGGTCACTCTCCACCTTCAAGACTTAAAAGAACACATGTCAAAATTATTTGTGCTACATCTCAAGGGCTAGGGATATGATTTCAAAAAGTCTGAATTGTAAACTTCTACTTGTATTTTTTGATAACGAGAGTAAAATCTCTCTGACAATCCACCCTCTGCTACAATACAAGGTCTTCAAGACCAGGAAGTTTCTTTGACTGAATTTATGGAGAATGCTCATGAGATGCTTATTATAAAAGCCATGTGAGGGACTTTTGAAGAAGATATGTGTATGCATGTGTGTGAACAAAGATCAAATAGGGGAGAGAGAGAGAGAGAGAGAGAGAGAGAGAGAGAGAGAGAGAGAGAGAGAGAATGTGTAATACTTAGGTTTCTTACTTAAAGGAAGGTGTAGTGAAATCTTTCTAAATTGAAAACTTATTTTTGCTGTAAATAAATGTTGTTTAGCTATATGATAAAAGATAAATAAACCTGAGAATCATACTTTATCATTTATGATTGAAACATGTTATTGCTTTTTTATGCTGCTTAAAATGTAGTGTATGTTAGTCATTCCCCATACAGATTCTGTACAGCAAGGTAGATTTATTTGATTCAGAATGATAGGCTATTTTCAACTTATACATTGAATAAAAGCTTCTCTTTTAAATAGAAAGTCTTAGTTGCATTTGTGCAATTTAGAAATTTGTCCTTTAGGATTTAGGTAAATTCTTCCTGTCAACATTATTTCTTCTAAAGGCCATTATATTTCAACAGCTGTAAAAAAAGCTACCAAACATAGATGAATCATTAAAATACTCTGTAAGACAAATATTGTTGTTGACATAGTTTCCTGCAGCATTAAAAAATCCTAAATGGCAAAGAATAATTTTTGGTTAATCTAACAGAAACAAATGTCTTCGAGCATTGTTTTGACTTAGCTAGTGAGTTTAATGTTAGGCACGGTCAGGAAAATTGAGTAAGGCTTGTTGGAAGACATGATTAGCATAAATTTACAGCTGGGCTTAAGTTTGCTGAAATTGATGATCCACTTGTTATGTGGGATGAACTCACAGTGTATTGAGTTACTCCACTCAAGGTCCTGTGAGGCTGTGATATGTGGGAACTGCCCTATTCGACCTCTGTTCAGCGATGCATCACAAATGTGCAGTATTGTACTTCCTTAGAAAACACACTCAATAGACTCAATACATTTCAGCCTCATGCTGACTGCTATGCAAAGCCAGCATAGTTAAGTTACATGCATCTTTCAATTTTAAAACAAGAGGAAATTGGGGGAGGGGACATATTTCTCATGGATTAGCATCTTGTGATTTGTTTTTCCGGTTAACTAATAAAAATTTGGGAGATCATATTTCAGAAATTAAAGGAAAACATAGTTCATGTTGTTATTTTTTAATGTTTAGGAAATCTAAAATCGCTGGGGAAAAACAAATAGCTTTTTTAAATGAAAGTGTGCCACATCATGTCAATTAAGTCTACAATTAAGGATGGAATACATCTTGAAATGTTTATGAGCATTTCAGATCTTACCTGAATCTTAAATATTTGTGCATCTCTGCATATGTGTACACGATATAGACAGATAGCAACAGTAAGGTCCTGCTGGCACAGAATCATATAAGATCATGTTGAGACCCTGTATTCATCACTCAATATATCTTTTATTACTGTATTCAAGCAATAGATTTGATTAAAAGGTGAATGTATGGTATTGAATGTGAATATAAATAACAGGGACAATTTGAAGCCTGCCATGTTTTTAACCTACTTAGGGTTTTATATATATCTATGAATGTTTAACATGGAAAAGGCAGATGATAAAGGAATGTGGAGGTAAAGAGGGTATTTATGATAATACAGTTAATATTTTGTATGTTCATAAGTAAATAATTAAATGCATATATTGGATTCCAATAACATAATGAAAGTTCAGTTATCTTTTAAATTGTAATATTATGTGAAAATAATGACCATTGAAAATTAACTCATCTGGTCTGGAGAGAGAGCTCAGTGGTTAAGAGCACTGACTGCTCTTCCAGAGGTCCTGAGTTCAGTTCCCAGCAACCGCATGTTGGCTCACAACCATTTGTAATGGGATCTGATGCCCTCTTCTGGTGTGTTTGAAGAGAGTTACAGTGTACTCTCATACATAAAATAAATAAATAATTCCTTTAAAAATTAACTATCTAATGATTATCCAAAAGTAAATGTGCTTTTATTCTACAAATATGAGAGATATTAAAAACTGATGTGTATGGTTGCTATGCCCTGTCCCCCAACCCAAAAAAGAAGAAAAACTTCACATGAGAAATAATTGTAAAACTGTTAAGTCAATATTCAGTACGAGGTGTTTGTCTAAAGCCAGAGCTTTCCCACTCTATCCACATGAAGAAAGCCTGGAGATTTAGTTGAGATATACAGCCTGAGTCAGCTGGAAAGAATGGAGAAGTTGTTGGTTCATTGGACCCAAACTTCTTCACAGGTTAAATGCTTCTTTAGGGACCAGTTCTGCCCTGCATATGTCTTTTGAAATGTCTTTGAATGAATACCTGGATTCTGCTCATGTCCACTCTGAAAAAGCCAGCTAAGCAATAAGAATCATGTTCTATTGGCTACCCCCAGTTCCCTATCCCTCCTGCTACACACCGCCATTCAAATTCCTAACTGTCTGTACTTCTTAGTTTCCTCCCGCATCTGCACATGGCCCATTTTTCCCTCCCTCTCTTCTCTCCCCCCCCCCCCAGGTCACTCCCTTTCTATACCCACTGAGACTATTTTCTTCCTCCTTCTGAATAGGACTGTAGCATTCACACGTTGGTCTTCCTTCTTTTTGGTTTTCATATAGTCTATGGGTTGTATCATAGGCATTCCAAGCTTTTTTGGCTAATATCCACTTACAGTGAGTAGAACCTCTAGAGACCATATCCAGTGGATAGGCACAGTCCCTGGTTGAGGGATGAGGCCACCCACCCACCTCAAAAATATTAATCCAGAATTGCTCCCATCTAAAGGAAATGCAGGGACAAAGAGTGGAGCAGTCACTGAAAGAAAAGCCATCCAGAGACTGCCCTACCTGTGGATCCATCCCATCTGCAGACACCAAACCCAGACATTATTGCTGATGCCAACGAGAGCTAGCTGAAAGGAGCCTGATATGTCTATCCACTGAGAGGCTCTGCCAGAGCCTGACCAATACAGATGCAGATGCAAGCAGCCAAACATCGAACTGAGTGCAGGGACCCCAATGGAAGTGTTAGGGCAAGGACTGAAGGAACTGAAGGAGTTTGCAACCCAATAGGAAGAACAACAATATCAACCAACCAGATTCTCCAAAGCTCCCCAGGGACTAAATCATTAACCAAAGAGGGACCCATGGCTCCAGCTGGATATGTAGCATGCATAGGTTGGCCTTATTTGGCATCAATGAGAGGGGAGCCCCTTGACCCTGTGGATGCTGAATGACCCAGTGCAGGGGAATGCTAGGGCACTGAGACAGGAGTAGATGGGTCTGTGGGTGGGGTAGCACCCTCGTAGAGGATGGGGAAGGGGGAGGGGGATAAGAGGTTTGGGGAGGGGAAACTGGGAGGAGGCCAACATTTGAAATGTAAATAAACAAAATAACCAATAAATAAATAAATAAAACAAATAAGAATCAGTAGAGAAAGTCCTGCAGAGGTTTTCTAGAGGAACTTTACGTCAAGAAAATGAGGACCATGTGAATCTAGTTTGTAAACGATTTCAAAGTATTAGTAATGTGCTAGCTGGAATCTGCTGTTGGGACAGCATTTACAGTTCTCCAGTGCTTTCAAGATTCAAGGGATTTTATGTTTTCATGTCATTGAGACTAAAATTATTATTCATGAGGTTTGATTTAAAAAGTTTTACTTTCTCAGATGAATTCATTTGGAAATATGTCAAAATTTTCCCAGATGAGTTTTTAAAACTGAACTGTATTCAATCTGACAGGCTAGACATTCAGACTTAGGTGACCTATGTTTCTTGGAAGGTAATCTATCACAAATCTTTGGTTATAAGAAGCATCTGATATGTTTAATATTTTAAATGTAAATATGTTAGGCAGATGTATTTGGTGAAATTATGAAGTGCAAGTTGTTTGGGCATTTTATTACATATATTCAACTTGAGAAGAGATTTTAGGGAATTGACATTGGTTATGCAAAATTAGTAAATTAAAAGTAGCAATTAAAATATTCATTCAATGATGCCACTATAAAATAAATTATTTACCTAGCAAATTACTAGCTAAAATGGAATACTTATAGAATCCTGTGAGTTTTCAGGGACTTTTGTAATAAAGTGCTTGTAAAGGTAGTATCTAGAGACTAGATGAGGAATTAACCAGAAAAGGAAGCCAGGAAAAGTAGGATCTGGCAGCACTGGAGAAACAGAAATAGGGGAATTTCAAGTTCAAAAGCAAGTAAACAAAATAATACCAAATAAATACAAAACCAGCCACAACAACAAATACGAGGTCATAGAAGATTTACCACTGTATCTGTTTTCTGAATAAAACATCACGCTAGAGTAGTGATTGCAGGATTACACTGCTAAAAAAACACAATGAGAATCGCAGCTGTTTAACTTTCCTATCATATTGCCAATGTAGGCAGAGAATAATAATAACATTTATTGAAAGATCTATAAACAACTGTTGTTAGTTGGAGTTGTACTTTTAAGAATGTAATGCCCTGTGTTTTCATGAAGACGAACCCACTGGGCTTCGAGCTTTATTGTGGGGTTTGGTGACACGAACCACACATTTCTCCACATCAAATCTGGGCATCCAGCACTTCCATTTCCCTCTTTTTCTTGGCACTGAACTGTTTCATCTGTGGTTGACTTTACATTGATCCCATTTCCACTCCTTTCCTCTGTCTTGGTTACCTAAGCATGCCTCTCTGCTGTGCTTTGGGTTAATAGGAAATATTTGGTCAATGTGTAACCTTTGAATGAAAAATGTAACTAATCGTAGAATAGCCCTCTGTTTGCTTTCATGGCAGCTGTTCAATAGTGATTATTCATTAACAAGTCCTCCACCAGTGAAAAAGGCTTGGAAGGAATCGATTGAGAAAGTTGCCTTTGTCTTTAAATCTTCCTTTTAGCCTGGCTAGTTCCCTATGTCCTCACGCCTGAAGCAGTCACTCTGCTCTCATATGTCACACTGCTACAATTAACTTTGTGTTGGAAAACCCATCCCACTCAGTGTCTCTGAAGCATTAGAATGAAACAGTGGAATTGGATTTCCCACCAGTCTAGCACTGTAGTTAGAAATAAAATTAATGCCAAAAATTAAAAATAAGATATGAAAATCCACCCAAACTTAAAAGATGCAAGAATAAAGGCTGGATGCAGGTGTAGCAATATGAAATTTCGAGGATTTACACAAATGGGCACAATCACACACTGATCATAAACATAAAGGTTTAATAGAATTCATGACTAATCTGGAAATGATCCCCTATGGACTTTGCTATACACACTTCTCCCAGAAGACTAGCAAATATGTAGTTAACATTTAACCAATTTGAACGCATAAACAGAAATCTATAAGCATAAGAAATGCACACAACATTCATAAGTTTTCTTTTTAAATTACATGTTTTAAAAATGACCTAAGTAACCACCAAATAATATATTATTTGAAAAGGAAACAATAAATTCAACAAACAGAAGGCATTACCCAAACATTTATGCTTACGCTATACCCCCTAGTAATCTGTATGTTGGGATACTGACCTGTAGAATATTAGGAAATATTGTCGTTGTGAATATGGTTGTGTACATGTTCCTAGTTAGGCAAAATGAAGTCATCCTCCTGAGTTCAGTCCAAGAAAATGTGTGTGTGTGTGTGTGTGTGTGTGTGTGTGTGTGTGTGTTTTAAAGGGGGTATCTAGACACAGAGGCAAGCACTCAGGGAAAAAAGGTGAACAGGAAGAAGACATTCTCTACAAGCCAGTAAAGTAACTCTGAAACGGACTCTTCCTTTATGGCTTTGAGAACAGGACTGATCTTGTTGATGAACATTAAAGCATTCAAAATTGAGAAACATTCCTGTGGTTCAGGCCATCTAACAGCAATTCTTTGCTGCAGTACCCCCTAGAAAATTAAGATTCAAAAATCTACATTACACAGAGATATATTCTGTAAATTTCCCTAAGAATTTCTTTCACCTGAGACCCTATTTTCTTTGATAATGAGGACATTTTAGTTGTATTTGTTCACATTCACATCACAGTAAATTATTAAGAATTAAGTGACTGAGACAATAAAGTTGGAACCTCATCCTGATGTTCACACATCATCCCTCTTAGAAACAATATTTGGATCTCGTGCAAACTGGATTTGAAGAAATATTTTACAACATTCCTGGGGGTAGGTATGCTCATTTACCTAAAACAGGCAAGTTACCTGAAACAGTATACCACACTATGATAAGTTGCAAAATGTCTGAATTTGTAGCACTTGTCTGCAAACACAACAGTTGCATGGAAGTTTGCAGATACATGTGATTCCTGGATCTGAGACAAAAGACTGTCATTTCATGACAGCGAGTCAGAAAATGCGAGTTTTCTTATCCCACTTTTCTGGACCCCTATTTCCACAGAGCTGTGACAAAGGAATGGACAGCACTTGCAGTTCCAGAGTCTGAAGCTTGCATACCACATGCCTGCAAAGAAGACACCATCTCTACCTCACAAGATTACTTACTATGAAAACATTCTCGGAAAGAAACATCACCAGCTGTTTTGAGGCTGTGATCATGTTCAGTCCTATGTTAAGTTTTATCTCCTCTTGGTGTATATTCATCATATATATCAGTAGTTTTGAGAAGAGTTTAATTTATATATATAAAGGACTCTGAGTACACTAGGCTCACAGAGTCCCCACTCTTCCCTTTCTGCTTTCTCTTCCTTCTTGTAAGTCTTGATTCTTTTCTATTTAAATCTAGTATTCTCAAATGAGAAAGAATATGCAATATTTGACTTTCAAGGACTGACATAGTTCATGTAATAATCTTCAACATTATCCATGTTACATCAAAGGACAAAATTTGATATTATTTTTTCTGTGTGGCAAAAACCCATCCATTTAGTACATATACTGAGCTATGTTGTTTTTGTTAATAAAAAATAGATTCTTTTCTCATACAATACATAGTGACTATAGTTTCCCCTCCCTCTACTCTGCACATTCTCTCCCCACTTCTCTTTCCCTCCAGATCCACTCCTTTTCTGTCTCTCATTAAATATAACATGCTTCTAAGAGGTAACAACCAAACAAAAAAAATCTTTATGTCTCCACTTTGGTTGAATTTCCTAGGGATTAGATGGAAACCTCCAATTTAGACTTTCTTTCTGCATAATGTGTATCTCTGTGTATCTCTGTATCTGTTCCCATTACCTGCTATACTCATAGATGACTCATCTATGAATATAGCAGAATATAATTTCCCCCTGCCATGTTTGGTTTTACCCTAGGTCTTTGGGCTCTCTAATCTCTGACTTTTCTTTACCTAAGCAGTGTAAGGAATGGGTTGCTCCTCATGTAGTAGGCAAATCAGACATTTGTTGGAAATTCCCATAAGTTCTTTAAAGATGTGATTCCTGGTAGGTCAATCACACACTACAGGATAGGTAAATACCCATGAATATTTAGACAGTACAAAGTAATATAGATGGGAAGGAAACTTTAACAAGGTTGAGGAGTAGAGAGGTAAAGGTGAGCCTGGCAGCGATGCTATAACACGCCTTTAATTCTGGCACTTGGGAGGCAGAGGCAGGTGGATCTTTTGAGTTTGAGGCCAGCCTGGTCTGGTCTGCAAATTGAGTTCCCTGACAGCTAGGGCTATACAGAGAAACTCTGACAAAACAAAACCACACACACACACACACACACACACACACACACACACACACAGAAAGAGAGAGGGGGGAGGGGGTAATGGTGGATATGAGTAGAGTTGGAGATGAATTTGAACAAAATACCATGTATAAAATTTTCAATAATTAAATTATGTTCATAAGATTAAATTTTTAAAGAATTTAATCAATAAAAGCAATTATAAGAATTTCTATTTTTGCTCTTCTTTCTTTTTCTTTGCACCCTGATAAAATATAGATAAAATTTTCAGTCTTAACAGGTGATGAATTAGAAATTTCTACTCAAATTTCTTCTTGGGCTAAATATCATAGCTGTAACTTATTAAATAAACCTATCACTCTTTAGATTGTTTAATGACTTAAAATTCAGTAATATATTTGCACCACTCTTCTTTCTTCTAATTTATTTACATCTATAAAAATTATTTCTTTGTTATTGTCAAAGTTTCATAAATCCAATTTGTTTTATTTGCCCAATAGATATGCTTTTCTACTAATTGGTGCCTTAATCAACAGAGATGTAAAGAGTCTGCTTGGATTGAATTAATTTATATAAAGAATATATTTTTCTTATTCAAGTTTAACACTAAAACTGTATTTATTAATTTTAGGGGCTTTGTACATTTGATAATGCATCTAAGACATGCTTATGCATTTAAAAATCACTTCCATCCTAGTAAGACTCTATGCTTCTACATAACAATAAATGGGTTCTCACTTCCATCCCAGTAATACTCAATGCTTCTAGATAACAGTAAGTGGTTCTCACTGTTTACATCATAACTAGGATGACCTTAACTTTTATGTTACCCAGAAATCAGAAAAAAATCATTTAAGGGATATATATTCTTAGACAGAATACATGCCCTACTTATAGCAATACAAACTAAACTTTTGTTTTTTCGTTTTGGTTTTGGTTTTGTATGAAAAGATACATTTATCTCTACTGTTGCTTATGGTTTCTCTGCACATAAGTCTGTAATCAGAAATAAGGTGCAAAAACAGCCTTTCTGTGTTCTCTCTCTCTCTTTCTCTTTCTCTCTCTGTATATATCTTTCTCTGTGTATCTATGTGTTTGCCAATATTTTCCTTGTCTCTCTGTCTCTCCCTGTTTTTCTGTCTCTGTCTCTATTGTCTCTAGCTCTACCTTTCTGACTTTTTCTCTCTTCTCTCTGTCTTTCTCTGTGTTTCTCTCTCTCTCTCTTTCTCTGTCTGTCTGTCTGCCTGTCTTTCTCTCTCTCTGTCTCTATATTTTTCATGTATGTCTGTACCATGTACCAAAAGCTATTCAATTTGTAATTAGACTAAAAGCCAGTTTAAAATTATAAGTTATATTAACTGTTCTGATAACACCAATTTTGTAGAGAGGAGAAACTAGATCTAAACAGAAGTTCTAATTTTCTGCTGTTTGTTAACCAATGGTAGATTCAGATTTAGGAGTGACTAGTAACAAAAAAAATACAATAGATAAAACCTAAGAACAACAACAAAATATAGTATGAGTGGCTGCATACAAGATAAATTACATTATCTGAATAGTCTTGGAATCCTAGTCAAATCCAGAAGTTATGATCCCTTTATAAAGAACATACTCTCTTGATATGGTTCTACTTTGTTATTAGTGATGAACCAAACTTGAATGAGAAGATGACATGAAACTGTACAGTCTTTAGCAAGAAAAATTACTGACAGCAAAATGATTGGTAACATTAAACATATCCAAAGGTTTGTTAAGTACAGAATGGAATACAAATAGCAGTTTATTAAAAAGTGGCAAAAATACTTTAGTAGATTTTATGTGAGAAAGGATTAAATTCACAAAAGAAGAAGAAATCAGAGCCAATAGCAGCAAAGTAGAGGTGGCTATTACTTCCTGTTGAGTACTTATCTCTGAGATATTGCTTCCTGTCTGGGTAATTACCTGTGAGGTATTGCTTCCTGTCTGGATAGTTATCTCTGAGGTATTGCTTCGTGTCTGGGTAGTTATACCTGAATGTCCACCATATGATACTTTGTGAGGCTTTGCTGGAGTCCTTCCTCTAGGTATCAGAAGTATCTTCTGATGAGCCATTGAGAGCTGAGACACAGGCACATGACACAGCTGGATCTAGGACCTCCTCTAGTCCAGATTCCCCTGCTCAAGATGAGTTTCTGTTAAGCCTGACTCTTAGGAATCTTGGGAATATTTTGATGGCAAGAAAATTGTCAAAGTCCAGTGATCACAGTGGCAGCTGTATTGAATTCCAACAGTTCAGCAGACCATGGTCCTGGCAAGGGCAATGGTTTTCTTTCAAGTATAAACATCTGACTGAGATGTCGGTTGGCCCAACTCCTTTATTTCCTGCTTATTTTCCACTAGATAACTTAGGCAGCTTTCTGTAACAATAAAACATATACATTCCCAATGAATTATTTTTTATTAAATGAATTCACTGATGATTCATCTTGGAATTAATATTTGCTTAATTATGCTACTGCTAACCATAGTTAGCATAGAGTCATGAGAGCTAAAACACAAATACCTAAAAATGGTTTATATAATATGAACATTAGACACTTATTTATATGAACATTAAAAATGTCAAAGCATACTTAGAATCTATACAGATAAAATAAGAGAGCAATTTAATTTGTATTTCCCTGTTGGTTAATGGTGTTTAAATTTTATGGTTTTTTATACTCATTTATATTTCTTTAAGGTGCCTTTGAAGTTGAGGGAAATCTTTTTTTGTGATTTTTGTCTTGATTTTCCTTTCCTACTACCCTCCATACCTTCTTTCCTTTCCTTTCCTTTCTTTCTTCCTTTCCTTCTTTCTTTCTTTTCTTCCTATAGCTGAGGATTAAACCCAGCTCTTTGCACAGTCTAAGCAATCACTCTTATTCTGAAAGAAATTCCCAAGTTTATATTTTTTCCTTTAAAAAAAATTGATCATATCCAAAGTTCATTTTTATTAGTTTGTTTGTTTTGTTGATTTATTTATTCCTTGTATGCTCTAGTTATTAATCCTTCATTAATGGTAAAGATTTTCTCCCATTCTGTATGCCTCCATCTCACTGGAATAAATGTTTTCATTGAAGTATGCAGCTTTTACATTCCATGAGGTCTTATTTGTAAATTGTGAGTGAATGGAGTCTTACTAAGAAAATCCTTACATATGCCTATATGAACATTGAGATATTTCTGTCTTCTAGTGTCTTCACAGCTTTGCAGATACCTTTCAAAACCTTGGCTTGGATTTTTGCTTATTTTGTTTTGTCTGCTCATTTGTTTCTTGAAAGTTTTGAAAATGAGATTGTCTCCTTAATTTCTTTCTCAGCATATATTTTTTTTTATTGGCTTGTAGTCAGGCTGCTGATTTCAAAGAGGCCTACTCCACAGGAAGGAACTCAAGCCTGGTACTTTAAACCTTGCCAAGAATAAATAGTGGAGAAAACCATTAGCCCCAGTGGAGAATGCACTATTATTATTTTGCTAAATAGATATGGTACCAAATTACATTTTTTTTGATACTTTATTTACATTTCAAATGTTTCCCCCTTTCCAGATCTCCCCTTTGGAACCTCCCTATTCCCTCCCCCTCCCCTGCCTCTATGGGAGTATTCCCCCACCCACCCACTCACCCACTCTTGTCTTCCCTCCTTGGCATTCTCCTATATTGGGGCATCTAACACTGTCTGGCCTAAGGGCCTCTCCTCTCCTTGATGGCTAACAAGACCCTCCTCTGCCACATATGTGGCCAGAACCATGGGTCCCTCCATGTGTATTCTTTGGTTGGTGATCCAGTCTCCGGGAGCATTGAGGGGCCAAATTACCTTCTTAATATTTGATAAAAACCTAGACTGATGCAGCTCTTAGCCCTTTTTAGAGATGCATCTTTTTTGCAGTTGTTGGAGATTAATACAGAAACCCACGAGTGGTCAAAATGCAGAGAATAAGTGGGCTTTGCGTGTTTAGTTCTAAGTAGGACATTCCCCTCATTCCAGGAAACATTCTGGGAAAGGAGGTAAAAGGATTGTAAGATGGGAATGATTAATTCAAAATAGTGTCTTCTGAACATGACAGGACTTTTACACACATTCACAACAACTGCGACTGCCAATTTAAGATCTGCAAAGATCAGGACTCTCAATATTCAGGTAGGAATGGAAGTGCATATAAGACCCCATTTCTAGTTGAGGAGCTCTTATCAGTGTTGACTGCTGGAGGAAGAAGAGTCAGTTTTCTTCAGTGGGGGTAGTTCCTGACAGTCTGTTAATCCTTCAGTGGATCATTCTACTCTCATCTGTGTATGGACCTTACTAACTGAGCTCAGTCAGTTAAAATAGAATAAGAGCACAGGACTTGGGAGGAGTAGCAGGGTGTCCTGCCACTTTGAGGGGACAGTTGAGAGTGAATACAATTTCTTCAGTTTTACTTTAGGAAAGTATCGAAACATCCATAGACAATTTATTTATGCACATATCACATTTCTCAATTGTATTTGTCTTTTTGACTATTTCATTTTTATTTTTAAGATGAATGAAACTAATTTGTCTATTAAAAAGGATGTAGGATATTACAGGATCTCTGCTATTTGTAGTATTAGTATCTAAGCCGATACAAATGAAGAACATTATTTTCATTTTTAGCAGTGTTAAAATGGAGGCCAAGAGTAGATGTAAAGTGAGGCTGAGGAACTCAGGGGAGGACAGAAGAACACATCAGATATGATAGCAGAAAAGATACTGGGAGGAATGAGAGAGGAGCCAAATTCATTGAAACACAGCTTCTTAGAAAATGTCCCAACAATATCCAATGACTTGTATGTTAATTCAAAATAAGTAAGTAAAATGTTTTGTAAATAGCTGACTAAAAGTGAAACTCTATTTTGATATGATTAACATGAGTCACTATCAACTCGGGTTTTGACATTCCTCGTAGTGTAGCACTGTATGGACAGACACCCAATGCTTGCTGATTCTACAACCATGACCTTAGGTTTGGTACATCATGTGACCTTCAAACCGCTGTGATAGTTAGAACTGGTAACCAGGGCTGAGTCCAAAGACATTATAATATTAGGGGAATGATACGACACCTATAATCTATCCTACATATTACTTAACAGTCTTAAAATGTAATATTAATTTATCTTTGTGTTGGTGAAAATGGCTATATTAAAATGCCAGTGTAGTGTATACCCAACTTGTCTAAAATGCAAAAAGGAATCTATTTTAGCTTTTTTGATGCTGTTTTGTTTCTCCCTATTGACATCACAGTAAAAAATATATTCCAAGAATAAGTAACCACTATAGTGAAAGTGAACCAGCTCAAAGCAATGTCTGTACAAATGTGTGTATTTATTGTATGTGAATATATAAAATATACAGAGGACAAAGACTAGAGCAATGTTTATAATTTTAAATTGCATTAGATGATTTCTATAAATGATTTTGTTTTCTTGAAACATATTTTACTGTTACTAATACATACCAACTTGATCATAACAGAAATATGCTTATCTGGAAGGAACTCAAAGTAGAAAAATCTCTCAAGATGTTTTCTTTCCTGGAGTATAGAATATGGAGAAAATAGATTTATACATGGAAATCTGGAGAGCCACACTGAGTCAACATGAGTAAGTATTCAATGAGCAGAGATGCAAATGCTAAAGTTCTGTGATGAGGAAATAACATAAGCTCAGGTGAGCCAGCTTCCCAGAAGAAATCTGGCCAAGAAGCTGTAAAACTCTGAGGGCTGAGTTTAACCTTCGTGAAGCTCCCAGACATCATCTGTGAATAAGGAGCTAGGTCTACACTGCTTCTGCCTGCACCCAGCTCTCAGGGTCTATGAAGTCATCTTTCTCAGCAGCATTCCCTGGTTAGAGAAGTTGTGTGTTGGCAGAGAGATGGCATATGTCTGTCTCCAAGGCAAGCATAAAATTTATTACCGAAGTACTTGCTTAACAGTTTGAACAGTTTGTATGTCAGCTAACCACAGTGACTGTGAGCCCATCAAGTGTCACTTTCCATATTTATACAACTCTGTGAATATGACCTGCTGCTTATGAAGTACTTTTGCATGCCCTTTAATCCATATATGTTGTCACTTGCCCCTGCTATATCTCAGTGACATGCTCCACTTACAGACAGAAAACCTGAGGTTCAGAAATTTTCTTGTGAGCAAACCTGTAAAACAGGCTTTTAGTACAAACACAGCTGGGTCTCGTGTGATTATCTTTTCTCTGATAATAAATGGGGCTTGCTAACATTTGATGAAAGCCCATTGTAGAGTGTAGTGAAGCTATTTAGTTATACAATTATTTAATTTAATTACATAAGGAGCTGTGCTGAATATAATGAAGCTCTGTAATGCACTTAATTCTCAAACAGACCCATGACAGAGGTACATATTAAATTATTCTTTTGTAGATGAAGAATCTGAAAAGCAGGTGTTTGTGAGAGATTACACAATTACAAGGAGCAGATATGGGAAAACACTGAAACAGGTTCTCTAGAGATGCTGGATAAGGACTCGGTAAAGATGAAAGGCATTATGACAACACACTGCTTCATGGCTATTGTATTTCCTGAGTGATGGGTGAAGAGATGGGTGAAGACAATAAGCAGTCTGACTAAATATCATAAAAATTACTCTATTTACACATAGTGAAAGAAATTCTTCAATTTTTGCAAGTTTAAAAATGACTCAAGTGATTTTTTTATGTGATTGACATGGCTTCCAGTAATCTTTGAGAAATATTAGTTTACAGTAATTATATAGATTAGTGTTACAGATGAATTCAAATATTATCTGTGATTACATATAAACTATCAGGGTAAATTTTAGAAAATAAATTGTATTTTGTGGTAGTATTACTTTCCCATGTATGACTATCCATAGGAAAATTTTTCTTTATCATACTAATTCACAGAGAAACTGAGAAATAGTTTGGAAACTTAGAAAAGAATGTAAAACAGCCTGTTTATATTAAAAGTTGTGTTCTTAGTGCTACTTCTTGTTTTAAATAAGTCAATAAAATGTAAAAAAAAACAAACAGTAGTACGTATCAATAGTGGGAATGTGAAGCTTCTCTTTCAAAAGAAAAAAAAAGTTAAGATATTTGAGTCCTTGTCTATGAGAATTTCTGTTTTACTTATCTCCATGAGACAGGAGAATTACCTCCTGTCTACAGCTCAGCTTGTAGGCCAGAATAATGATATTCTTTCCTTCTTTTCTTAAATACATGACTATATTTTTCTGTAATGTCTATGGTAGATAAAAGTTAGAAAAATACTCCAGATTCTATGCTCTATTTTTTCTTCTTAATTCTGAAATTACTAAGAAGTGCCTTAAGAGTTTTTATTTTCTTTTTTGATATTTCAATCAAAGTTTTTGAAATTCTTTTAGAGTCCAGCCATTGCCTCCCTCCTGGTCACCCTCCCACAGTTCCTCATCCTATTCCTCCTCCCCCAGCTCCAAAAGGATGCCCCCCAGCCCCCACCTACCAGGCCTCCCCACTCCATGGGTCCTCAAGTCTCTCACAGGTTAGGCACTTCTTCCACTGAGGCTAGTCCCAGCAGTCCTCTGTTCTATACGTGTCAGGGCCTCAGAACAGCTCACATATGCTGCCTGGTTGGTGGCTCAGTGTCTGAGAGATCTTAGAGGTCCTGCTTAGTTGAGACTGCTGGTCTTCCTATAGGGTCGCCCTCCTTCTCAGCTTCTTCTAGTCTTTCCCTAATTCAACCACAGGAGTCCCTAACTACAGTCCAATGGTTGGGTGTAAGCATCTGCATCTGTCTGAGTTAGCTGCTTGGTGGTCCTCTCAGAGGGCAGCCATGCTAGGCTCCTATCTTTAAGCACACCATACCATCAGCAATAGTGTCAGGCCTTGGATGCTCCCATTGTGATGGATCCCATGTTGGGTCAGTCTTGGACTGCCTTTCCATCAGTCTCTTCTCCATTTTTGTCTCTGCAGTTCTTTTAAAGAGGAACAATTCTGGGTCCGAGTTTTTAACTGTGGGATGGCAACCCCATCCATCTACATGATGCCCTGTCTTTCTACTAGATGTGGACTCTACAAATTTCCTCTTCCCACTGCTGGGCATTTCATCTAAGGTCCCTCCCTTTGAGTTCTGAAAATCTCTCACCTCCCAGGTTTCTGATACTTTCTAGAGGGTCCCCTACCTCCCATCCCCTAAGGTTGCATATTTCCATTCATTCTTCTGGCCCTAAAAGCTTCTTCTCTCTTGTCTCCCTCCCCCAATACCTGATCATGTTCCCCTTTTTGCCTCCCCATCCTCTCTCCCACCCAGGTCCCTCTCTCCCTCAGTCTCCTATGATTGTTTTCTTCTCCCTCCAAAGTGGGATTGAAGCATCCTCACTTGGGTCCATCTGCTTGTTAACCTTCTTGAGTTCTGTGGATTGTATCCTAGGTATTCTGTACTTTTTTTTGTTTGTTTGTTTTGGTAATATCCATTTATTAGTGAGTATATACCATGCATGCCTTTTTTGTGCCTGAGTTACCTCACTCAGGATATTTTCTAGTTCCATCCATTTGTCTGCAAAACTCATAATGTCCCCATTCTTAATAACTGAATAGTGAATATAAGTGAACCACATTTTCCTGTATTCATTCTTTGTTTGTGGGACATCTGGGTTGCTTACAGTTTTTGGTTATTACAAATAAGGATGTTAGGAACATAGTATAGCACATGCCCCTGCGGCATGGTAGGGCATCTTTTGGGTATACAACCAAGAGTGGTATAGCTAGGTCTTCAAGTAGATCTATTTCCAATTTTCTGAGGAGGCTCCAGATTGCTTTCCAGAGTGGTTGAACCAGTTTGCAATTCCATCAGCAATGGAGGAGTGTTCCTCTCTAGCCACATTTTTTCTAACATGTGCTGTCTCCCAAGTTTTTGATCTTAGCTATTCTGATTGATGTAATGTAGAATATCAGGGTCTTTTTTTTTTTTTTTTTTAATCTGATGACTAAGGACTTTGAACATTTCTTTAAGTGCTTCGTGGCCTTTCGAGATTCCTCTGTTTTGAATTCTCTGTTTAGCTCTGATCCCCATGTTTTGATTAGGTTGTTTGGTTCTTTGAATGTCAGTTTCTTGTGTTCTTTATATATCTTGAATATTAGCCCTCTATCTGATATGGGGTTAGTGAAGGATTTTTTCCCCAATCTGTAGGTTGCTGATTTGTCCTGTTGACTGTGTCTTTTGCCTTACAGAAGCTTTTCAGTCTCATGAGATCCCATTTATCTTAGAGCTTGATCTTAGAGCCTAAGCCATTGGCATTCTTCTTAGGAAATTTCACTTCATACCAATGAGTTTGTGTCTCTCTCCCTCTTTCTTTTCTGTGAGATTCAGTGTATCTGGTTTTAAGTTTTACACAAGTAAGAACCTATGATATAAATGACAAAAGAGGAAGAATGGGAGATGGAGGGAGGCAAAGATTTCTATTTCTTCTGTAGAACTGATATTTCAGTTTGTAAACCTTGGTAGTTATCAAGTATTTAGGGAAGAGGCTCTAGGTCAGAATTTGCCATATTAGTTTTCTGTCAAAACAAAAACAAAAACAAAAACAAAAAACAAAAATCAAATATAGTATGTTTCATGTGTCCACAGTTCCCCCACGCATTTCTTAAACTCTGTCATCACAAGAACGAGCCAAAACCATCATGTAAAGAGGCAGTTATGGCTGGTGTTTAATAAAGCTTTATTTATAAAACCAGACAGAGGGCCAACTTCACCCTAGGGCTCTTATGTAACCTATAATTATCAATTTATATTATAGAGCAATTTTCATAGAGAAAAATACATAGAATTTTTCTCTCAAAAAAGAATTGTCTACATCCCTGCTTTCCCAAACAATCATTGTTGAAAATTCATCAGCAGTTGAAATGAGAGAATGAAGATATTTAAATTTTCTATTAAATTTTAGTTACTTTACGTGTAAATAATCATATGGGGTTACTGATCATATAATTTATACATTGTACTTCTTAAATTTTGTTTTGTAAAGCTGAGTGTAGATGTTTAAATTTAACTCATTTACTGTTTTCTAGCATGAAGACATCTTTTTCATGTTTTGATGATTGTCAAAGTGCAAAACTTGAAAATCTCAGCAAACATTCTCTCCAGACACAATGTGCCTAAAACACACATGAACTCACAGAAACTCTAGCAGCATGCAAAGACCCACCCAGGATCAAGCCCGATGGGGTTCAAGGCAATCCTTACCATCATTTACAAGTAAACATACTTTATAAGTTTCAAGACACAAAAGATTCTGCATTTTCATATTGCTACATGCCTTTGTCTAGACTGAAGAGACCAGAGCTATTTCCTTTCATAAAATGAGGACACAGTTAAGAGCTAAAGTTGTAAAGTAGATCTTAGAGCTCTCTGCCTCTTTCTTCTCCTCTCTCTTCCCATCATCTTCTATCTCCCCCCTCCTCTCATTTATTCACTTTATACACACACATTGTGTTTCACTGAAGAAAACTGATATTTGTATCTCTGACAACTTTGTCAGAAATACCAGCTGAACAAATCATCCAGGGAAGTATCTTTTATATATGAGATATTCAATAAATTATATCTGGATTAGTGAGTGCAATCAAACAGGCATGGCATTGTTCTAAAATAATTGCTTCATAATTTTCAAGAGGTGGCACTGAATAGTACACATATGTGCTATATGCTGCCATCTCCCATCTAGGAAAGCATATGGATTGCTTTACATTCTTCGTATTGTCTTAACAATATGGTACATTTCATCGTACTGTTGCTTAAAGGAAAAATGGATGGTTTGAAGAATAAAAACGTAAAAACTTTGAATTGCAACAAAACAACAGAAAAGCTGTCAGTGGAGAGAAGGAGAATATGGCCTTAATGTCTTAAAGACCTCACAAGTGGGCAGGAGAAAAAGAATACACAAATTAGTGTAAGGACGAGGTGGTGGGAGAATATTTGTTTACAAGGTCAAAGGCAACAGCTGCCAGAGGAATCTTGCCGCAAGGTCACTTATCTGCTTAGAATTCAAGCTACCTATGACTCACTTACTTAGGGTTCTCCCAAACTGACTTCTTCTCTGCTCAAGGCTGCTATGATCCTGTCATTGTTTGAGAGTCAAAAGCAGGTGTTCAGCTGATTGAACTAACGTCAACCTGCGAGCAAGTACTCTAGCCCACTATTTGTCACACCAATAATCCTTTGTAGAACTAAGTTTACATTAGCACAGCTGGGTATCTTTTTCTGGTTCATGCATTCACACAGACAGGCTTTCCCAATGATATTCCACAGTAATGTACCTCCCCATCACTGGTCTGGATCTCCTTGCTTTGCATGGTGAGTTGCCTCTATAGAGGATGAACTTTGATGTACATCTCATCCCAAAGAATTCAGGAAGGATATCTCATTGTTTAAAATAACCTAATTGTATTGACAATAAATAAAAGATAGGACTGAGTTTTTCACTCTTCACCTCACTAAGTTTACTTCATATCCTGACTTAAGTCCATTTAGAGAACATTGTTACAGGTAAAATGTGTGTAAACTCTTGAAAGTTCTTAACAAGCCCACAATTTGCCTCTTATACAAAAATGAACTGATTCTAAAAGAAAAATGTCATCTTATTGAAAAGTTTCTATGCAGATATGTGGTATTGTTCTTATCAAATTTATTTTTATGGAATCTTTATATGAGGGTATTTGTATCTAGTTTTGACTACTGAGAATCTAATTTCTTGCCAATAAATATAATTAACTCCTATTATATAAAAGAATGCAGCTATCCTTTAGAGATTCTTTTGATAGTACTCTTTTTGTTATACATTCAAAGGTTTATAACAGGTGGATACCTTTAGTTTTTATTTATCTGAGATCTAACCAAAGAATGTTCATGACTTTCAATGTGTGAAACCTCCAATTGATTGAAAATTGAAAATTCTTTTGATAAAACAAATGGTCCACTAATGATTCAATGACCATTTGCTTTGGACAAATGCTTATTCCTACCTCCAACCAGGTGTTGTTTGAAAATAAAACAAACAAAAATCTCTAAAACTTGATTTACAAATCTAATTTTGTAATCACTCCATAGGTGATCTGGGCTAGGTCCGAAGAAACATGCTTCAAAGTCTATGGATATAGCCCTCATTCCCCATCCATCAATAATTTCTAGAAGATGATCATCCATGTATACAAAACTTGCATGAATGACTTTAGAGAACAGAGGACTTTTTGTTATGAGTTCCTATAAAAACACCAGAATAAGAAACATCAATAATGTTTGTTCATCATTCTAAAAATAAAACCCACATTATCAGCCAGTTTATTATTGGTTTATTGCAGGTGAAGCTTGTGCACACTCTTCAAAGTTCTTAACAAGCTCACAATTTGCCTCTTATACAAAAATGAACAAGGCAATTCAGACTAGGGATACTAAAAGAAAAATGATTTTATTGAAAAGTTTCGAAGCAGACATGTGATATTGTTCTTATCAAATTTATTTTAAGGAATCTTTACATGAGGGCATTCAAATCTAGTTTTTACTACTAAGAATATAATTTATTGCATTCTAATTATAATAATTCTATGGCGGAAGTACTGGCATACATAACTTGACAGTAATCAAAAGCTCTCTAATTGGATGTAAAAACCATTCTATGCCTGCTATTGAGAGACCTCACTATTAAGTCATATTTACTGGAGGAAAACCTAGAACCACTAATTTACTAAAGCAACATAATTCCTAATAACAATCTATAAAGTAATTGTCCTTATAAATACACATAAAAATTTAGTTTCACTCTTCCTCAATTAAATTTCTCTTTGCAACAGACAGAAACCACTACTGAAGACCTCAAACATTCAAAATTAAGAATTATGGAGCCCAGGTCTAGTGGATATATCTATGAAACCATCCTGCACATAAAACACATGGAACATTCTGGAATAGGGGATAAAGACTGTAAGAGCCAGAGAACCAGGAATTTTTCTGTGAGATTGTGTCTTTCCATATTGTCAGAAGCTACATGTAAAAAGTCTAACAAACATGACTGTCCAAATAAGACCAGGACAACACCAATGGGCATGCCAAAGTAGATGAGGTAAAGGCCATAAAGATTCAAATCACCATGAAATACTGTAGGCAAATGAAGAGAACTGGTAGTGAAAGAGGTGGTCCTCTCCAGGGAGGAATGCAACTGGTTCCCCCTGCAGAAAGGCAGCTTGTAAAACCAAGTCACATTATGTTAATTCAATAGATTGTATTTGGAAACATATATGTATATACAAATACATACATACATGCAATAAGAATTGATGAAAAAAGAGGGCATGTATTTTAATGAGATTAGGGGAGGTTATATGGGGGGATTGGAGAGAGGAAAGGGAGGGGAGAAATGTTGTAATTATATTTTAACCTCAAAAGGAAAAATAAAAACATCAACTATTATACTTGCAATACATGCTTTACTATTCTAAAATATATTCAAATTTATTCTTTCTGCATCTGTGTTTTAGTAGTAGCATAAATATTCTAATGCAGGAAAGTCAACTAAAATAAATAAAAATGTTAAGATATGTACATAAACCGATATTACTTAAAATGATAGCTTGCAAGTGAGAAATTAAGCTTAGAACAGATGTAATTAATGCATTCAAGGGCATACTCTTTCAGTTCTACAAATATTTTATAAATTTATCCCTAGGGATATGTGTTTATATTTATTTTTACCACATACCCAACCATCTGTCAAGGAATCCACCATTGATTCTAAACCAAATGTTTAAGGATCTTTTAAGCAATGCTGTTAGGAGAATAGTACTTTCAACTCTGCCATAATATAGGAATCTTGGGAGATGCTGCAGCATGTACATATTTCCCCAAATACTTTTCCATAAATAACATAGATAGATAGATAGATAGATAGATTGATAGATAGATAGATTAAAAGCCAATGCCTTTAGAAATAGGTTAAACATATAGAAATATGATTTTACTTCATGAAAATAAAATCACTTCAGAAAAAAATCTCATAAAATTAATGGATGGGAAGATTACAAACAGAAAATATTTTAAAATAATATGACAAAGTGACCTATAATCTACTTCTCAGTGTTTATTGATTAAGGCATTCTTAATTATTTTGTTCCAACAATAAACATTTATAGTATGTTAAAGAATTATTTCAGATCTGTTTAGTTTCCTTCACTCACTAATGTTTCTGAACATTTGCTGATCTAATGCTTTTAAACCTTTCTATTGTTGAGACAAATACCTGTGACATATAACTTTGAACAATATCATATTTTGATCGGTTTCACTCTATGCTTGTCAAGGCTGAGTTCTTTCCAGGTGATGATATGGGAGAGCATTATGAGACAAGGGCATAGCAGAACAAAATTAACGTCTAATCGTAGCCAAGAAGCAGAGACAGACACACACAAGAAAGGATACCTGCCAATAAACAATTGCAACATGAAACAAGTCAGAGAAATTGTCTTCAGTATTTCCAAACTACCCATTTTGATTGAGAAACAAGTCTTTAACAAAGATGCCTTGAAGGAACACTTTAGCTTCAAAGTATAACCACAAATTAAGCTCATGATATTATGTTAATAAGCACTTTAAAGCTTTTAGGGTATGGACAAAAACAAGCCCACAAATGGAGTCTGTGCTTAAAGAACATTTCTTGCATTGATGAAAATATGAACATGTTGACAGTTCTTCCAAATAAGACCTCATGGTTGTACCTGGAAAGCAATTTCATTTCACCACATTCTTGTCCATCATGTTACTTATTAAAGATCATGTGTTATACTTCGAGATATTTACTCTTTTTAGTTCTTCTGTGTTGTTAATACAGGATGTTCTTTCCAACTCACAGAAATAACATCAGAGGCAAAAGTTCAAAGGAGGGGACTAAATCTCAGTGACTAGATCAATCATTAGAAACCTTCAGATAAAGGACAGACTTTAAGTGGATACTAATGTCTTCTAAAGGGCAAAATAAAATGTGCTATTTTTGCCATGTTGTTTATTTTTACTGCAACAAATATTTAAAAGACAAACAAAAATGAGGTGAGGCTTATAAATGTGATGGATATTGGGGTAAAACCATACACTCGTGCCCTTTTTTATTTTTTAGTTGATATGCACAACACTATATAGAATAAGTAGAAAAACACTTTATAACTGTCTACTTATAGAAAGTTGGATATTAACTGTGACAAATGTGAATGGCTATCTTTGAACATAGGCCTAAGGTTAAAAGAGTCATTGCTTTCCACTAACTGCATTCCCAGGAGTGCACAGTAGGTCTTACAGAAGACAGTGGTAGTAGAAGGGATGATAGGGCATTGGGGTGGAGTTAAACCTTGAGTGGCTTGGTCAAGCACTTAGCCTCTCTGTAATTGGAAAACTGAGCTAATGACCTGGGAGACACTGATGTATCTGTGTGTTCTCCAGCATCTTGCAGTCATTGGCAGAGCTATTGCAGAGAGCTTCCAGGAACATGTATTAATTGGATCTGTTGTTCTTTTTGTAAATTTTGTTAAATAGGAGAATGCTGGTGAAAGTCTTCGGTCAAAAAAGAGTAATCTATAATTCTGAGTAGTCCATTGCTGGAAATAATTACATCTTAAAACTTTAGAGTAAAATATAAATGATAAAGGCACACGTGATCCCAAATAGCAGATACTATGCAGACAGCCATGCACACACAATTTCTCTTTTGTGTCTGACCAGAGACTCAAAGGACTAAAGAATACTTAGGCATATCTGTGTGCTTGTTATACTGGTTTGTGAATTTGTCCTGAAAGAAAGAATTGTTTGAAGCTTCAGAAAGCAGAAATGCATAATGACTACATATCCTCCCGGTATTAGTGTTACTTAAGTTGTTACTGATGTAAAGAATTGAACACTTCATAGTATGAAATACTACAGTAAGCAGACTTATTGGTTTTTACGGCATGACTTGCAGGCACATCATTGGAGCTTCTTAATTCAAAGACGACATTAACAGTTTGGAGATGGATAAGCAGGATAAAGAAATGGGTAAGTGGCTGCAGTGAAAGCCCAAGGACTTTAATTTGAATTCCCAGAACTCAAATAAAAAGTCATTTCTTTTTTATGCGAATGCTTGTAACTTCAGCATTGTAGGGTGGAGAAAGGAGGGTTTTATGAGCAATAGGACCAGCCAGCAAAGGCAAAACGAAGAACTTTAGGTTTGGTGAGGAAGCCTGCTTCCATACAATAAAGTGATGAGAGATGGAGCAAGGTACCCACTATCCTGCTTTAGCCTTTGCATGTGTACACGTATGCGTACACTCACATGCATGAACTACACACACACACACACACACACACACACACACACAAAGGCTAGGGGACGTTAAGGTTATAACACTATTTTATAAGACAAGCACCATAATCCGTTTCCATTGCATAATCATGGTATAGTCCCTCATTCCATCACTGTGCTATTGTTTAGCACAGGAATCTGAAAAAAAATATGGAAGGCTAATCTAACCAAGAATAAATAATACTGGAATAAATTAGTTTAAAATTCCCTCACTTCAGAGACTGCAAGGTTCACTCTGTCATTTTCTTTTCATTTGGGAGGTCCTCACTTAACATCACTTCTCTTTCCAGTATCCATGGAGACATGGAATCAACAAGAGCAACCCTATCATCTTCACTCTGTGAAAAAAAGCTCCTAAGCACTCAATCCCATGTCAGATAATCCTTTCCTTTTTGTATCTTCAAGTGTGTGTGTTTGTGTGTGTGTGTGTGTGTGTGTGTGTGTGTATTTTCACTCCAAATTCTCTCTAGAATCTATTACTTTTTTTTCTGAAAATGCTTATTACTTCTTTAATTTTGGTGTCCAGACCCCATCCTTTCTTCTCTCAAACGATTAAAAGACAAAAAACCTTTAATTTTGAGTGATCAGAGAACTACAATTGTTAAAATTTACAGAAAGTTCAATATTAAAATAAATTTTCTCAGGCCCAATCTCCTACTTATATCACCTCCTGGGACTGTGATTGGTAAAATACATCCAGATGGCCTGAAACAAGAATAAGCAGGAAGCAAATGTCTGCATATAGAAATCACCAAAAACATTAACCTTTTGCTCTCATGAATTACAGTAATTTGACATCTACATCTTTCCTTCAATAAGAAAGAGCTAATACAACCTTGTGATTTCACTTTAGGTATAATAAAAAAGCTAAATTAAAAAAAAAGTGAAGATAGTATACTGGAATCTGATTTTGGTACAAGCATGTCTTATTTAGGGATGATCTGACCTCTAGGGTAAATGATTTCACAGTGTTATACAGACCACATGGGATCGTACAACAGAGTTTTTGTTGTTTAAAAATTTAATCTCGCCTTTGTTGGGTACTTCAGCTAATGTCATCCCTGTTGGGTCTTGGGAGCCTCTTGCTTTTCTGGCATCTGGGACTTTCTGTTGGCTACTCTGTTCTCCATCCCCCATTGCTACACACCTCTGTTCAATTTCCTGACCTTTCGTACATCTCCCCTGTCTCCTCCCACACCTGATCCTGCCCCCTTCTTTCCTCTCCCCCTTCTTTCTTTCTCCCAAGTCCCTCCCACCCTCTACCTCCTGCAATTATTTTGTCCCCCCCGCCCCCGTGGACTTAAGTGTGGACAGAAGCCTCCACACTTTGGTCTTCCTTCTTCTTGAGCTTCATATGGTCTGTGAGTTGTATCTTGGGTATTCTGAGCTTTTTTCCTAATATCCACTTATGAGTGAGTACAGATCATATGTGTTCTTTTGTGACTGAGTTACCACACTCAGGATATTTCTAAGTCCATCCATTTGCCTAAGAATTTCATGAATTGCTCCCAACTAAAGGAAATACAAGGACAAAGAGTGGATCAGAGACTCAAGGGAAGACCATCCTGGGGATTCATCCCATATGCATCCACCAAGCCCAGTCACTGTTGATGATGCCAAGAAGCTCTTGCTAACAGGAACCTGAGATCCTGTTTCTTGAGAGGCTTTGCTAGAGCCTTACCAATACAGATGTAGATGCTTGGCAGCCAACCATCAGACTGAGTACAGGGACCCCAGTGGAGGAACTAGAGGAAGAACTGAAAGAGCTGAAGGGGTTTGCAACCCCATAGGAGGAACAATATTAACCAACCAGACCCTTCAGAGCTCCCAGGGATTAAACCACCAACCAAAGAATACACATGGAGGAATCCATGGCTCCAGCTGCATACACAGAGGATGGTCTTATCTGACATCAATGAGAGGGGAGGCTCTTGGTCCTGTGAAGGTTTGATGCCTCAGCATGGAGGAATGCTAGAGCTGTGAACAGTTTGATGGAGACATCCCATTTAGGACTGGGTGTTTCAAGATTTCTCACTCTCTTGTCCACTCACTGCACTTGTCCAGTTCTAGGTCTCTATATTTGTTCTCATTTACTGCAGCTATAATCTTCTCTAATTATATCTGAGCAAGATACTGATCACAGGAAAAGTAGTATTCACTACATTCTTTTATCAGAACTATTTAGTTAGCTAGTTGATTCGTTAGTCAGTTTCTATGTCAGTGGTCTATCTAGTCTCAGGTTCTTGGTAACGCAAGAAGTGTCATGCTTGGATGACACTCTGTGTTCCATCTCAGAACTAGACCTCTTTTTTTTTTTTTTAATTATCTATATTATTTATTTTTTGAGAAAGGGTTCGTGTAGCCCAGGCTGGCCTTTAGGCATCTAAGGAAGAAATTAAGCTTCTCACCCTTCTGACTCCGCCTCCTCAGTTCTGGGATGACAGGCATGTGTCGCCACACCTGCTTTTTGTGCTGGTAGGATGGGATCCCAGGATCTGTGTCTGTTAGCCAGGAACTCTACCAACTGAGCTACACCCCAGGTCCGTACACTATTGATTATTAACCAGACAAAACCGCATCAAATTTAAGAAATCCTATCTATTCTCCTAAAGCCTAGAGGAAGACCCTGTGCTAGGCTCACAAGCTTGGATCCTGGTGGGCTGCAGAGATCAGAACAGAACTGGGTTGTGTGGTGCTTAGGGAAGGGGTCTTGGATTGATCCAAGCGTCATCCATCGCAAAGCTCCAAAAAAGTTCCAAGTTCATCTTGTCCAAACTCTACTCAAGACTGGATCGTCTAAGAACAACTTGGAAGGTTTGGCAGAGTTAATCTCTGTCAGCCTTAGTGTCCTCATCTGTCCATTGAATGCATTAATGCTTGATCCAATGTGGTCAGGATGGCACAGAGAGACTTGATACCGCTTTGCTCAGGACTGGCATCGGGCACCCAAGGGATTCTCTTTGTAGTACCAAGCTAAGGTCTAGCCCTCCCCTAAGTGGGGCCAATGAGATGGCTTGGTGAGTTAAGGAGCTTGTTGCACACCCTCTCACATGCTGAGCCACATTCCAAGTGCCTCCACACATTGCATTGTCTTCGTTGATAAGTTGTAGCTACAGTGGGAGAAAAAAAAATCTTTCAAATATTTTCATTTTCTGAGAATTTCCCATAATGTATTTTCATCAGCTTTACTCCAACTTGTCCCTTTAACTTAACCCTCAACTTCATTAAAGATTATGTGTATGTGTATATATATTCTTGCCAGGCTGCGTGCCTGCTTCCCATCATCTGGGTGCCTGGAACATTGCTGGAGCGCCGCCAGCAAGTTGCTCGCTCGGGGGAGGAGAACACAGTCCGAAACAGGGGTCCTCAGTGTTTTCCCCAGCGGATTCTGGGATGGTTGCTGTGGTTCTCAGTCTCCTGTGTATCTAGAAGCCACTGGGGTACTGCTGGGAGTTGGGAATGGGGATCCTCGGGTCTGAGCGTCCCGGAGGGCCTGTGCAGACGTTCTCAAGCATCAGAAGCTTTAAGTGCAACTAGTTGCAGGTGGCATTTCTGGGGAAGAGGATCTTCAAGGTAGTCTTGCCTGATGCTCTGCAGAGCTTCTCCCAGTTGTCCTATATGAAGCCAGGGTGACTGCCTGTCCAATAAGACACTACAGGTATCCACGCTCATAAGCAAATCTCAAACCGTGTGGTTAAGATCTCCAGTTTCCCCCAAAGAGTTCAGCTTTGGACACTGACGTGTCTTTGAATACTGATGCCCAGTGTCCCTTCAGGAAGACTTAGAACAGCACTCTCCCAATCATAATCCCTGTAGGAGGACTTAGAACAGCACTCTCCCAATAACAAGTGAGAGCAGGGACAACCTCACCTTGTCTCATTGTCCTCTGCCTTCATTTACACGGACTTTCTGCAAAGTGCTTGATAATCATTTCATTAGTCATTTGTTTGCTTCAGAGGAGGGTCTTGTTAGACATCAGGGGGAGCAGAGGCCCTTGGGCCTGAGGGTGTTAGATCCCCCAGTATAGGAGAATGCCAAGGAGGGAAGATGGGAGTGGGTGGGTGGGTGGGGGAATACCCCCATAGTTGCAGGGGGAGGGGGAGGAAATGGGGAGGTTCCAAAGGGGAGATCTGGAAAGGGGAAAAACATTTGAAATGTAAATAAAGTAGGAAAAATAAATAAATAAAATCCATATTAAAGCAAAAAAATAAAATAAAATAGACTTTTAGATCAGGTCACATGACAATCACTCGTGTGTGTGTGTGTGTGTGTGTGTGTGTGTGTGTGTGTGTGTTTGTGTGCATGCGCTCACGCAAGGGAATCAAATCCAGGGCCTCACAAATACTAGGCAGGCATTCTACCACTGAGCTACATCCCCAGGTCTCATTGCAGCCACTTTCAATTTTGCTTCTCACTCTGGACTCCAGAACCAGGCATTGCTGGTGAGACAAGGCCAGAAAAACTCCCAAGTGTTTTCCAACCTCCAGGGGGAGAATAAGAGGTTCTCTGAATTAAAAACCTGTGGCCATGGAAACTGAAATTTTAAAATCAGACTTTTCTAACCAAACAGAACTAGACCTTTAAATCAGCAGATAGTGGTTGGTCACTCCCACACCTTTTGTGCCACTATTGCATCAACATATTAGGTAGACATGTCACCGTTATAGAGTACAGGATTTGCCATTGGATTGTTGTTTGTTTCACTTCTGGCAGTGTGCAAAATAACTTGCAGTATCATAACACTAAGAGTAAAGGCTCTAGTTGGGCATATTAGGTGGACATATTGCTTATCTTCAGCAATAAGGCATTGCCATTAATTTGTGGGAAGCAACAAATAGATTTACTAATAACCTGAGCTCTTTAGGTGTTTCCATGGGGTGCACTTGGCCAAAAACTCAGTTAGCTATAACCCATTCCTGGACCTGGAGATTTCATTTGTGTCAAGCTGAGGCATTGTGTCCCCATTGCTTGCTAATTTCACTGTGGTTTCTTTCATTTATGTATTTATATTAAGAAACTTCTATAGTATTAGGATCCCATACAGTCCCTCAGGGGATCCTTAGTTTTAGCTTTCTCTCCCCATTTTCTTTCCCTTATCCTATTCTGCATTTCCCCTCTCTGTTTAATCCTCCAATTCCATTCACCACCTCAGCCAATCCATTACTATTATATTTCCTCTTCATCAGGAAAACCTTCCATCCACCCTGGTCCCTTATTTCATTCCTAAACTCTGTGGTTATATGAGTTGTGCTGGGCCTATTGGTTATAAGGTTGTGCTGGGCCTATTGGTTATAAGGTTGTGCTGGGCCTATTGGTTATAGGGTTGTGCTGGGCCTATTGGTTATAGGGTTGTGCTGGGCCTATTGCTTATAGGGTTGTGCTGGGCCTATTGAAAGCTTAAAAGTCAATGCCCACATATAAACAAAGATCATATTTGTCTTCTTGGGGTAAGGGTTAGCTCATTCAGGATTATTTTTCTTGCTCCATACATTTACCTGTTAATTTTAGTGTTTAATTATAGAAAATAATTGAGTAATACTCATTTGTATACATGGACCAGATTTTCATTAGCCTCTTTTTTAATTTCATTTTCTCCACTGATATGCATAAACAGTATGTTCTCACCAAGATTTGCCAGTTTAATTTATAGGAAATAATATTGGTAAATGATAAAATGATGAAAAATAGAATATAGTTGCTTTAAAATAAGCTAAGGTCATCCAATGAATAATTGGGCTGCACAAAAGTCTGAATATTTGTATCTTCCCCCCAATTACTATGGTTTAAAAATGTATGATTCATTAGATGATGGTTGTAGTAATTGATAACCATTAGGGTAAGTTTGGGCCTTCAGGGTAGAATACTCATAAAAGATATAGTATCCTTGCAAAATATTTATAAGATGTGGTCTTGTACCCATTCATCCTGTAAGGACACACGGTAAAAATGCCATGTATGAATTGGAAAGTAAAGTCTCATCACTGAATCACCAGACCATTTTAATCTTGGCTTCCCAGATTCCAGAACTAAAAAAAAATAAATTATGTTGCTTATAATCTACCCCACCTATGATTTTGGTAGAGCTACATGACTGAGTGAATGTAAGCTTACATACCCAGACTCTAAGACTTAGAAAGCCTGTAAACAAGGAAATTCTTTATGGTTCTCCCAGTATACTTATGAATCCTACTGTTAGAATAAATGGATGTGTGTCAGAGCATTGAGAAAGACAATTAACATTTCCTGTGCAAAGAAGCATGGGAATCCAAAACTGTATTTAAAAGAAATGAGGGAGGTAATTAAAGAAAGAGAGGAGCTAAGAAATTGGCACTCAGAGGCAAGTTAGGGAACCGATTTAGAGGGTGTGGGGACATGGGAAAGAAAACAAGACAGGAAGTACTCATTACACAGGCCAAGTAGACTGAGTTGTCAGAAATGGAAACACTGATGAGATTCCTTGTGATTACAACAGTGGGTGGTCACTCCAGAGTGGAGCTATGTTAATGGTCAGTATCACCGAGGAGAATCAGACAATGTGAACTTGAACATCTGCTCTGATAGTCAAGATCAATTATAAAATTCTTAAAAATGAACCCACTGAAGTTGTTCAGAGAAACTAGGGGGGAACATTCCTTGCTAAGAAATCCATAAAGTGGGAAGTAAGCTAGGTGAAGCTGATTGACGGGGAGCTGTGCACTCACAGCTATAGCTTTAAATAAAAATTAAAAAGGAGGCTTGATCTCATAAGCAGAGCTCATAAATAAATAAAAAGGAGGCTCACAAGTCATCTGAAGATGAGTCCATTTAATTTGCTAATATGAGTATGTGTTGATAGCTGACTGCAGAGTATTTTCATTAACAGGATAAAAAAGAATTTATTCTAAACTACCTTATCACTTCTAAGGAGAGAAGCATCTCTAAAGATGTGAAGAGGCAGACAGGGTAATGTTTCATACCTTAACTGCAGTATGCAAAGCAGAATAAGGAGGTTGCTCAGCCCTCTCCTTATACCTAGCAACTCCACATCTGAATGCACAGGCCATCTGAGTGCCCAGGTATCTCACAACTCCACATCTGAATGCACAGGCCATCTGATTGCCCAGGTATCTCACAGGTAAGGAGTTTTCCATGTTGTTGAGCTTTTAAGAGCATAAATTTAGCTTGTGTTGTTGTGGCACAATTACTGCCTTTTGTACTTATATGTGATAAATATTATAAAGAATGTAGATATACATATTTTAGTCACAAACAGAAAGACAATGATTCACTGAAGACTGGTAACTACTTTTAAAATATACAAGTATACATTTTAAGGACAATTTTGTTCCACAAATTGTTATTACAGGCTATCTTGGAGAAGGAGATGAAACAATTAAAACAATTTCAACTTAAAACAATTTTTAACCTTTATGTTTTGAGTGTATAGTTTTATTATATGTATATTATGCCTATTAATATGTCTGTGCCTCATATGCTTGATGAATGCATTTAATTTGTTAGTATGTCTGTGTTTATAGCTGACTGCTTGGATAAACTATCATTGAGAGGCTCATTCTAGAGAAGACCTTCTCTTCTTGAGAGAATTTCCTTCTCTCAAAAGTCATTAATTACCTGTAGTTCTTCATCTAGAGGTGAGGACATGTGAGATTTTTTTTTGTCAGCTAGAATAGTGTGTCTGCCTGTAAGTTTTCTTCAGGCAACTAAATTGTTGATATGTCATGGGTGCTGCTCCCTGGCATGGATTAAAGACATCTCATAGAAGATGATGTTCAAACCATGATGTTTTGGCTTTCAAGAGCCATGTGTAGGCATTTAAAGCCTCATGTGTAGGTGTTGAATTGCTGATGTATCAACAAAGGCTAGCATCCCACACACAGTTAACTGGAATGAGCAGTTAAATATTTCTATAATGATCTATATCTTCAAGGAATAAAAGGAGCTTCTTTGATGAAGAGTCAGAACTACACTCATATTTGGATATAGGGACAAGTGTTTAGAATACAGTTAGAAGTTATGATGGTTTAAGAAATTGGCAGTAGTCGGTTCTCTTCTAGAGTCAATAAGCATACCAGCTAGAGGTATTTGGCTAGGGTTGCAACACCATACATAATGTCCTTCCTATAGAGTTAGAATTATGTCTAATTAAATAAATGTTGTTTACCTCCAACGTATAAGCAACATTATTGCTATATTGGGAATGTCAAGCAGTGTTGGCCATTGTTGTGTTTCATAGGCTTCACAGCTTGTTTGTGACTGATTGCGTTCCTCTCTTGGCAGCTTGAATAGCATCTCTTGACAGTATGCAGGTCAGACCTCAAAAGGAGTCATCCAGATCAGCCCCAGTTTGATTCAGTGAAGTCCTTTGCCTGAAGTGGTATTTAGAGAAATATTACCTTTCTTTGAAGTTCTGGAGTCAACCAAGGATAATGGCAATAGCCTATATTACTTTGGGAGTCCCTTCAAATTCCCTGTCCAATAGCTTTTAGGGAGATTTTGTACACAAGGCAGAGTATTTGTTAAATAGTCTTGGTTCTACAGTAGCCTTGTCTTCATATGTGGCATAACTCCATTTAAATTCACTCCACACTAATTGTTTGTTTGTGTGTGTGTGTGTGTGTGTGTATGTGTGTGTGTGTTCAACAATTCTCATTATTTATCTTTCATCCCTCACCATCTCTATTGTCATCCTTATGTCATTCCCAGTCATACTCCTCTTCCACCTTGGTACTGCCTAATGTAGTTCTATAATACTCGAACTCTCTCTGTGTGTTTAGTGTTATGTATGTCTATGATATGTATATATTTGTGTGCCAGTATGTGTAGTAGCAATGGAGATCCAAGGTATACAACATCAGATGTATACTTCTTCTTATCTCTATCTTTTCTGACATATGGTCTTTTCAATGAACCTATTCCTCATCAGTTGGCTAAGCTAGTATTCTAGGCTGGTGTGTTAGTTAGGGATTTTCAAATCATGAGGGCTGTGTGGCTAATGAACTTTACAAATCTGTCTGTTTCCATCTCCCTCTCCTTTCATCATGGCACTGGAGTTACAAATGCAACATTTCTGGCTTTTACATGGGTTCTGCACACTCAAACTTGACTCCTCTTGCTTGATTGTCAGGCACTTTATCAACTGAGTCAACTCCCTAGCTCCAACATTTTAACCTTTATATTACTTTAACAAAATATTTGTTTAAGTAATGTAATAAAAAGTTAAAATGTACATGAGAAAATTAGAGTTTAAATGATTTCACATTTTGAAAAGTGTTAACAGCTAAATGTAGATTCTCAAACTCTTAAAGACAAAAAAAATAGTAATTTGATTTACATTAAAAATATTGGAAAGACTTCAGTTGAGAGAACTGATAAACAGTTCTCTCAACACACACACAAACAAACAAACAAACAACAGAGCTAGTTAGCTAAGTAACACTGTAAGGGGTCAGCTTCTCATAGTTGAACTGTTACTTTTACTACTACCATTATAAGACATATGGCCATAAGTGAAAGACTTTAAAAACCACATTTATTATAGCAAAATGGAAAGGCATGCTAAAGGAGGTGGAAAAGAGATCTCCATATTTCACTTCTGAGTTCCAAGCAACAGAAAGAGAAGGATTCTACTTTGACAGAGTTTAATGCCAGCTATAGAAAAACTTTATACTGGGAAGTGTCCCTGAATTACCAGGCCAAAATCCACAGAAAGAACATCTGAAAGCACGTAGGCTAGAGGCCAGTATCCCAATAATATGTCTACTAACTCTGGCAGCAGATATGGGCACAGGACTACATGCACTTTGGGACAGGCTGTGAAAGATATTGTAGGGCTGTGTCATGGAAAACAGAGACACATCCACAGCCTTGAGTGTAAGTGTACAGCAGAAAATAAAATCCCTGGCCTCAGGGAAGAGTTCATAGGCAAAGATTCTAGGCCCACTCCAGTGTCACAAAGAGGTTTGTGAAACTGATGAGTTTGGACACACACAGTTCTTCCTTAGCTTTAGAGTAGGTCGAATGCACATACACTTGCTTTCTGAGGCAGTGGAGGTCCTTGTCACTGTGAGATAGACTGGGAACTAGCATGGTATCAGCCTTGATGGTCAAGAGATTCTTTAAGGCATGTGCCATCAATCTCTGTGGTCATTTTACACACCTCACCCTCAGAGGCAGCAAACATAGCACAGAGCCAGCCCCTCCCCCTCTCCCCCCCAATTAGGAAGGGGCTATGGCAGTAAGCATAGACTTAGTGCCAGGTTTTGGAAACTAAACACTAGGCACATTGTGGGAATGGAGAGATTACTCAGTGAGTTGAGGTATTTGGTCTACAAAAATGAGAACCTGTTTATAAATAAACTCTAACACCAAGTAAGCCAAGTAGCTGTGTGCCTAGGACTTATGGTGAGGCACAGAGAAAAATCAAACCAGAATAGCAAAACTGGTGAATTTCTGATCCAGTAAGAGACCCTGTCTTTAAGAAATAGGGAGAAATCCAGAGAAGAAGACGTCCAACTTCTGGCATCCTTATGCACAGACATGGATGCATTCACCTGCACACTCATATGCTTACACTACACCCCAGACATGTATATTCAAAATAAAACCTTTTATAAAGGATTAAGTTTTTTTCAATGTTAGAAGTTTTGTTTAAGCTAACATGGAGAACTCTGAGTAAATGGTAACCTCGCTCCCACCACCTCCATCCAAGTGATGGATGTGAAAGGAGCCTCTGAAAAAGGCCCAGGGCCAGGGCAAGGCACAAAGTCTCATTCAGACTCTTGTTCTCACCAGCATCTCCTGTGTGGCTTGAAGCAGTCTTCAACCTTGATTCTACTGTAACATTAATTGACCTAGAGCATGGGCTGGATTCTACCTTTCTTTTGTCAAGATTTGGAGAGCTGTATGATCGCCAAAGTTGTGACACTGTAGCAGCATTGATGGCCACAGGCATGATGCTAAATTTGGAATGGTTCACCCCCCACCATCCCCCAGTGAAAGTGTTCATGATCAGGCAGAGTCCTGTACTATCAGAACACATGTTGGAAACTGTGGATAAGGCAGTGCCAGGCCAGCCAGAGTGAAACTTCAGGACCCAGAAGAGGTCTGGAGGAGACAAAATCTTCAAACTGGACTAAAGGCTTAAATGCTGGAGTGAAATGTATGGAAACACTAGAAGAAACCATAGCAAAGGTGCTTCAGGACTCAGAAATTGTTGAGTATCTTTCAAGATAAAATCCAAGGATGTCAGGAAACAGAGCAAATTCTGACAAATGAGATTTCACTAATCAGAAAGTATCTGAACAGCAAAAAGAAATAATGAGCAGACTGCATAGGTCTGCAGAATAGAAGGGAATATGTATAGAGAAGACACTTGGCATGAGTTGGTATCAGAAACGTATAAGGACTTGAAGCATCCAATGGTGTATGAGCAAGCACTTAGGCACACTCCTACACCCACAGTCTCACAACACTACTTAAGAAAGAGGAAAAGACTGAAATAGAGAGGAGTAACTTTAAAAATAAAACAACAAAATGATAGATAGATAGACAGACAGACAGACAGACAGCTGGTAGGTAACTTGTGGAGTACTCAACAATACTAATCAAGAAAATGTAAATCACACTACAATCAAATATTACCTCAGCTCAGTTAAAATGATGTTGTCAAAATGTAAAAATAAAATATTCTCTTGATATGAAAAAATGGAAACTTTTGCATACAGTTGACGTGACCAGAAATTAGCATGGGCCAAGAGAAAAAACTATGGAAATTTACAATAAAATAAGGTAAAAATAGAACTATCATGTGATCCAGTAACTCTACCATTGGAAATAAAATTCTTCCAAAAGGAAGTAAATTCTTCCAAAGGAAATAAAACTTAAATGCTAAAGAGCCATTTATGTTTCCATGTTCACAATTTTGACCCACATCAGTGAATACAGGAGCCCAGCCTAAGTATTCATCAACTGTTGAGTACATAAAGCAAATGTGTTGCATTGATGAAACACAATTCCATGTAAAAATGATGAAATCCTGTATTTGACAAGGAATGGATGGAACTGGTGATACTTATGTCATGTGAAATAAACTTCAGAAAGAAAGCAAGTTCCAAGTCACAACACTCATAGATTAAATCTAAACTACAAAGAGAAATTAATTTCATAAATGGTGACAGCAGAAAGCCCATTATCACAGGCCAAAGAGAAGGAAGGGACAAGGGCATATGACCTGTGGATAACGTGTTACGGGTTTGTAAGCGTATCAAGTGCTGTGTGCTCTTACTTTGTGTGCTGAGTAGACATCACAATAAGGACTGTGCCTTTCAAAGAAAGAGATGATGTTGAAAGTTTCATAAAAAGGAATAATAAAAGTTTGAGGAGATAAATGTGCATTGAATGTGTATATATACATACATAAGGACAAGTAGCCAATTAATTTATATAATTTTTATATTTTATTAGTTTAAGTAACTAATAAAACAACAAATTTACTATTGAGATGAATGTCAGGATTGTTGCGTATGGCTGTGGAACATAACCCTTGACGTGCCAACTCTGAATGCAGCATAAATAAGTGGGATGGAAGTTAGCAGATAGAAAGTTACTGAGATGGGTTGCGAGGGGAAGTAGAAATATTTGTTAAGACAACAGTAATTTTGCTGAGGGCAGCCTAGGGTTGGGAAAGTGGGAGAGGAGGAATGTGATTGGCTAATGATGGAAATGACATATTAAAGATCTCTCTTTCTAAATGGCTTTAGTGAGATTTGAGGTCTTAGTCTTCTAGAGGATGATATGAACAAGGACCCAGGCTAGGCCTGATAAAAAAAAATAAAGTCAAGAGCCTAACAAATATTTATTCAAAAGGAACATTTTAAAGTTGTTTGTTGTTGTAGGGTTTGGCATAGGTTTGTTGGTTTGTTTGTTTGTATTTGAAACAGTGTCTCATGAATCCCAGGCCACCCAGTAAGTTGTAAGTAAACAAGTCTGGCCTTGAACTCCTGTTCTTTCTGACTGTACCTTCTCAAATGCTCCGTTTTTAAGAATAGACTCCTAACATAGCAAGCAGCAAGAATGTCAGAAACATGCTATATGTTGTAACTTTAATTTTAACTGGTACAGAAGCAATGGATTTTACATCAGAAACTTTCTACACTGTAGGGTTGATAATGAATTTAATGTTGATTCATTACTGTTTTGTGTGCCTCATTTTATGTTTATATCATTTTATCCTTTATCTCTCAATATAGAATAAATAACAAAAAGCCTCTATGGTATATTTTATTGTTGACAAGTTGCTAGATGTGTTTCCCATATCGTACTTCTAGGTTCTGTGTTTTCTGGGAAAATCTTAGTAATGTCTTGTGAATGAGTCAAAAATTTCTTGCTCTCCATAGCTAATTTGTGTCAAGCACGCTGAATAATGTACCCCTTGTTCACAAATCTAATAAAAATTAACAGTTGGCTCTCATTTGTTGTTGTTTTTGTTAAATGTACTAAATCATCTTCTAGAAATTTGATCCAGTTGACTCTCAATGATTTATTCAACACAAACTCTGAACTAAAGTTCACTGTCTACACAAATTCTATAATTTAGAAGGTGACACAAAACAATTTTGAAGTGACTAATTTCTTTTTCTAGGTATCATCAACATACAAAACAAGAAAAATTACCCAGGCTAGTCTCTCAGACTAAACTACTGACATTTACATCTTTTTAATAAGGGTATACATCATACTTAAGCTAACGTGTTATTAGCACTGATGATGCAAACCAGAAACCATTTGGTAGCCCATTCTCAGGAGGAGATGTAGTCTATGCTTAGAGTTGCTGTTTATGTTAGCACATAGTTTGGAGCCTTAAATTAGACAATGTTAAAATATTTTGTCTTCTTTTCAAGGGGTCAAGTGCAATTTACTTAAATTTTAAATTTTTTAAAATTTATTTTAAATTGCAAGCCACTTATACTAAAACGGAAACTCACTACACATTGGCATGACATTATATATTTATAGTAAAATACTAGGAATTTGTAAAGTAGCTTTAATCAGTCTCTGGCTTGCCTGCTAGATCTATTATGAAAAGAAGAAAAATGATGTCTCTGTGTGAGAGCCACACTGGTAATAGCAACTGGTATACTTTTAACTTACGGGATCACCAACACTACTTAGATTATACATATTTTTAACAGTTAAATTTCAATATCAATCTACTAGACAAATTAGTGTGAACTTTTCAATTGCTTAAACTTGGAAGCCTTATAGTAAAAATTCAACTTAAATTCAGGTAAAAAAAAAATAATAATCCATGTGAACAACCTTCTTACTTTTCTAAGAAGTTACTATTGGACTTTTCTCATTTCTCCCTGCCTGACACTGGCCAGAAACAACCAGTCACGTAGATGCCCCTTATCCTTCCAGAAGTTGAAGAGAGTTATGTAATAAATGAGGAAAGTAGAAGACTTTGTGATTTGAACACTGGATGTAACGCTTCATGAAAACACACCTACATAAATTCAACCAAACCAAAGAAACCAAAAGTAAATCAGTGAATAAAATAAAATATGAACTGCAGTAAAAACATTTTATTTAAATATAGAATTAGATTATTAGCACAATATAAAAAGCCAATATTTCAAGCAAACCTTGTAAAAATGCTAACAACTAGCTTATTACATTTGGCATATATAAAGCATGATTTATCAACCCAAATCTAAAAATTAGACTGAAGCTATTTTGCACTTCTGGAAAAATACCTCACTTTGAGATGTGTAAGAAACATTTGTGTTTGCCTCAACTAGCTCATCGCTCCTGATTTTCCCCAGCAAGTAATTAACATTATGTATTATGAAGAGAAATTGTCACCTCTCAACTGACTTCTGACTTCTGTTTCTCCTTGTGGAAACAAGTTAATTTTATACCTTTCAAATTCATTCTCAGATTCCTGATGTATTGAAAAAGCTACTTTGTGTTCTCTTTTGAACAACTGTATTATTATCTCACTGACTTATTTATTAATAAGTGTGTGTTGCATATTGGTCTAAGACTGATAACTTGATCTTTTATAAAAAATCTGATTATAGCTTTTGTTAATGGGAAAAGTCAGATTATCTAAATTCTCATTTGTTATGACAGCAACTGAAAATATAAAACCTTCATGCTCTTACTTGATCATGTCATGTGGGCTAGGGTTTGCTCTTACAATTTTCTTTTTTTTTTTCTTTCTTTTGTTGGGGGGGTTGTATGTGTATATTATTGGTGCGTACATAAAGTAGTAACATTTTAGAAGACCATGAATTTGCAGAGTGGAGAGGCATGGAAAGAATTATAAGGAGGAGGAAATGATATAAATTGAGTACACATATATAAAATCTTAAATTTTAAAAATAATAGAGACAAAATTCCAAATTAACATCGAACAGATGAATATACCATTTTAATTATTAAAAACCCAATCAAGCACTTGCAACGCACACTCTATTCTAGGAATTCTTTGGGCTACTTTCTTAGTTTCAGACCATTAATATGAGATGGCCTCAGCGTTTGTAACCTCTGTATACTCGCAGATTTAAAGTTGATGTTATTTGGTTTTGTCTGCTGAGTTGTTTTGAGGGGAGGTCTTCCTCAGTAGCCTAGGCTGTCCTGGAGCCTGGTATGGAGCCTAGGCTGTCTTCAAGTCCATGGCAGCCCTCCTACTTTGAACTACTACTGCCTCCCTGACACTAAGTTCTGATCCCCAAAAGTGTCCATCACAATGGAGTTCAGCAGCACACGGTTCCTGCTCTTCTAGAAAATCACTTTCTTTTGTGTCTGCGGTTCAGTTATCTATACCAAAACTGTCCATCTCTCTCCAATGCTGGGCTTCATAATTTTCATAAACAAACAAAACAATTTAAGTGCTATGTGTTCTATTTTTAAATAAATTTAGTTTGATAACTACTCTCATACAAACACCATGTGGAATCTGATCAATGTTTTCTCACAGAAAACGTCTCATCTTAAAAGTACATAGTTGATTGTCCAGACATTTCTTCTACAAACCTTCCATAGCTTTCCCTCTCCCCTCCGTCACTATTAGGCAATGTCTAGACAAGTAGCTTTTTTTGTTCTCTGAGCTACAAATGTTTGGCATCCAAATTACAACTCTCTACAGGGGAAAAGAAAGCTTAATATGTGAATGGAAAATCCTCAACGACACCAACTGAGCTAATTCTATTTGGACAGCCAGTTTGTAACATTAATTTCCTCAACTTGAAGTTGATTTTCTTTAATGTCTTCTTCCCTGTGTATAGTTAGAGATCTTTGTATAGCCAAAGGCTTTATTTAATAGCTCGTCATTGAACAGAAATATAAATCTTTCTGGAGTGTTTGTGCTCTTCCCATCTGTGTGTTAGCCATGGGGTTACAGGAAAAGAACAGAGCAGGCTTGTGTGGCAGGAAACAGACACACACAAATACACATTGCTGTGTGGTTAACATGATTTACAAGAAGAAGAAAAAAGAAACTGTGACCTTGTTTCTTGGGTCTGTGAAATAGTGGTGGATTGGGAAGAAATAAGAACTTTCTATAAAATATAACTTCTAAACCCTAGATACCTGATTTCCATATTTCTCACACAACTTAAAATGATCTACTTCTGATACTGTATCAGTGAGATTAATATTACTTCACTTGTAGCCTTATTCAACTGTGTTATTAAAGTTCAGACCCATTCTCAACAGCTTCTCTGAGTTTTCTGTAACTGCCCTTCCTATTACATCCGTCATCTCACCACTTCTACACAGATGCAATATAGAGACTCCAAAACAAATTGCTCCTTATCCCAGAATCTTGTGGACTCCACATAACTTAATGTCCAGTCGAGTGTAACTGAGCACGTTATCTTTGTAGTGTATTCATATATAACTTCTCTCTCTCCTTTATGGTACTATTATATACTTAGGAGCAAGAGTATGTATTATTTTTCTTTCTGTATCAACTATTTTAAGGTTCCCTATCACCATAATTGTATAGGAAAAGTAACATCAAATATCAAAACGACATTAAAAGTAAATCACAACCTTTAAATAGTTCCTAATGCTTTTTTCCTTTCTTAACTGTTATATACATTTGAACATTTTCAAAACAGTATTTTGTTTTTGAGTTCTTCTTTTTGGACACATGATAACCCCAGATAGCCTTTCCCAGAACCCTCTCTCTTGACTGGACATAGTTATGTGGAGAAGACTCAAATTATATTACCTAAAAGTACTCAACTTTGGAGGCATGGTATTAAGGTCTACATCTAACAGAAGCATAGCCTTGTCCTCACTGTAAATGTAACTGAGGTGGGATAATCAGTAGAGTGACTTTGATTCTGCCTCTTCACAGTACTGTTGTCAAGTCATTTGTCTCTGTAATATAAGCTGTACATGAAAAGCTGAGCACTCTCAGAATATATCAGCAATAGGTCTTCGTTCACTTTCAAGACTGCTCATTTGTATAGCTTTCTAAAACATTGGCCATAGCATAGAAGCATCTCCTCCTTGTCTTTCTTTCCCACAGTTGTCCACACCAACTTGGAGATCACAGGACAAAACACATTGTCCTAGAGAACCAGCCTAAGTTTCTCCTACATTTCTCTCATATCCTCTCATTTTTGCTTTCACTGTTTTTTTTAGAAATTATTTTTTTAATTTTTTTTAATTTTATTTTTTCATACTTTATTTACATTTCAAATGTTTTCCCCTTTCCAGATCTCCCCTTTGGAACCTTACTATTCCCCTCCTCCAGCCCCCGCTCTGGAAATCAGTTTGGTGGACCCTCAGAAAAATGAACATAATACTCCCTGAGGACCCAGCTATTCCACTCCTGGGCATATACCCAGAAGATGCTCCAACATGTAATAAGACACATGTTCCACTATGTTCATAGCAGCCATATTTATAATAGCCAGAAACTGGAAGCAACCCAGATGTCCCTCAACAGTGGAATGAATACAGAAAATGTGGTACATTTACACAATGGAATACTACTCAGCTATTAAACACAATGACTTCATGAAATTCACAGACAAATGGATGGAACTTGAAAATATGATCCTGAGCGAGATAATGCAGTCACAAAAGAATGAACACTGTATGTACTCACTGATTAGTGGTTAATAGCTTTCACTGTTTCTTTACCCAGAGAAAATTAACCTGCAGATCTAACTGTCCTGCTCAGAGGCCATAACTACCAGTTTATTTAGAGTCTCTTTAAACATGCCCTGCAAGAACCGTGGTCCACTGCTGCGTCTGTGGGTTCTACTGATCCTCAGGAACACAGATTTGCATCAAAGGAAAGAGAACCAAATGAACTTATACATTTAAATCCTCACACAAACTAAATTTATAATGAAATAAATAAGGGACTTTGATCGGTGCCTTTCACCTATAAAAGTAAACATTTGAAACAACTCCTAAGGTAGCATAAAATTACCTCACAAAACATATGCTATAACTATATCAGGGAATCATAATATGGATTGACTATTAGTTTATGGTATAGATACATTTATTTAAAAGGTTGTGTATGTGAGCAACTAGTTTTAAGTTAATAATATTCTTCATATTTTAACAGGATGAAGACAAGCTCACAAATACTTTTAGACTCCTCACTAATTACAAATGTCATGTATATTTTTAAATGATAATTTTAATAAAATTAAATTATACTAAACTATACTGACACTGAATTAAGAATAATTTAGAGATTCAGAATTTTATGTTATTTTAATTTTTTGAAAGCAACTCAAATTAGATACAGTATCCTCAATAATTAAAAATAAAGTTTTCAAATGACATAGATATAAAATTTTGAATATTAACACTCATGAAAATAATGAGTTAACAAATTGTAAAAACAACCCCAAAATTCTTTTTAAAATAAAATTTCACACAAATCATAAACAAGGAAATTAATGAAGGTTGTAAACATGGTAGAATGGACCAATAGAGCTTTTATGACATATTATAAATGTAATATCAAAAGTCTATGGACCTAAAGTGGTTTAGAACTTAAGGTATAAATATCTTGAACTTGAATCATCCAGTAGCAAGGCTGAGACATTTTAGTATTTCTTAGATATTTTCAGTAAAATGTAATGCAAATTTTGTTATTCGATGTATACATTTGTATTGTGTAATATTTTAAAAGTTGTTTCCTAAATGAACCATGACATTACATCAGCAATAATATTTATCTACAGTTTTATTTGTATTAATAGCAAGCTATAAAAAGCAAACTAAATACATAAATAGATGATGTAAAAAGTTTAATAGATATGTGTAATTGTAGTGTATGATGTTTTACCACAATTTGATTATGTGAAGAAGCACAACCTGAAGAAAAATGGAGAGTTGCCTAAAATATACAATTGCCATTGATGTTATAATTGAAAATATAATTACAAATGCTATTATTGTATAAAATAGCTTTCTTGATATGCAAAAATAGGTCATTTATAAATATTTAGCATAATATGTATGGAAATAATGCCCATTTTTCTAATTCACACATGTATTTAGTGAAATTTGAGAATATAGCCATTCATGTTAGAAACTTGTCTTTTTAATATTCTAAAGTTAGTACTTCCAACTAATAGAATGTGGTGCCTCTACAGATACTATGTTCCACAAATAATGATGAGTGCTTGCTGTGTGATATCGGCATGTATTCTCAAGGAGAAGTATTGTATTTGAGTATGTATACTAAGTACTACTGGAAGAGCTTCAGAATTATAAGTGAAGTCAACAGTCAAAGAATCCTGATTCATTAATTTTATACACAAAGTTAGCATTGACATTTAAAGAACTAAAAAAAATATAAAAAGTAGAAAAAATATACATCTATTTGCCTTTTTTTATTTAATACTATTGCATATAGTGTAATAAGACAGGACCCTTTTTGCCTCCATTTGATCACTGTTGGCATCACATGATCAGTAAAAGACTACTTGATTTTATTCCCTCAGAAAATAAAGTTAGTATTTCACATTATTCCTGTTTCCTTTTAGAAAATATTATACTCACCATAGAGTAGTTAGTGAAAAAAATTGTTAATATGCTTATAATAAACAATAACTTTCCACTAAAGACTGTGTGGGGGATGCTAGGTAATAACCTCATGAAACTATTAGACTTCATGTATTTATCTACCCATTTTTTTCTTGTAACTTCCAGTAGGCAAATGTCCCTACAACCAACTGTAAACTCATAGCATAGACTTGTGTTTTTCTAAACAGGTGAATTCATTATGCGAGAAAATGTCATTGAGAGCTTTACTTTCTGATTCTAATCACTATATTCAAAATATTTATTTATTTTTTTAAAAAACTCAAGAAACAGTTAAAGTCTTCTAAAGCAGAAGTATTTCTCTTTTTAACATTTCTTATATAGCATCTTTTGGCTACCCACATTTGTTATCTTCAAAGGTGGTGTAATTACAGTTTTTAAAACTAAACATTTTTCTTATTACATAATTACCCAACTGACATTAACCTTTTAAAATTTTGCACATATTTTAAAAATATAAAGCAACAAGAAATTCGTACTCCACAGAAATATCTACATATTGTTTCTAAATGAGATTATGATGTAAAAATACAGTTTTTCCCCCCTGAGGAACTCATAAACATGCTATACAGATTTTCATATTCCCAAGTCTCATTTTTTTTATATATAGCAACAAATGAATGATCCTTCCTTCATCGCCTATCCTATCCAGAAAAGAAGAGTAACTCCGTCCCAGTTAGAGATGCTGCTTAGTCCTGATATGGCTCAGTTTAACTTTGAATGCAGTGAGGAAGCAGCATCGTAGAGCCATAGACATCAACGACTTCCAGTATTCCCAGGTGCTACCAGGGAAGTTTTGAAAAATCATGTTAAGAAATACTAATATCACAAGTCTTCTTGGCTATTGGTTAATTTAGGCACATAGGAATCCACACAAGGAAAATCTTCAGTGTTTCCCAAACGTGCATAATGTGAATCA